>OY856410.1:1405548868-1406056368 GCA_963693085.1 Alisma plantago-aquatica | reverse complement strand
GGACCAAACGGTTTCAAAACCATTTGGGACCAAACGGTTTCAAAACCGTTTGGAGGTTGAACGTGTAAAACTGTTTGGAATCTTTTAAGGTCAAGAATGCTTAATGCTTTAAAGACTTAGATGGTTCAATGGTTGTTTAACCTAAAACCTGAAGACACCTAAAGTCATTAAGGGGTTAAGTAATTAGTAAACTAATGTATGTTAGGGTCAATGGTGAAGATTATAAAAGTACCCTTAGTGGGTTAGTGTGACTAGTACCCTCGATCAGGTAAACCCTAATGACCTTAATGGTGATGACTTGACTTATGTCAGTCAAAGTTGAGTTGACTTAACCTAATCAAGAGTGATGTAAACATCATCTATTAGTAAGAGGAGAGAGAAGACTCTTAATATCAATGACAATCAAATAAGATACCTTTAAAATGTATCAATACACACCAATAGGGTATGATCCTTCATAAGGAGATCATGGAAACCCTAATTATGGAGTTTATGAATCTTAACTTAATTTGAAGTGTTAATGGAAGTAATATTCATAAATAATGATGGTAAGACCTCAATTTACTGTGATGTGAATAGTAAACCCTAATTTTAGGGTAAATCATGTAATGTGAATAGTAAACCCTAATTCTAGGGGAATAACATGATGTGAAATAGTAGTCCCTAATGGAGGGATATTAATCATAAACCTAATCTAGGGGAGATGTGATATGAATAGAAACCCTAATTAATGAAAGGTAGGGTACTTTAACCCTAGGTTTGGGTTATGCTTTTAAGTATGAAACCCTTTTGAATGAATTATAATATGAGGAATCCTTATGCCTTATAAGTTGAAGGGGTTTAATAACCCTAATTGAGTTGAATAAACCCTAACCCTAGAAATCAACCATGGTGATGTAACATGGTCATGGTATGATGTTGATAGAAGGACCGTGCAAGGGAGCACGGCCGTGGTAGCTTTACTTTGCACGACCATGCAAGGTGGCACGGCCGTGGTGTTCTATGAATAAATTGAAAAGAATTGGTATTGTGCTGATATTGTTATATATGCATGTCTTTAATTATGCTAATCATGCAGGTTGCTAGCAAAAGGTAATAATATCCAAGCAAGGGTTATGATGTTTTATTCATTAAAAGCATTTTATAAGCTTTATGAATAATGATATACTATGTTGCCTGGTTTAAGAGATAACATATGAGAATGATGGGCTATAAGAGCCTTGAGTAATATTTACATTGTTACAATTAAGGTCATGCTATTAGATGACTTATGATGATTTAAGGGTTTGAACACCCCTGTTCTTGAACCATAATGATGAGATGGTTATGAAATGATAATTGATGTGAAATAAACTTGATACATTTAGTATTCTTCTTCTATAGCAGATGTTTTAATTGTTTATGTTTGAAAACATGCTTGATGCTATAAAAATGCTAAAATGTGCTTAAAATAATCAAGTATGATAATATCATGTAGGGCCCTGACCATAGATCCATCATTGTCAGAGACCAAATGATGGTGAAACATGTTTTCCTAAGGGAACTCCTGGATCATATACTTTTGAGTATATGGGGGTTTATGGACGCGAATATCCTTACGTCCTAATGTAGGAATTGATGTAGGATGTACTATTAACCTATCAATCCTTCATTATATGTTTATATCGGGATGATGTATCACCAATCTCCCGAAGAAATCACCAATACCGCATCGATGAGAGATAAACAAGAGATCTTTCGATGACGAAGAGAGTACAGAATACCACTATAACTCTATAGCGAAGTTTCCAGAATACCCTGGATAGCTATCATAGCAGAGACACAAGATGTCCTGCAAGTAAATCCTCTTACTGACTGAGGAAGATGAGGTCATAAGAATCCGGCTCTTTTGATGACCTATGTATGGTACCGACGCGATTTCTTAATGGTCGGTTGGAGAATGAGCGGTATACCTCATCTCCGCAGGGCATAATAATGTTTGAAAAAAATATAATCAGCCATGTAGCATAATTGCTTAGGTTGAACTACGAGAAACAAATGTTTGATGTTACATATTTTATATATGTTCTTCATATTCTTTAATGAGATATGCTTTAATATCCAATTAGATTATAATTAAAATGTTGTTTTACTGACATTAAACTTGCTGTTAAATGTTAATAATCATACTGCTTAATGTTATTCCTTATTGCAATAACAAAGCTTCTGGCGGAGAGTTATAACTCTCGCTGGGACAATTGTTCAATTGTCTCACCCCCCGTGGGATTCTTATTTTTAGGTAGACGCTGAGGACGAAGGAATCCATTTAAGAATGAGAAACAACAGCAGCAACAGTATTAGGGGCAACAGTGAATCTCAGGTGGAGATACTGACTGTCAAGTCTTGTAGATAGTATGTCTTATGTCGTCTCTGTACTCTCAGGTCCTAGGAGTCAGTAGGTCTGAGGTTTTTGACTTTAAGCCTCGAGATTTTTTTGTATCTTGCCTTGTACAGTTAGCAGGGCAATGGATGTATGTAATCACTCGAGAGGTGATTCCACAGTGATGTAATGTTAAAACATGATGTAAACTATTTATCCTATTTCTTATAAAGAAGTTTTATGGATTAAAGATCTTTTCTTTAAAAGTTTTAATTTCTAGTGATTTTTCATTATTCCATTTCTAGTTAAACAATCGCTTCCATAGAGTTTACCGCTTTCACATTAGTTAATCCTGTTTTTGCGAGACGGTCATCAAAGTCTTCATCGGCCACAGTCGTGGCAGAGGGCCACGGTCGTGGTGATTTAGGGGTGACAACCTGTAACTCTGGCCAAATTGGTGCAATAATTCCCACAACCGTGGCAGGGTGCAACGACTGTTTTCTCTTTTACTGACCACGACCGTGTTGATGGCCATGGCCGTGGTGTCTTTAATGGCCACGATCATGGAATAGGGCCACGGCCGTGGGATTCTGTGGGATTTCCCTATTGAACTTGGCACTTCATTGCTAAAAAATGTAGGACTATGGCGTTGTGGCCACAACTGTGGCGAGGCTTGCATCACTTTATTACACTTCGATCTTCGTCATTCTTAGATGTCTTTGCTTGGGGACGATTCTTGACCATTGGAGGTAGGTTTAGGGAGACTTTGGGGCCTTCTTTGGGTCCCTCCATGAGTGGGGGAACCCTATAAATCCTTCTTTCTCTCTCTTCCATCTAAGCATGGTTCAAGTACCTGAAAAACAATGCAAAGAACATCCATAAGTATATTTGCAATGATAAGCATATTAGGGGTAAAAAGCTTGTAATCTACATGTTTAGATGTGACTTAAGTATAAAATGGCACAGGATGGAGCCCTAAAATATGGCTACATCACCACCCCAAACTTAAAACATACTTGTCCTCAAGTATGCTCCAACTCAATCTCTCTACAAAACTTCCCCAAAAAGAAATGACATATGCAATGTAAAAGATAATTATTGCTTAGTGGGATCAAAGATGACTGAGTGCATGCTTTTCACCTCTCTCCTCTCCTACTTTCACAATCCAATCATGAAAAGAGCACAAAGCACATGAACTTCACATATAGCGCGTAGAATACACAGGTTATCCACACTTCTTCCATAAAGTTCCAGGTATACTGTTTCATGATAGTGTTAATCGAGGATGACTAGGAGTGTTGTTTCACATTCATGCATTTAGTCTTATATTTCAAATCATACCAGATGACCCACGTGGCTGTGGAAAAAGGCAAAATGAACTAAGTTTGATGCTTCTTAGCTCAATGGGTATGAAAGTGGAAGAAAGGGTTGCGGTAAGATTTTTGGAGTGTTTTTACACACCCATCTTTTCTTTATTTGAATGCTCTTAAACAGGAGCATCCTTTTAATTTGTTTTTACTTTTCTTTTTCTTTTCTTTTCTTTCTTGCCCTTGGTGTAGATAGGGCAAATGGTGGATAGAGTGAAGCGGGGAGATAAAGATATGGCCACCCCAAACTTTTGGAGGTGGCCAAGGCTGATTATGTGCACTAGGGCATCTTTTTATGAGGCAGAGGGGTATGAAGATGGTGGAAGAAGAATCAGGTCAAAGAGGGGTCATTGGTATGATTTTCCACATAAGACATCCTGCATGAAAGTTAATCCAATACTTCATCCTAGATATCACACCACATGAATGAGCAAGATGAAATTGATATATCAAACAAGTGATTCCACAAACACTAAGCGTTCAAAGCTTTCTCAAGTTCACAATTCAGCCAAATCAATCACAATCACAAGAGAGGTGATGCACATGTAAAAAGTCAAACATTGATACCACTTAGCAATAAAGCATGACATTTCACTTGCACTAGTCAAAGGTCGTCATTTTTACTCAAAACAGTAGAGATTGGGTCAAAACATACTTTTTAGACAAGAAATCTCAAATTTGGGAAAAAATGGCCAAAATGGTGCCAATTCACACTAAATCACATCTAAACCTACTTTAGAGAAATTTAAAGCATAAAGCAGCAAATCCTACTTAAAATGCACAAGAAACTAAAAAAACTATATGAAGATGCAATGCATGATATGGAAAAGCAAAACAAGCAAAAAATTTGAAAAATAACACAAAAATGCAGAAATCAACTACATGCCATGCAATGAACAGAGCAATAACAATAAAACTAAACTCAATGGCAGAGGTGATACCAAAATGACAAAAAACAGAGATTGGGTGGTGCATACCGCCCTACCCACCCAAACTTTAGAATCATGTTGTCCTCAGCATGAAACTATAGCTTAGGGGGGATAGGGGAAGTTTGTGGTCAGGGTTGGGTAGCACGTCCGTGGTGGGTGCCACGATCGCATTGTCGATGAAGAACGCCCCAGCCTATCCTCGCCACGTTCATGGCATGGTGCCATGGTCGTGGTCGTTTTTCTTCAACACGGTCGTGGCTGCTACCCACGGTCGTGGCAATTCTTGCAAACAACATGTAACGTCGGCCAATTAGATGCATTAATTCCCACGGTCGTGGTAGGTTGCCACGGTCGTGGCCCACTTTATTCAACACGGTCGTGGTGAGGACCACGGTCGTGGGCAGTCTCCTTCAACACGGTCGTGGTGATTCTTGCGAACAACCTGTAACTTCGGCCAATTAGATGCATTAATTCCCACGGCCGTGGCCATGTGTCACGATCGTGTTTGGCCACATGAGCCACGGTCGTGGTAGAGCTCCACGGATGTGGTGCTGTTGTTCCTTCAGTTTTCCAAATTCAAAACTTGAACTTCAACTTCATTTGTTCTTTGGCCACAAATCTGACTAAACGACCATGATTAACTTCTATACTCTCTCTCTTTCTTGTCTATCACATGCACATCATCAAAACTCAAAAGAAAACTATAAAGCACAAGTGTGCGTGTGTGTGTTTTTGTGTAAAATAAAGAAAAAGTATCAAAAGGAGGGTTTGAGAATCTCAAACCACGTGGGTTGCCTCCCACTAGCACTAAATTTAATGCCTTCAGCCCGTCTTATTGATTGTAGATCTCTGTCACTTCTTTGGAACCTTCAATAGATCCTTGTAGTAGATTCCTTTCTCATCCTCATCCAAGCACTCTTCTTCATCGGATTCTTCCTCTACAAGCATAACAATATCAAAATCTTGATTGGCCTTGTCCGGGCCGACTTCAACAACGGATTTCAACCTTTGCCCATTGACGGCAAATTCCTTTGCACCTTCTTTCTCACAAATGACCACGGCCCCTGATGGGTATACTTTCTTGACAAGATAGGGTCCTTCCCATCTAGACCAGAGTTTTCTGGGAAAGAACTTCATTCTCGAGTTGTATAGCCATACCCATTTTCTGGGCTCAAAGTCCTTCTTCCTAATCATCTTGTCATGAAGGAACTTTGTTCTCTCCTTGTAACTCTTTGACAACTCATACGCCTCATGGCGCATTTCCTCTATCTCATTGAGTTGGAATTTCCTTTTCATTGCTTCATTTTCACCATCAAAGTTCATATTCTTCAAGGCCCACAACGCCTTATGTTGCATCTCTACCGGTACATGGCAACTTTTCCTGTAGATTAACTTGAATGGTGTGGTGTTAATCGGGGCTTTGAATGCCATCTGATATGCCCATAAAGCCTCATTTAGGCGGAGAGACCAATCCTTGCGGTCCGGTCTTACTGTTTTCTCTAAAATGAACTTTATTTCCCGATTGGCCAACTCAACCTGGCCACTTATTTGAGGATGATACAGAGTGGCTACTTTATGGTTCACTCCATGTTTCTTGAGCAATCCCTCAAAGGTGCGGTGGATGAAGTGACTTCCCCCGTCACTTATCATGGCTCTTGGAAGTCTGAAATGATTGAAGATGTTTGATTTCACAAAATTGCAAACCACCTTGGGGTCATTCGTCTGAGTTGGAATAGCTTCTATCCATTTAGACACATAGTCAACGACAACTAAGATGTAGATATACCCAAATGAAGGAGGGAAAGGACCCATGAAATCAATTCCCCATACATCAAATACCTCCACCACAAGAATGGGTGATAGAGGCATCATGTCTCTTTTGGAGATATTTCCCACCTTTTGGCATTTCAAGCAGCTCTTGCAGAATCCGTGTGAATCCTTGAATAATGAGGGCTAGTAAAAACCACATTGCAGTTCCTTGGCAGCTGTGCGCTTTCCTTCAAAGTGTCCTCCACATATCCCAGAATGGCACATGGAGAGGATGTCTTGTTGTTCCACTTCCGGCACGCATCTTCTTACAAGCTGATCGGGGCAATACTTGAGCAGGTGAGGGTCATCCCATGCATAATTCTTTGCCATGGCAAACAGTCTTTTGCTCTCCTCCCTTGTCCACGTGCTAGGTATCCTCCCACTAGCCAAGAAATTGGCTATGTGTTGGTATCATGGCCCTTGAGAAGATGAGAGGAGGAAGAGTTGTTCATGCGGCATAGTTTCTTTGATTAACCTTGTCTTGTCAAAAGGGTGATCAATCCGAGAGAGATGATCGGCTATGCCATTTTCTACTCCCTTCTTGTCCACTATCTCTATATCAAACTCTTGCAGTAATAGAATCCATCTTATCAACCTCGGCTTCGAATCCTTCTTAGACATGAGATATTTGAGTGCGGCATGATCTGTATAAATTACAATCTTGTTTTGCAGAAGATAGGAGCGGAATTTGTCCAGAGCAGAGATGACGGTGAGCAACTCTTTTTCGGTAGTGGTGTAGTTTCTTTGTGCTTCATCAAGAGTCTTGCTCGCATAGTAGATGGCATGAGGAATTTGGCCAATCCTTTGGCCCAGCACAGCCCCCACTGCCATATCAGATGCATCAGTCATTATCTCAAATGGCAAAGAGAAATCGGGGGGTTGCATGATCAGAGCAGAAATGAGCTTTTCTTTCAAGTGATTAAAAGCTTCAATGCACTTGTCATCAAAGTGAAACTCAACATCTTTTTCAAGAAGATGACACAAGGGCCTTGAGATCTTGCTAAAATCTTTAATAAAGCAACGATAGAAACCAGCATGTCCCAAGAAAGATCAGACATGTCTTACGGTGGAAGGAATGGAGAGGGTAGAAATGAGGCCCACTTTGGCCTTGTCAACTTCAATTCCATCTTTAGAAACCCGGTGGCCTAGAACAATGCCTTCGGGAACCATGAAGTGGCTTTTCTCCCAAGATAGAACTAGTCAGACTTTCACGCATCTTTCGAGAACAGTGGACAAATGTAACAAACATTCATCAAAAGTCTTGCCAAAAACCAAGAAGTCATCCATGAAAACCTCCAAGGACGAATCAAGCATATCTGCAAAGATCGAGGTCACACGCCTATGAAAAGTAGACGGAGCATTACATAACCCAAATGGCATTCTTCGGTAAGAAAAGGTTCCACTCGGACAAGTGAATGTCGTCTTCTCTTTATCTGCAGGGTGCACGGCAATTTGAAAGTAGCCTGAATACCCATCAAGGAAGTAATAGAAGCTCTGTCCTGCTAGTCTCTCCAGAATTTTATCAAGAAATGGGAGGGGATAGTGGTCCTTCTTTGTCTTCTCATTGAGTTTCCGATAATCCACACACATCCTCCACTTAGATTGTTCTCTTACTGGCATCAGCTCTCCGTCTGCGTTCTCAGCAATAGTAATTCCGCCCTTCTTGGGCACAACTTGTATGGGGCTCACCCATGTGCTGTTAGAAATAGGATAGATGATTCCAGCATCAAGCAACTTTACTACTTCTTGAGTCACAACCTCTTTCAACTTTGGGTTCAACCGCCTTTGCATTTGGCGGGTTGGTCTTGCATCTTCCTCAAGATATATTCAGTGCACACAAATGGAGGGATCGATACCTCTCAAATCAACTATGGACCATCCAATTGCTTGGATGTTCTTCTTAAAAACCTTCATTAAAGCCTCGTCTTGTTCGGGCGAGAGTATGGATGAAATGATCACCGGGAGGGTGTCATTCTCCCCTAGAAAAGCATATTTCAAACCTTCGAGAAGTGATTTCAGCTCAAGAGTCGGGGGTTCTTCAAGAGAGTTCTTCAATGGCTCGGAGATGGAAGGGAGATCCTCGCTCGCCACCACTAAGGCTAGCTCATTCTCTTCATCATCTTCCTCATCATTGTCAGGAAACTCAACTATCAGTTCCAGTCCTCTACCTTGAGTGGCAGTTTGGATCCATGAGGGCAGGCATTCCTCCACAATCTCATCTAGACACTCGACGAGATAGCAATCTTCTTCTTTCGCCCCTATCACTTGGGTGTGGCTGATGATTTGAAGATGTTCAATCGGATCTTCATGTGCATAAATGTCACATACATTGTACCGGTTCTCACATGGATAACTGCATCAGCTATGTCCAGGAAGGGTCTCCCCTAGATGATAGGAACCCTCCTCATGTCTTTCTCCATATCCAAGATGATAAAATCAGTAGTAAAGAAAGCAGATGTCTCATCATCAAGTCTCATGAGCACATCATCAACACGCCCTCTAGGCATCGTTACCGACCTGTCAGCTAACTGCAAAGTGCAATGGGCCGGACCCAACTGTCCCATCTGTAATTCTGCAAAAACGTCATACGCAATGAGGCTCGAGCCCAAGTCTAAGAGAGTTTGGTCTATGCGGTGCGCCCCAGTGTAGCATGATATGATAGGAGCACTGATACCTTCCTCTTTCTTGGAATGGTGGGCTGTAGAATTGAGCTCACTTGATCGGTCAGTTTCACTTTCTTTGGGGTTCTTCCCATACTTCTTCTTTTGAAAGTACAAAGATCCTTCAAGAACTTAGCATATGAGGGTATTTGCTTGACTGCATCAAGTAATGGGATGTTGATTTTTACTTGCTTGAAGGTTTCAAGAATGTCCTCAGTGCGCTTCTTTCTTCTTTTCTCAGCAGATGGCTCCTTAAGAGCCTCAGGAAACGGAGGGAGTTGGGACCCCATGCGGTCCATAACAATAGTATCATCAACTGGAATCACAGAATCACAGTATCAACACTCGGTATCACAGTATCAGCGCTCGGTATCACAGTATCAACACTGCCTCTTATCACGGTATCAACACTGCCTCTTGTCACGGTATCAACACTGCCTCTTGTCACGGTATCCTCAACTTGTTTCTCAGTATCAACATGCTCAGCCCCGGTATCATCTCTATCAACAACAACTGTATCACGGGGGTTCTCCAAAGTCCGGCCACTCCTCAATGTATTCACCTCCTTCACATGCTCATGGGTAGTAGAAGAAGAGGCTTGTGGAGGTGGTTGTGGCTGTTGAGGTGGTGGAGGTCTTTGATGAGGTGAATTGGGATTTTGGAGAATGAATTGGGGTTGCGGTTGTGGTGGTGGCTATTGTTGTTGTGGATGGGGGTGATATTGCGGAGGTGGTTGTTGGTATGTATGAGGTGGAGGTGGAGCATATTGATAGTTGAGAGTTGATTGAGGAGGTGGTGGAGTATAGAGGTTCGGTGGTGCTTGGTATTGTGGTGGAGCATATATACTTGAAGTGCTCCCTTGGAAGGCACCATCATTGTTCGGATTGGGCATCGGTTGAAAAGGTAGTCTTCCTTCCTCCCTCCTTGCAAGGGAGAGGGAAATCTGATCCAACCTTTGCTCAAGGCGGTGAATGGACTTCCCATGCAAGTTCACATCCTTTTTCACTTCATCTAGGCTTCTTAGCCTTCCCAGCACTTCGTCTTCAAACTTTGAACTCTAACGTGGCTTTTGTTGCCCTTGTCCTGGTCCATCCTCATTTTGTTGTTTCCAAGAGAAGTTCGGATGGTTCCTCCATTCGGGAGTGTAAGAGTTGGACATGGGGCCTTGGTTGTTGTGGCCACCAAAGGAGTGTAGAGCATTTACTTCCTCATCTACAGTGTCAACCGCCATTGTGGGTAGGCTAGAAGAGCCACCAGCTTGATTTTGCATCATCTTCATCATTTCGGCCATCATCTTCATCATGTCCAGGTCAGTAGCATTGCAAGTCAGAGTTGTAGAGGAATATGGAGGAGTGTAGCTCCGGCCAACATGCCCCCCTTTAGTAGAAGCATGGTGGTGAGAATTTTCAGCAAGGTGATCAAACAATGGCCATGATTCCTCAGGCGGCTTTGCCATGAAAGTGCCCCCGCAGAAAGAGTCCATGTTGTTCTGGCTTTGCTCTTCAAGCCCGATGTAGAACGCTTGAATGAGCTGCCACAACGGCCCCTCATGGTGAGGGCAGTCACGGACCAACTTATGGAACCTCTCCCATGCCTCGTGGAAGGGCTTGTTTTCCTTCTGAGCAAATTACATGATGCACCTTCTCATGTAAGACAACTTGGTGATGGGGAAGAACTTCTTGAGGAACTCATTTTTGACGTCATTCCACGAGACCAACTTCGACTTGGACACATACCACTCTTTGGCTTTCTCTTTGAGGGAGAAAGGAAAGAGGGTCCTTCTTATGGAATCGTCAGTGGCTGCGAGAGTGAGGAAGGTTGAACACGTCTCAAGGAACACGTCAATGTGGTGGTAGGGGTTTTCATTCTCCTTCCCGAAGTAGGTAGGGAGGAGTCCTAGAAGTGCAGGCGGAATGGAGAATTGTTGACTGGGCATCTGGTCAACCAAGGTGGCGATGGGGGAGTTGTAGTTCCCTGACGTGAAGTACTCGTGAAGAGGGCGATGTGGCGGTGCAGGTGGATGAGCATCTGCATCTCGATTGTTCTCGGCCATCTCGGCCTCTCGGTGTAGGTTGCATCGAGCTTGACGCCTCCTTCTACCAATCTCGGGGTCGTATACCACCAAGTCAGTGCAAGTAGAGTGCGTGCTACGCATGCACAGCTGTCACCTGCGCAAAGCACAAACAATCAATAAGAAAACAAGTTAGCAAACCAAGATGCAAAAGTAAAACAAAGAATAAATAATAGTAATGGTGAGGGCAAAAGGAAAGGCTAAGCTACACTATCTAACTAGGTCGAGCGCCTCTATCCCTGGCAACGGTGCCAGAAAGCTTGGTGCGTCCCCACTAGTGGTGCTTTTACACCCCATGAGGTCAGAGCGCACGGGATATGGGATCTTATGCTTTCGAAATTCGTAAGACCTACACTAACTACCTACGTCTACTAAGACACTATGCCTGCAAGCGCACGGGGTCGTGTCGTAGTATAGGTGAGGCGGCAAGTACAGGGTCAATCCATAGAGATAGAGGGGGCACTAGAGTTATACGGTGCGAGCTACGTTCCTTTTGAGAAGTTTAGGGTTTTAGGGTTTTAAAAGGTTTGTTTGTTTTATTACGCTAATGAGAAAGTAAGAAATGCGAGATGGAAACTAAATTATGGAAGAGCAAGAAAATTAGTAAACTAAGTTAACAAACTAACTAAGCAAGAGTAAGAAGAGCTACACTACTCTAGCAAGGCAAGAAGCAATTAAGAACTAAACTAACCACTAGCAAGAGCAAGATCCTAAGTTAATACTAAAGAGCAAAACTAAGCAATTGACTAAGCTAGACTAAAGCAATTGGACTAAACTAGCATTAACAAGCAAACTAAGCAATTAGGGTTTTAAGCAAGGTGATTAAGGTGGGTGGGATGTTTGGGGAATGTAACTTCGATATTAGTTAGGGGAAGATCATTAAACATGCATGGTTCTCATTTCATATCTAGATTACCAAACTAAACAATAAGGTCAATGCCATTAGAACATACCCTACACTACTAGTAGAAGACTAGGATTAGGTGTAATTCTAATGAGATTAACCAAATCTAAGTTTCTAGGGTAAGTGACATTGAGTAATTGAGGGTTGAGGGTAGAGATGGGAGTAGATATGAGGGTATTTAACCGCATGCCACTAGCCATTCTAGCCTTTAGAAGGCCCTAGACAATTACATCAATCTCACTTACACTAGCTACTTAGATCTCACACTCATTTGTAGGAGGAGGGATGTGTATGTAGGAACAAAGGGGGCTAGCTAGGGATCCACTAATTGGACCTAGGAGCCACTCCTAAGATTGCCACATACACCCCAATTACTCCTAGAAACTAAGTGTCATCAAAAACCTCAAAACAAGAAATTCATACAAGAAGCACAAACCACATGCAATAAGATAGGAAAAGAGATATAAGCAAGAAGTAATCATCATAGATATGAATTAAGTTCATTACAAGAAATTATCCCCCAACATGGTATCAAAGTTACATTTAAATCCCAAACAGCCCACCACAAGGGGCTTAGCTAGACATGATCAAGAAAACAAGGAAAGAAAGGGGTAGAAGAAGTAGGGACTCCATGAAGCTTGATGTAGAAGCCTCCTTCTTCACCTCCAAGCTTGTTGTAGACGTCCTCCCTCCTCCAAGGGTGCAGGGGTGCATGAAATGGTGGGGGATTATGGATGAAAACCTGGGAAACTAGGATTCCATGGTGGAATGAGGGTGGAAATGGTGGATGGTGAGCCAAAATGCAAAGGGTTTGCACTCAAAGCTCAAGGAAGGATAATGGAGCTGGGAGCAGCTGTAGGGGCGTCTAACCTTCATGCCCTAGCCGCCACCTATGTATATATAGGTGGTGGGGAGGCACTAGGGTAAGTGAGGGTAGTTTAGGAAAATCAGTGTAAAGTAGGGTAGGGTCGGTGGATCACCACGACCATGGTGGTGTGCCACGACCGTGGTGGGAGTGGTGGAGAACGGTCGTGGAGTGGTGAAACGATTGTGGTGTGAAGGAATTGGGAAAAAGGTCAAGTATGGTGGTAGCCATGGTCGTGGCGGGATGCCACGGTCGTGGTGGGTTAGGGGCACCACGGCCGTGTTAGGTAACATGACCATTTTGGAGAAGGAGGAGGTGACTGTGGCGCAGCAGCACGGGCATTTTAATCTTCATCGGCCACGATCGTGGCAGAGGGCCACAGTCGTGGTGATTTGGGGGTGACAACATGTAACTCTGGTCAAATTGGTGCAATAATTCCCACGACCGTGGCAGGGTGCCACGGCCGTTTTCTCTTCTACTGACCACGACCGTGGTGTTTTTAATGGCCACAGTCGTGGAATAGGGCCACGGCCGTGGGATTCTGTGGGATTTCCCTGTTGAACTTGGCATTTCATTGCTAAAAAATGCACGACCGTGGCATTGTGGCCACGACCGTGGCGAGGCTTGCATCACTTAATTACACTTCGATATTCGTCATTATTGGATGTCTTTGCTTGGGGACGATTTTTTTGACCATTGGAGGTAGGTTGAGGGAGACTTTGGGGCCTTCTTTGGGTCCCTCCATGATTGGGGGAACCCTAGAACTCCTTCTTTCTCTCTCTTCCATCTAAGAATGGTTCAAGTACCTGAAAAATAGTGCAAAGAACATCCATAAGCATATTTGCAATGCTAAGCATATTAGGGGTAAAAAGCTTGTAATGTACATGTTTAGATGTGACTTAAGTACAAAATGGCACAGAATGGAGCCCTAAAATAGGGCTACATCAGTCTACTCCATATGAGCTTCCAAAAACCGAGTATGTCACATGGGATGCCAATACAGTAAAACAAGCTCAACTGAATGCCAAGGTTGTAAGTATTTTATATTGCTCTATTTCAGTAAGTGAATTTAATAGAATTTACTCATGTGAAACTGCATATGATATATGGAATAGACTTTCCATTACACATGAAGGAACCATATAAGTTAAAAATTCTAAGATTAGTATGCTTAAACAAAAATTTGAACAATTTTGTACACAACCAAATGAGTCTATTAGTGATATGTATGCATGATTTTATACTATTATTGATGGCTTAAGTACATTAGGAAAATACATAAGTGAAGAAGATCAAGTCTCAAAGATTCTTAGGTCTTTGCCTACAAAATACAAGCCAAAAGTGACAGCCATTGAAGAAGCAAATGACCTCACCAAACTGAAGATGGAACAACTCATTGGCAATCTAGAAACTCATGAGGTTACCTTGGAGGAAAAAGAAAGATGGGAGCTTGAACTTCAAAAAGAAAGAAGAAAGGACGTAGCCCTAAAAGAAACAAAAGTCATCACTCAAGAAAGTGATGAAATAAGTGAATGAGATGATGAAGAAGATGCACTTATTGTCAATGGTAAGAAATATAAAAGATATAGATCTAACAAAAATTCTAGTGTTTCTTATACTTCCTCTCTTAGGTGTTTCGAATGTGGTAAGAAAGGACATGTCAAAAATAAGTGTCCTAAGGTAAAGAAAGGGAAGAAAGTCTCTTCCAAGAAGAAGGGACAGAAAGCATACAAAGCTGCATGGGATGAGTCAAGTGATGACAGTGAAAGTGGAGAAGAAAATGTAGAATGTCTTATGGCCAAAGAAGATGAAAATGAAGACTCAAATGAGGTAAGTCTACTTGATTTATCAAAATAAGAATTAGTTTCTAGTATTGAAGAGTTACATGACAAATATATTGATTGTAAAACGAAACTAAAGAGAGTTATAAAAACTAATGAAGAATTGTATGCTCAATTAAATGATCTTACTTCTGAAAAGAAAAGTATTATTTTTGAAAATTCTACCTTTAAATCATCTTTAAATGATTGCAATACAAATTTGCTTACTCTTGAATCGAACTATAATTTGCTTTGTCAAGAAAAGGTTGAATTGCTTGAAAAATTAAATGATCTTCAAACTCAACCTATCTTGTGTACTCATCTAGATTATGATGCTATTGTCAAAGAAAGAGATGCCTTATCATCTGATCTAAGACCAAGCAAAGTCAAACATCAAAAATAAAATGGATGAGATTGCTAACTTACAAAAGGAAATTAGTAGCTTGAAAAATAATGGTGTTCTTGATAAGATCCTAAAGAATTCTTCTGGTCATATTGGAAGGAGAGGTTTAGGATATGTTCCAAAAGAAAAATCTCATCAACCTAAACCTAGGAAAGCATAAGCACCCAAGACCAAGATCATATATGTACCCAAGAACAACTCAACCCAAAACCTTAGAAAGAGAAATGAAATAGATTCCATTTGTTGTCATTATTGCTTGCATCTTGGACACTATTCTTTCTCATGCCCATACAAAAAAAGGATACTGAATTAGTTTGGGTTCTAAGACTCCGAACCTAGAAAACTTGAATGTTATTAAGTTGATATTTGACCTAAAATTTCATTTTGAATAGCATAATGTCTTATCTCAACAAAATGTATTGGTACCTTAGCATATTGCAGTAAATTGGAACAAATGAGATTGCTGAAATCAATCAGAAACACACTCGATCGACAAAGAGTTCGACCGAGAAGCTCCTCGATCGAGAAAATATTCGACCAAGGGAATGCATGTGTATCAAACCTAAACTTGTTGTAGCAATAGTAACAATGTCGGTAGAGAAAATCTTCGACTGAGATATCTTCAGTCGAGAAAATAGTCGACCAAGAAAGTTATTGTTTCATGCATATATCAACCTGTAAAAATAGCAACACTCTCGGTCAACAAAGCCTTCGACCGAAACACCCTTTGGTCGAGATATTTGTCGATTGAATGTAATTCTATTCATCTTAAAACATTCAATTGTTAAACCATGTATCTATATTCAGTTTGTTATTAAATGACTCTAACCAAAGAGGACCATCACATGGGTACCAAAATCTATCTCTTTTATAGGATTGGGTGGTTGATAGTGGATGTTCTAAGAATATGATCGGCAACAAAAAGGCCTTTCCAACATTTGAAGAAAAGAAAAGTGGTACAGTCACATTTGGAGACAATGGAAAAGGAAAGATTGTTGGAATAGGTAACATTGGTACAAATCTTCAAATCAAAAATGTTTTACTTGTTGATGGCCTACATCATAATCTAATTAGTGTTAGTCAACTGTGTGACAGTGGTTATGATGTCTTATTCAATAAAACTTGTTGTAAACTATTGATTGAAAACACTAATGAAATCATTTATGAAGGAAAAAGAATAGAAAATCTATACATAGTTAGGCCTAATTCTATGCAAGTCATTATTGGAAAATGCCTTCTTGCAAAAGATGAATCCTTACAACTATGGCATAGAAAATTAGGCCATGAAAGTTCACATGTTATCAAAAAGTTGATTAAATATGATCTTGTACGTGGGTTACCTAAGAAATCTTTTGATAAACCTAAAAATTGTGAACCTTGTACCCTAGGAAAGCAAAGCAAAACTTATTTCAAAATAAAAAACAATGCTTAGCACTACTAGATCATTAGAGCTTATTCACATGGACTTATTTGGCCCTATGAGAACTCAATCTATTGGTGGAAAAAGATATTGCTTTGTCATTGTAAATTATTATAGTAGATACACATGGGTTCATTTTCTTGCAAACAAAGAAGATACAATCCAAACATTCATAAAATTTTGTTCTAAAATTGAAAATCTATTGCAAAATAAAATATGTACAATTAGGAGTGATCATGGTGGGGAATTTGAAAATCACACCTTTGAAAAAAATTTGTACATCTCAAGGATACACTCATAATTTTTTAGCTTCACGCACTCCACAACAAAATGGCATAGTGGAAAGGAAAAATAGATCTTTGCAAGAAATGGCTAGAACAATGTTACTTGGACATAATACACCTAAAACTTTTTGGGCTGAAGCAGTAAATACAGCATGCTATGTGTTAAATTGAGTAATAGTACATTCTTATCTAAAGAAAACTCCATATGAACTCATTTTCAACAAAAAACACGAGTTGATTATTTTCATACCTTTGGTACAACTTGTTATATCTTAAATACCAAAGATGATAAAGACAAATTTGATTCTAAATCACATAAAGTATTCTTTTTGGGATATTCAACTTCTAGTAAAGCTTTTAGAATTTACAATACTATTACTAGAAAAGTTGAAGAATCCATCCATATCACTTTTCATGAGGTAACAACTCAAAATGTTGAAAATGAATATGAGGATATAAATGGCATTACTCATCAAATTGAAGACTTAACTATAACCACAAAAGACGATCAAAATACTAAAAATAATCAACAAAATGAGACACAACAACATGTTCCTAGATTAATCAAAGATCATCCCCAAGATTTAATCATTGGAAATCCTCATGATAAAGTAAAAACCCAATCATCATTTAGATATTTTGCAAATATGGCATTTGTATCAATCATTGAACCTAAAAAGGTAAATGAAGCACTAAAAGATGAATATTGGATCATGGCGATGCAAGAAGAATTAAATCAATTCACAAAAAATGAAGTACGGGACCTAGTTCCTAAACCACAAGACAAAACCATCATTGAGACTAAATGGGTTTTTCCAAATAAACTTAATGGAAGTCGGGGAGGTAGTAAGAAACAAAGCTAGATTGGTGGCTCAAGGGTATAATCAACAAGAAGGAATAGATTTTGATAAAACTTATGCACTTGTGGCAAGACTTGAAGCTATTAGAATGCTATTAGCCATATCTGCCCATAAAGACATCAAACTATTCCAAATGGATGTAAAAAGTGCATTTTTAAATAGAATTATACAAGAAGAAGTATATGTTGCACAACCACCTAGATTTGAAGTTCCTGGTAAAAGTGATCATGTATATAAACTTAAGAAAGTAATTTATGGGCTTAAACAATCACCTCAAAACTGGTATGAAAGACTTAAAAATTATCTATTCGATAACAGTTTCTCAATAAGAAATTCAAACTACACATTATTCTTCAAAACATATGAATCTGATTTTCTTGTTATACAAATATATGTTGATGATTTAATTTTGGTGCCTCAAATGATTCCTTATGCAAACAATTTAGTGAAATAATGCAAAAGGAATTTGAAATGAGTCATATGGGAGAATTAACGTTCTTTCTTGATTTTCAAATAAAACAAACATCCACTGGGAGTTTCATAAGCCAAGAGAAGTACACTAATGAACTATTAAAATGCTTTGGAATGAAAAATTGCAAGCATGCTACCACACCAATGGTCACCTCTGCTAAAATTGACAAGGATGAAGATGGAGAACCCATTTATGATTCCTTATATAGTGCTATGATCGGTAGCTTGTTATACTTAACTACTTCTAGACCAGACATTATGTATTCCGTCAGACTTTGTTCTAGATTTCAATCTAAACCAATGCATTCACATTTTCAAGTTGTTAAATGAATCTTAAGATATCTAGTCGGTACTACCAACTATGGATTATGGTATCCTAAAGGTCAATCACTAGATTTAAAAGCTTTTATCGATGTCAATTATGTTGGTTGTCGACTTGATCGCAAAAGCACAAGTGGTGGTTGTTTCTTACTACGATGAGCTTTAGTATCGTAGTTTAGTAAGAAACAAAATACAGTTGCCCTTTCTACCACTGAAGCCGAATATATGGTGGTTGGTTCATGTTGTGCTCAAGTTCTTTACATGCAACAAGTTTTGAATGATTATGGCTTTACATTTTCATCTACGCCAATCTTCTGTGATAATACAAGTGCTATAAATTTGGTACACAATCCCATTTTACATACTCATGATAAACATATTTATATTCAACATCATTTCTTAAGGGATCATATTTCTAAAAATCATATATCTCTTCATCATGTTGACACTGAAGAACAACTACTAATATTTTTACAAAACTGCTTCCTCTTAATCAATTTCAATTTATTAGAAAGAAGATACTTATTACTCCCCTAGATGATGTCTTCTTTGATATATGTGCTCCATACTCTTAAAATTTATAAATTACTACAATCTCATACTTGCTTTTCATGACTATTACTAAAGACAAGATCAAACATCCTTTACAATGACTATTCACAGCAGTTCAGTTGGTCTGCAAAAACCTCGACTGAGAACTATCCCGGTCGACAAGTTTGTCGACCGAGAATCACTCGGTTGGTCCCTTTTCTCGACCGATACCCACTAAGTGTATTATGAATATCCTAACTCAGCAATAGCTTCGGTCGATAAAATATTCGATCGAGAACATCTTGGTGGACTTCCTATTTGACTAATATAAGATGCAACTTTTGATAATAATAATAATAATAATATTACTATTATTATTATTAAAAAAAGGTGCAACGACTATTTTTTAAAACCCCAACCGAGCGACTGTTGGCCCGACCGAGAGGAGCGTGTGTAAAAATGACTGTTGGGACTCTTGGTCGACAAATTCGTCGACCGAGAAGGGTTCTATTTTTCTATAAATAGAGCCCAAAATGGCCATACTTCTCACCAATTCACAATATCACTTCTCTAGCTCCCCTCTAGTGCTTTCTTGTGTGAATTTTCAGCTATTCTCTACCATAATCTTACCTTGCTTCTCTTCCATCTCATATCTTCAAGATGGCTTCCTCTTCTTCACATAGAAAGAAGCAAGTTGCAGCAAGGAAAGGAAGGACGGTGTCTCCGGCTCTGACGATCATCAATGACATTCCCTTCAACGACGCTGCTGCCGGAGATCGCTATTTGAAAGTTTTCCTCAAAGACTCCTCTTCCTCGATGGCTGGTGGACATCAAAGACTTCATCATTATTGTTGATCTAGATGAGCTCTTTGAGGTACAACATCTTTCTGAATTCCTTACTCCATCCTTCCACTCCTACTCCTCCCAAGTCGTGAATGAGTTCTATGCCAATATAACCACAAATCCTGACCATGATCACTCTTTTTCTTCTATGGTTAGTGGGTTTGGTTTTCACTTTTCTGAGGAGGATGTTCTTAATACGTTAAACATTGATGTAGAAGAATATAAGGGGTTTATTGATCTAACCACTGGAAATCCTCTTAATAATCTATCATAAGATGACACTACCATTAGTTTGAGTGATATCAAAAGAACCATTTTTCTACCCAACACATCCTGCCATGAAGAACGGGGTACCTATTATGCAATTAATCTAAAGCTCGAAGCTAGGGAAGTGAACCTAATTGTTTCAACCAATATTTATCCTAGAGCTAACAAATCTGAGGTACCTACCTTTCGAATGTATGTCATTTATGCCATTCTAAATAGCATACCCATAAACTTCATTTGCCTTATTCTCAAAAATATGGTTGAATTTATTGGCAATACTCCTTATGCTGACTTTGTTTGCCAAATTACCCAACACTAGCTTAAGAAAAGCCTTGAGGACCTAGAATTTACATGTGATAGGAAACCTCAAAAAATTACTAGATAGTTGAGAAAATGGGTATTGATTTTGGACATAAAAAGGCTAGGACTAAAGGGGAGACATCCACTCAAAATATTCCTCCACCTCCTACTATTCCTAGCCAACCCATTGATAACCTATCCAATAACATTACCTACTTAACTGGAGCTACCTATCACTTAGCAAGACAAATGGACTATACTCATCATGCCATGACCTACATAAACCAAAGAATGCAAGCTCTCACTCCAAATGACCCTGACAACTGTCCTTGTTCACTCTATCCTGGTCCTCTCTACCTTTACAATCCATCTCACAACTACACTCAATTCCACCTCCACCATCACTTGACCTCTCCCACACCCAATTCTCACCAATGCAACTTCAAGACATTGCTGACCACTTCCGTTTTGATCACATACCCACCTTCTTAGAAGCTTATGCCCTCACCAAGATAGGTGCACTAGACTGACAGTCAATGGTGAAGTACTATGGTGTTGCTCCTTTCCTTGGAAAGGATCCCGAGGTTGATGACATTCTGAGATCTTTTCAGTGAGGTGTAATCATGTAGTGAGATGATTGTAATCACTTTATAATGGACTATCTTTCTTTTATGTACTTGAACTTGTTGTTATAAAAATTAGTTACTTTGTGGCTTGAATTGGACATCTCTTACCTTTGTTTTTCAAATTTGAGTATCATATTGAGGGGGAGCATCAATTCAGGGGGGGTACTAATAATGATTGGCTATATTGTTGAAATGACAAAGGGGGAGAAGTAATATAAATCAAACACAAAATTATATAACTCAAAATTAAATGAGTTTCAAAATCTCTTGGCTTCACATAAAATGTTGTTATATTCCTTAAAGAGTTGGATACTATGTTCCACACCTCTTTGGGAATAACTAGCACACACTCCATGAATGAACAAGAGAATGACTACATCAGGTAAATCTCAGGTATGAAACTTATGTTATTTCAATTCCTTTGATTTATATTTTAGAAATATTTGTCATCTTCAAAAAGGGGGAGATTGTTGGCTAAATTGGACATTATTAAACCCTTTGTTTTGATGATGACAAACAATTCATTCTTGTGCATCTAACTTGTTATTTTAGTATTTCAGGGATAAATAAATAAGGAAGTGGATAATTGAAGAACAATACAAATTGGAAGATCAACTTGCTTAGATTACTTTTATTTTCATGATTGTACTCAATGTAAAAACGTGTACAAGTATATAATGTACAAGTACATAGATATCATGTAAATCAAGCGTTAGATCTTCCCTATCCACTCACAACACTTAGATAGATCCTCCCTTAATATATAAGCACAATTACACGTTGATACACACACTTGGTAGATGATTTAACACATTGCAACAGGGACTTTCTCAGTCGACAAAATCCTCGACCGAGAATAGCCCTTCCAGCAAATTCTATAGACGTTAGACTGAGTCCAAAAGTGGTTGGTAGTTGGAAATAAACATTGCAATACATTCACTCAGACCTTCCCTCGGTCAAAGAAATTCTCGACCGAGATACACTCGGTCGACAAACTTCTCGACCGAGAAAGGTTTTGGACTGCATTTTTTAGTATTAAACAACTAGTCATTGCAATATAATTAGTGGACACCTAACGGCTAGTTGAGAACTAAGAAAACCCTAGAAAGTGTATACAACGTCCCTAGACCCTTGTAAGCCATTTCTATAAATAGGACATGCCTTAGGACACTCAAAGAACTTGAGGATACACAATTGCAACTTGAGAATCATCCTTTGTGAGAAACAAGCAAAGTTTCATTTGCAATTTAGTTTCTTGAGCTCTTCATTAGTGTCCTATAGCTTAGTATCTCCTAGCCACCACACTACCTCGTTCATCTACAATGGATAGGAGATCAATACGCTTGATATAAGATCAAAGCATTGTATGCATTGGTAACATTGTTTCTTTCGTCCAATCTTGTTCCTTTTTATTGTATTATGTTCTCCTTGACTACTCCTATGTTGGAGGCTATTGAAAGGAGGTTCGTGGGACTAATTCAAGGTGGTGAAGGCTGCTCCCGGTGACTTGGAGTTACTTCAGAAGGCTATCTCAAGGATTGAAGCTACTTCAAGTGAAGGCTACTTCAAGGGTGAGCTTGGAGTTACTTCAGAAGGCTGCTTCTAGGAGGATTGAGGATATTTCAAGTGAAGACTACTTTAAGGGTATAGGAAAGCAATTGTATTTTGTGTAACATCCTCTATATGTAATAAAATAAGTTGCTTTCAAAATCTCAGTTGGAAACAATCGGGTAGTGGACTGACTACCTTAGATTTCTTAGGTAGGAACCACTCTATATTCTTGTATCTTCCTTGTTTCCTTCTCCTTCTTGTTCAAGTATTCAATTGTTTTTAATTAACTTTAAAAACTCCAAAAAGCTCTATTCACCCCCCCCCCTCTATATCTTTCACTTGTCACCCATCTAGGATCTAATAGTTGGCTCCCTTTGTGCTAAAAGAGAAGCTAGTTCAACCCTTGATCTAGAAAAGGGTGTTCATATGGTGTATCTGTTATTATTGGATATAATGTGGTGCTCTAAATTTAAAATACTAGAGGTTGACCCCTCCAAGTGTTTGGGTACGTCTCTAAGTTTAGAGGTAGGAACCATTAAATTAATTATATTTCTTAGTGTTGGTTCAGTCTCTCTGATCCATACTTTTCTTATTTAGTTTAACTTGGATTTAAATATACCTTGAAGGTCTAAAAAGTTTTGTGCAAGTGTTTTTAGATGTATTCACTCACTCTTGAGCCCATTACTCCAACAAGTTATTCCTCTTGGAAAGGGAAAGACTCATCACAAGGATGAAAATCCACAATAGAAGGATAAGGAGAGCGAGCTATGTTAGCATGTCAGTGACTTCGAGTTCAGCTTCCTTGTGGAAACCAACATGGTGCACCAAGAGATATTGCATCTCTGTGTGTGAGATCAAGGCCGAGGCCCTTGTTTTGAGGCTTGAGGAGAAGATAAGGTGTTGTTGTAAGGACAAGGTTGCAACAACAACAAGAAAACAATGACTTCTAATCCAGATCCAAAAGTGCAAGTTCTACACCAATATAAGATGTGTTTAGTTGTTGGAAAACTAGTGCAGACCAAGGTATATTCAATATCCCCTCTATGTCTTTAATATATTGATTTTTTTATATGATGAATCTATTGGCTAAGATATTTGTTAGAACATTTTATTGTATTTACACTGTGTCCTTCCCTAATCTATCTCCTACTATCTCTCTCCCTTTCAGTAATGATGGCTAGGTCTTCCAGTGTGTCAAATGTGTAACCAAAACCCTAGTTGGAATACCCCTTTAAATAGGGAAGGTAGAAGATATGGTTTACAAATAAAACCTAAGAAATTAATGCATCATAAAATATATTTTTGTCATCTCTCACACACTCGATGGACAATTGTCTAGTTGGTACGGCCAACAAGATAAGAGGTTAAAAAGGTCCTCGACCATATTTTTGAGTAGTCAATTAACTAATAGTAATAGTTTATATGTTCCTGACTAGTTGATTGACTAGTGGTTCTAGTCAATTATCTAGGGGTATACTAACCCTATCATCTAATAAATTAGTTATCTAATCATATTGGTCGGCCATCTAACTTCTAATTGATTGGCTAGACAATCTAGTCGACATTTATGGTCCCTGGCATCATATTATAGTTTTAGTTGATTATGTAGACACTTAAAGACCAAACTAATTTAGAATTTATAATTGGAAGGTTTTCATTCATTATCACAATTATACTCCTCTTCCATGTGCATCCTATGTGTGTGACCAAATAGGTCCCATATTTAGTTGATAGTGATGTCTGTAATCACATTATGACTTCACAAGTAATGAATAATATCTAAAAAACATGATTAACATCTAAGTAACCAGATAACTCTATGTGACTAATGTTACCATGACCATATAATCTCTTTTTATCCAATATCTAGATTCAATCCAAGGAATGGAATCATTGTCCTCTTAAATCTATTTTTTGATCTACAATAGATATTGAGATATACGGGAACTCAACAATAACTATTGGCTCACATGAGCATGACCATGCATTGTATAGTCTCATTCATCAAATGGACAAGATATCACACCATTAGGAGGGACAGATTCCATCTACGTTACTCAAGATAATTCACATGTTTCACAACGCAACCAATTACTTTTATGGCAACCCTTATTCAAAGTCATGTTGAGTACTATTAAAGTACATTGCACAACATATGATAATTGAAGTGACTCAAGGTCAGGATAACAACCACCAGTGTAACAATAATATTTGATTCAGATTTCTATTCCATGGCCTCCTTGTATTATTATAAAAGTGGGTTTGTCATGTACGTTTCTCTCTAAGAAGTTAATGTGTGTATGACTTGATGTCCAACATCATGACTAATAATACATAGTCATTAGTAACCACACGTACTAATCTTGGTGTATTATTGTTGTCCTAATTCCCATAATTATATATATTACTAGGAACTAAACAAGAACAAATACTCTTAGCATGCACATGATCTCAGGACATTTCCTCAACTCGAAAATAATATGTCATTGATTCAAACATTCTTTAGACATTATTATGTGTATGTATTATCCCATTGTGAAACAAATACGATGAATGGAATTGCTTTTAATAATAATTAAATTGAGTAAAAAGTATCCTTTTACAATCATCATATGATTGGTTCTCAAGGCATACATACCACCATTCACAAACTATTGTAACCCTCCAGAATCATTTATCATGCATTCATGGAGCATCATGTTCCTTTAATATTCCCAGCCTAGGTCAATATTGAGATTTCCCCCTTCTCCATACCCAATCATGGTTTTCAAGCAGTGAGATACAACTCCATGTTTTGTACAACCTATTTTTATGTTTGTTTCACCTTTGGTTTTTCACATAACTTTCGAACCCAAGTATCATCTTGAACTCCAAGATTGGTGAACACTATCAAATAAGGCAGTTAATATAATAAAATCTTCCGGTTCAAACTTGGTGCATCTTGTGATCTCCTATCTACGTTACTCATAACCTAACTACCATCTAAATAGAAGCAAATCTCTTGAAATACGAACGTGAGGAGATAATCACGGGTGGCCTACCATTTTGAGCAACGGGTGGATGGGATAGGTGGTTTATGTAAGAAAAAGTAACACAATATAGTTTGACATGCAACAATACAAAAAATAACCTATATGATGCTCATGCATATGGAAATGACCTAATGCTTACATTTTAGGTGGAATGATGCATGCACTATCTTTCCATCCTGATGAGAGACAGAATATCTACAAACTACACATGTGCTTGTTATTCTTATTATGCATGTGAACAAGTTCCTTCCTCTTTCTGATCTTCACTTACTTATTATTTTTTTCTTCCCTTTTTTCTCTTTTTTTTCAGCCCTCATTTTTCTCCATGAACTAAGGTGAAATTTGCACATCTTTGACTTGGGCTTATTCTCATCACTGTTGTTTTTTTCTTTTTTCATTGTATTTTATTTTTTAGAAAGTATGAAACAAGTTCCTTATTTTCAGAAGAAGCAAGGCACATCATGTAAAAATGATTAAAATTATGCAAAATGCACTAAAATGACATTGACATGCATTCTAAAATTGTGCATGTGTGACTATAATGCAACATTTTTTTTCTTTTCATATATGCAACAGATGTAAACTAACCACAATGCAATCATATCTACATGATATGCAAACAAGATATGACAAACTGTAAAGTGCTCCCAATTCTTATGGTGGAGTGTAGATGAGATGAGGTGGATAGATCACAAGATTAATTGACAGAACCTTTGGAAGATATTATATGTCCCTCCTTACTGACATGTGTAGAATCAAGGGGTTTCTCTCTCTTATTTCAGATTAAAGTCTCATTACCATTTGATTAGTTTAGGCTCAACATCCAATTCTGTCCACTTTTCTTGAATCATGGGCATGTACAGTTGTGGTCTTATGTTTTAAAGTTGACAAACCCAATTATTTTCATAAGTTAAATGCTCAAGTTTAAACAAATCAAGCTTGCAAGTTCATGAAAATTTTTCAAATTGACCCATGACTCCCATGTGACAAACAAAGAGATGACACATTAAATTAGACATCTACGGATACACTAGATAGAATGTGGATCCTAAAAACTAAAAAATGCTAAAATAAAAGAAAAGGCAATAAATGATAAAAATAAAGGAAAATAAAAGATAGAAATTGTTCCATCTCCCCCCTAAGCTTGAATTCGACTATGGCCTCATAGTCAAAAACAATCCCAGCAGGTGGAATAGTGATACCATTTATTGCTCAGGTGGCGGGTATTGTGGGGCGTTGGGATCCCATGATGGATATTGCCCCTAGAAATTTGGATCATATGGGGGCATGGGTGGAGGTTGAGGATATCCCCTGAAGTAGTTTTGGCTCCAGTAGTGATCATAGAACGGCTGTTGCTGCTACTCAATCCTCCCCAACCGGTCGTAGACCTGCTGTTGATTGGCGAACAGATGACGTTCATTCTCGAAGATGGCTTGTTGATTAACATACAACCGATTCGTAGTATCCTGGATATCAGCAAATGACGCAGTATGTTGTTGCGTCTCCTGAATGCTCTGTAGCATGGTGTACATGCCCTACATAGAATAAACATCCTCTCCTTGTTGAGAGGGTGGTGGTGGCTGAGGCTGTGAGGATGATGAAGCACCCGAGTAGAAGCGTAGCCACTTCCTAGGTGCCACTCGTGCCCAAAGAGGAGTGAAAGTCTCCTCTTCCTCTTCATTCTCATCGTCGGCGTCATTGTTTCCCGCATCTTCTTCACTTGCTGAATCGTCGATTGCAATAATGGGCCACCTAAAGTGCTGGGCCCCTTGGATGTTGAAGACAAGATCAGGAAGTGCACACTCCTGATACTCCTGATTGACATGGCAATGCGCATAAACCACACCGCCACGAACTTTCAGAAGATTGGAACAGTGGAAATGAGCGAGATTCATCGGATTTTTGCTGATCAGTGAAGGAAGTGATGACAGATGTAGCCCAAGGAAAAGGGATAGTGGTGTGATAAGTCCCCCAAAGTGAATAGGGGCTCTTCGTGTACTCCTTTTCACGGCCATCATGCACGTCAAGAAAAATGTGCCCCAATTTAGTTGTTCCCTCTTCAGCAGCTTGTAGAGGAAGAATAAATCTGTCTCCTAGAATTTGCTCAAAGAAAGCTCACCCCGAGCAAAGAAGGTGATGCAGAGCATGTGGTGTAAAACCCGCACGAATGGGTGCTCAAAGTCGGCCACCGCTGCATTGTGATAGCTGATCGATTTTCCCGCAGGGGCGGTCACCGGTGTCACAAACATCGCAGCATAATCGGCCTGATTATCCGGCCGTCAGTACTGCTCGGGTGAGTGTCACCAATTGTAGATCTTGTTGAATTGGTCGAGCGTAATAGTATAATTGCAGTTGAACAAACGGAAGGAAACACGACCCTTGATCCACTCGCGATCCGTGGTGATAAGGTCATTGGGTACCACATAGATGCTGAGGGAGGCCATGAATTCTGCCATGATCTCCTTATACGTTGGCCACTCACCAAAGAACGGATGACCCTCCTTATGGTAGGGGATGGCTTCCTCCCAAGCTGTTTCCCTCCTCCCAACCTACCCAAGGAGTACATGGTTGAGGTTGTCCTCAAAGCCAAGATCCCTGGTAATGGCCCGATCCACATATCAGGTAGGCTCTATGGGACGCTTCATCAACTCATCAAAGAATTTCTTCACATCTGCCGAGGGGTGGACAATCCTTGGATGGGGAATAGAGCCTAGTGGTGGAGGCACGAACATGTCAATATCCATGGGGGCCGCCCGTGAGGAAGAATTTCATGTTGTCCTCACCATTGTGAAAGAAAGGAGACAGAAGAATAGAGCTCGGTGAAGGTCGGAGACGAGAACCCCCACAGTCGATGAAGAGCTCGGGGAAGATTGCTCGATTATTGTTGGCTCGGTGAAGATCTCCGGTTGCTCGGGCTGATTGGCACAAGAGTTGAGGGGATTCACTCTGAAGGTGTGAATAGAAATGAAAAACTACCCCTCCTTTTATAGCTAAACCCGTCGCTACTATCGCTCCGTCGATAGTGGAGCACAATCCGCTCTTCATGACCATCGATGGTTGTCGATTGCTTGATGTGGGGGCCTGAATCGATGATGCATCGATACCATCGATGGGGTGTCGATGGTATTGACCCATCCCACATATCGACTTCTGAAATTAGCTTGCTCCGTTGATTTCTTCTCGCGGATTGGTGACATGTCACGTCGATACCATCGACGGGGTGTCGATGGTATCGACTCTTTATGGTTCGATTACCCTCACGAGGCCTGGGCACTGCTTCCTCATTGTTGTCGTATCGATACCATCGATGGGGTTGTCGATGGTATCGACTTCACTAAGACGAAATCTTTTGTAAATCTTCAGGGATCTCACGAGCATCGACTTCCCGGTCGATACTATCGACCCGGTGCTCTCATTTTTTCCGATGTCGCCGATGGTGGGTCGATACCATCGACGAGGCCGTCGATGGTATCAACTCAGAAAATTTTCTACAATCACTTCCCTGTACCCACGTCGCTACCATCGACATTGTGGTCGATGGTATCAACTTTGACTCAGTACTGCACACTGAATAAAACGATTAAGGTATCATTTTTACACACAAAAATGAAATTAATCAAAACTAAGTTGCAAATGTGAAAGAAAATGAAGGAACTACAAATTAAAACTACCGATGGTTGGGTTGCCTCCCAACAAGCGCCCTTGTTTATTGTCTTAGGCTAGACGCAATAAAGCTCTTCATTCATCCTTAAGTTCCATGAGTTTAACCTCATGCACTTTTCTTGTATAGTTCTCACCAAAGTAACGCTTCAACCTTTGACCAATAACTAAGAACGTGAGCTCTCCATCTCTCACCATAATCGCACCATGTGGGCGTACCTCCTCCACCACAAAAGGCCCACTCCACCTGGATTTCAATTTCCCAGGATGAAGCTTCAGTCTCGAATTGAACAGTAACACGCGATCACCCTTTTTGAAAATGCACGTTTGTATGTGGCGGTCATGGATTTGCTTTGTCCTCTCTTTATAGATCCTTTGATTCTCATAGGCATTCATCCTAAGCTCATCCAACTCATTTAGCTCCAATAGTCTCTTTTTCCCTGCATCATCATAACTCACATTGAGCTGCTGTAGCGCCCAATGCGCCTTGTTCTCTAACTCAACCGGCAAATGGCAAGCCTACCCATAAGCCAACCTAAAATGCGTAGTGCCTATAGGTGTTTTAAACGCGGTCCTATATGCCCATAAAGAATCCTATAGAAGTGCACTCCAATTTTTCTTAGAAGATGCAACCGTACGTTCCAATATCTTTTTGATCTCACGATTGGAAACCTCAACTTGACCTTGATTCTGCGGGTGATACGGGGTACCAACATTGTGCTTCACCCCGTATTTACTCATTAGTGTAGCAAATTTCTTGTTCGTGAAGTGGGTGTCGCCATCACTTATAATCATATGGGGCACACCAAACCTGCAGAAGATATGTTCTTTCACGAACCTGCACACTACCGCAGTGTCATTAGTTCTTGTGGGTATTGCCTCTACCCACTTCGATACATAATCAACGGCCAACAAAATATATAAATTAGAATTTGAGGACACAAATGGTCCCATGAAATCGATGCCCCATAAGTCAAATACCTCAACTTCTTGAAACACATTGAGGGGCATCTCTTGCCGCTTTGAGATATTACCTGCCCTTTGACACGTGTCACATCTTTTCACACAGTCATAAGCATCCCGAAAGAGTGTAGGCCAATAAAGACCACTCTCTAAAACTTTGGTCGCTGTCCTTGTGCTCGCATGATGGCCGCCAGTGGGTAATGCATGACAGTGTGTAAGTACACTCTCATATTCCTCCTCTGGTACACACCTGCGTAAGATGCCATCCCTGTATTGCCTCAACAAAATGGGGTCGTCCCAAAAGTAATATCTTAAAGAATGGAAAAATCTCTTCTTTTCTTGAAAATTCCAATCATCTGGTATTTCCTTGCATGCAAGATAATTTACAATATGTGAAAACCAAAGATCTTTGGATTTAATGGAAAGGATTTGCTCATCGGGAAACATCTCGGTAATGGGTATATTAATATCTCGCTCATCTACCCACTCTAACTGAGACAAATGGTCCGCAACCACGTTCTCAATACCCGCCTTGTCTTTAATTTCAATGTCAAACTCTTGTAAGAGTAAGATCCACCTAATTAATCTAGGCTTGGCATCTTTCTTTTCCATTAAATATTTAATAGCAGCGTGGTCCGTCCAAACCACAACTTTTGACCCCACTAAGTATTGCCTAAATTTTTCAAATGCAAAAACCACGACAAGCAGTTCTTTTTCAGTGGTAGTATAGTTAAGTTGTGCATCATTTAAAGTCTTTGATGCATAGAAAATTACTGCAGGTTTGTTCTCAAGCCACTGCCCAAGAATAACCCCAACAACAAAGTCTGATGCATCGCACATGAGCTTGAACGGTTTGGTCCAATCCGGAATTTGAACAACCGGTGCCGAAATTAATTTTATTTTTAAAAATATTAGGGGGAATGCATGCATTTATCATTAAAATCAAACATTGCATCCTTCTCAAGCAATTTAGACAAAGGTTTAGCAATTTTGTAAAAAACTTTGATAAAACGGCGGTAGAAACACGCATGCCCAAGGAAAATCCTCACTCCCTTCACCGAGTTCGGTGGAGGTAATTTGGCAATAACCTCAATTTTTACTGGATCTACCTCCAGTCCTTTGCTAGACACCTTGTGCCCAAGCACTATTCATTCACTGACCATCATATGGCACTTTTCCCAATTTAAGACCAAATGTGTATCTTCACATCTTTGTAGCACTCGATCCAAAATGTACAAACACTCATCAAAGGATGCACCATGGATAGAAAAATCATCCATAAAAACCTCTAAATAGCGCTCCACCAAGTCCGAGAAAATCGCAAGCATACAATGCTGAAAAGTAGTCGGTGTGTTGCACAACCCAAACGGAATGCGGTGATATGAAAAAGTCCCATAAGGACAAGTGAAGATAGACTTCTCTTGATCCTTAGGGTCTATAGATATCTGATTATAGCCAGAATAGCTATCCAAAAAGCAAAAATGAGAGCAGCCAGCCAGCCGCTCTAAAATCTGGACAATAAATGGGAGAGGAAAATGATCCTTTAGAGTTGCAGAATTCAAGCGGCGATAGTCGATGCAAACACGCCACCCGGTTACCAATTGGGTAGTAACAGGTTCATTCATGAGATCCTGCATCACCGTGATCCCCCCTTTTTAGGGACTACTTGTGTGGGGCTTACCCACATCGAATCTAAAATAGTGTAGATGATGCCTATAGAAAGAAGCTTATTCACCTCCTTCTTGATGACCTCCATCATGCTCGGGTTGAGTCGAAGTTGTGGCTGAATCACAGACGTGGCTCCTTCCTCGAGCTGGATCTTGTACTGGCAAAGCGTAGGAGAAATCCCCTTTATATCAGCAACTGACCACCCAAATGCGCCACGATGGTTCTTCAGCACGATCATCAACTGCTCTTCTTCACTGGCACTCATATATGCCAAAATAATCACTGGTAGTTTTTCACCATCAGCTAAGAATGCATACTTTAAGTGAGGGGGCAGTGGCTTCAGTTCTAATTCTGGTGGACAGACCAATGATGATTGAAGCGGTGGTGGGAGTGGCCCAAGATCCTCAGAGTGCTTGGCATAATAGCACGGGAGCACTTGAAGCATCTTGACACATTCTTGTAACGACATGCTTCTCATCCAATCATGCATTATGTCGACAAGGCAAGCTTCAAGGGGAAGTTCTGGATATGATTCAAGCACAGAACTTGCTATTGCATCATCCTCAGTAGATAGAGGAATTTCCTCCTCTTAATCATTGGGATAACCCACAACTTTACAAAGAGAAACAACTTTTATTTGTTCCATAATATCCACTGCCAGTGTCCCCTTATCTACCTTGGTCATTACATGAGCCATATCCAGAAATGGCTTCCCTAAACAAATAGAAATGTTTTGATCAAAATGCTTCACCATGCGACATTCCTCCTTTGCCTGTGATTGTTTCGTACTTGGTGGCATAACCATTTCAAATCTGTCATCTGCTATTCCCAATGTCAGACGGCCTCTACCCATTTCGAGTATCATATCTACAGTAGCTTGGAAGGGTCTTCCAAGGAGTATCTCATTCCGTTAGTCATCTTGCATTTCCATTACCACAAAGTCAGCTAGAAATACAAACCTATCAACCTTTACCAGGACATCCTCACAAATACCATATGGTTGTACCACAGAATTATCTGTGAGTTGAATCGTCATGTTGCTTTGTCTAGATTCCTTAAGACCCAGCTTTTTGAATGTCGAGAGGGGCATCAAGTTTATACTTGCCCCAGAGTCGCATAGTGCTTCACCAAATTTCACCTTACCAATGTAACATGAGATATTGAAGCAGCCCGAATCTTGTCGTTTTGGTGGTAATGTTCCCAAAATGAAGGTGCTAACCTGCTCTTTAAGAACCACCTGTTGGATCCTAGATGGGTGATTAGATGCTCTAGAGGGGGGGTGAATAGAGCTGAAAGCACTTAAACAAAACTCATTAAACCTTCAAGATATATGACAAGATAAGGTTGCTAAATAGGTAATTTGAGTGCAACTAACGCATACATAGCAAGGGAGAGATATTGAACATGCACCAAGAGGCAAGCTATTTAGAGTGGTTCCACACTTCAAACTAGAAGTGTGTTAGTCCACTTGCCTAGAGAGGTCAACCTCTAAGACTTCCAAACTATTGCACTCTTATATTCATTCATAAGACATACAATACATGACCAACCAAAGGACTTACCTATCCAATACAAAGAGTCTTCAACCTTACCAAGGACTTACCCACTTTGCAAGAGTCTTCCGCCTTTCTTCCAAGGACTTACCTACTCTAGCCCAAGTCTTCAGCCTTGCAGGAATTAACCACTCTTCTTGGATCTTCCGCCTTTGACTTCACCTTCACTCGGAGAAGCTTCCACCAAGGACTTACCCACTTGAGAAAGGAGTCTTCTGCCTTCACCAAGGGCTTACCCACTCTAGCTCCAAGTCTTCAGCCTTGATCTTCACCAAGGGACGCCTTCCCTTGTTCTTCTTCACCTCTCTTAGCCAAGAGAGAGAACCTTCATCTTCATGATTGAAAAGATAGAAATGGAGGTGGTGGAAGTGAGAGCCTTACAAGATATACATGTTGGACTAGCTCTCTTACATATTTCCTACTCACTCTAATGGATGTAGCAAGTGATTAAACTTAGAGAGAGAGGAGGTTGTAGGAAGCACTCAACTATAGAATAGGAACCTCACATAGAGTTTGCAATGAAGATCAACCTTGGAATGAAACCCAAGCGGTCCTATTTATAGCTGGGTATGCCTCTTAGCCTTTGGGAACACTTGAGAATGAAAACTAGCCATTTTGTGGCTTACAACGGATATATTTTCACTTGTTGCAACTCCACAATAGCTAGAAGCACTTTTCTGCACTTTTTCGTACAGTGCAATCAGTCGAGTTTCTATAAGGGTAACTCGACCGATAGAGTAAAAGACAAAGTCGATCTTCAGACCATCGGTCGAGTTTGTCCTGAGGAAACTCGACCGACCAATGAAAATCAATTTGGTTAGTTACTCCATCGGTCGAGTTCTGTGTAAACACAACTCGACCGATGCAATCTTCAGAAAATTGATCAAGGATTGATCGGTCGAGTTTTCAGGCTGGGAAACTCGACCGACAAAGTGCATGTAATCAATTTTCAAAGTTGCATCTAAAGTGCTCTAATATTCGATCTAAGTGCTCCTGATGTTTTTCTAAGCTTAATTACAAGTCATACAATCATTACAAGTGATTTACAACATGATTCTAATGGATATACATCATATTACAAAAATGTGCACTTGTATGACTTTGACTTGTCTTTTCTCCAATTTGATATGCACAAATTAGGGCAATTGGAGTGTGTCTATACCTAATTTGAAATCACTCAAGTAGAGACATTAGACACCAATATGTGGAATGGTTAGTCATCATCAAAACACGGGTTTATTCAATTTAGACGTGAGTCAACATTGACCTAATTGACCTTGAGTCAACAATCTCCCCCTTTTTGAAGATGACAAACCATTCCATAAATGTATTGAATGCTTTCAAGTAAAATCATACCTTCAGAGAAAACTAGGGGTTTCAATATAATGGAGTTCATATGCTCCCCCTCAATTGATGCACATGGAGTTCTCATACTCCCCCTCAATTGATGTTATTTCTCCTGCATGGTTAGCTTTCATAACATTTATAGAATACCATGTCTTCTACTCATATATGTTCTACACATATATGTCTTCTCCCCTTTACCTTCTCTATTTACATGAACATGCTTCTCCTCTTCATGTAAGACATGCCTTCTTCCTCTTTTAAAAGAAGACATACCTTTCTCCCCCTCTATCATTTCAAAAAGTGGGGTTATGAAGAAATAAGAAACATCAACTGTTAAAAGAGAAAGGAGATAACACAAATATATATAAGGAGAGTAGAAGAGCATATATAGGGGCTTGTCCAAGCATAGAAATAAAAGCAAGTTAAAGCATATACTTGAACATCCCAAAAAGCAAGATAAAGTGTTGCAGAAGAGCAATAAAACATAATTTTGACCCTCAAGATGATGGAATTTGACCAAAAACCATCAGAGCTCATTGCACAGAAATGTGTCTTGCTCAGAAGGTCATTTCTGCATGAAAAACACTAGTCTTGCACCAAAAACTGAAACTGGAGCAAAATCTGCATAAAATCCAAAATAAACTCCAATTTCTATATACAATGTAGATCTATGTACCCTGCATCACAATGTTATGCAAGCAACTCAAGATAGTAGATATGCAATTCAAGGAACAAGCTTGAGCATGTATGAGACAAGATACAAGCATAGCATATAGATGAGCAAAGATGCCAAATATAAACAAGGTTAGAACTACATGTATACGAACTACTAGTAGATGATATCACAAGTTAGGACTACTAGTAGGATCTAGATCATAGCAAGAGATACCAAAATATACACAAGATAAAGCAAGATATGAGTAGATGTAGAGATATATCCAAACAAAGAGATAAGCAATTTTAGAAGCATGAAAGGATATAACTGACTAGATATGCATCATTACCATAAGATGATTGCCACTAAGAACCTCAAGGTTGTATCAACACAAGATATACACCTAGATAGATGTAGCAAGTTAGAGCACAACGGAAGCAATTTAAGACACAACCAAGAGATCCAAAGAGATCATCATCAAAACCTACAAAACAACTCAAAGCAAGTAATTGCAACATATAGATATACCAATTTAGAGCAATTAGAGAGATAGAGTTGTAAGCAAGATAGGCAATTTAGAACATGGAAATATGCATATATAAAGGTACCAAAGGAGTGCCAAAGAATAAGGCTATTGGTTGAGAAAATCTAGTTGAGAGGGAAATTCTCATTCAATAAGCCAACTGTGTATTCTGTGCACAGTGTTATCGGTCGGGTTCTGTGCATTGACAACTTGACCGATGACAGCTGCTGGCAACACCCATAGGTGCCTATCGGTAGAGTTTCAAATTGAACAAACTCGACCGAAAGAGTACCTGTCAAAAATCACATATATTTCATAGAAGCATATTTAAAGGCATGCTAAAAATACAAACCATATCTAAGCAAGTTAGTAATGCACTATAGAAGCATTAGAAATAGCTTTTGAGCAAGAGTGTGAAGAGAAACACAAAATACCACTTTTGACTCAAAAACCATATGTATAGTGCACACTAACTTGAAAAAAACAAGTTAGAAATGCTTATAAACAATAAAAACTTTACCTTTGTTCTTACCATTTCTTTTCCACTTGTTGTCACCCTCTACACATCTCACCTTTCTTCTTCATGTGGATTGACAAGTCAATTTGCAATACAATAGCTCAAGTCAATCCATTTACAAGTACCTACAAGAAGAAAGATGAAATGGTCCCCAATCATGTTTTTGGGTCCGGAGGTGTTGGTTTAGCAACCCAAGTCCTATTTCTCTTCGGTGCTTTCTTAAAAGGACAACAAGTAGAATAATGACCAATTTCATTACAATAGTTGCATGTGCACATAGTCTTAGAACTAGAGGATTCTCCATTGAATATTGGAGGTCCTTTATCTTTGTTGTTCCCTTGACTACTATCATACCCTAAACCACTATCATACCCTAAACCATGTCTATCAATTTGTTTAGTAGTATGGTGTAGGATTTCATTAAGACTCTTTTTACCAACTAAGAATCTTTGCAAAGAGGATCTCAAGCTATCATTATCATGCATAAGAGAGGTAATATTAGAAGATAAATGATTGATATTATCTCTAGCATGTAAAAGATCATTTTCTAAGAAAAGAACTTTAGTTAAATAAGAATCTCCATCAATATGAAGAGCAGCAACATCATTCTCTCTACTAGTAGAATTAGAACAAGATTCATGCACATTTATTTTATCAAGCAAGGAGGCATTTTCTGTTTCTAATTCTTGCAAAGAAAAATCTTTATCCTTGTTTTCATATTTAAGAACATCAATATCATGCATGAGAGAATCAACAATTAAAGTATGCTCTTCATTAGAACTAGGCATGAGAGGTTGAGCTTCTAGAAATCTAATCTTATCAAGCAAACTAGCATTTTTAAGTTTAAGAGAGTCTACTTGGCTAAGACAAGCATTTTTATCATCAAGCAAGCAAGAATTAGCATGTTCAAGATCATTTAATTCTACATGCAAATTATCAACAATTTTAGCAAACTTTTTCTTTTTCCTTTTAGAAGACTTAAGAGAGGCACAAATATCATGAATAATAGCAATCAAAGATTCTTTATCTAAAGAGTTTAGATTTACCTCACTTGAGTCTTCACTTGTTGATTCTACAAGAGCAAAATGGCATTCTCCTTCATCACTAGAGCTTGAGCTTGATCCTTCACTTGAATCTTCACTTGAGCTTGAGTTGGAGGAGCCACTTGAGCTTGAGTGCCATTTCTCCTTCTTGTGAAGATGGGTCTTTTTGCCTTGTGGGAAATCTTCCTTGTAGTGACCCTTCTTTCCACATGTGAAGCACCGAATGGAGGAGTACTTGCCTTTGTAGAGTCTACCCTTGGAGTACATGGCATCTTCTTTAGCTTGAGATGATGGAGAGACTTGTTCCATGATAGCTTCAATTTGAGCCTTCATTTCAGCCTTCTTCATTCTCTTTAGCTCTTTCTTCTCTTGTCTTTCTATTTCCTCCCTCTTGTCAAGTGTGGCTTCATGTGCTTGTTGATTTCCAATGAGCTCTTCAATAGGAATATCCCTAAGAGACCTTGCTTCTTCAATAGAAGTCACCTTGGGTTCCCATCTCTTGGGGAGAGTTCTAAGGATCTTTGAGTTGATCTCTCCACTAGACATAGGATGTCCTAGAATAGCAAGACCATTCAAAATGGTGTTGAGCCTTGAGTACATGTTGGCTATGCTCTCTTCCTTTCCCATCTTGAAGTTCTCAAGCAACCCTTTGAGCATTTAGACTTTGTTTTCCTTTACTTGATCTGTCCCTTCATAAGTGATGCAAAGTTTTTGTAACATCCCAGGATTTGAGGCCTCGGATAACATGATCTTAAAAGGAATGATTAGACTACCCATATCACCAAGGTGCACCTCCTTTTCCGGGAGCCCATTAATAAAGAACTCCATAGTTAAGCGTGCTTAACTTGGAGTAGTACTAGGATGGGTGACCAGTGGGGAAGTTGATACTGGCTTGCGCGTCAGTGTGGACAAAGTGCGCAATTAAGGCTAGTGGTGGTTTGTGGGGCCAGTCGTCATTCCTAAAACTCTACTAGAGCCTTGGGCAGTGGACCAGGTTGTTACAAATGGTATTAGAGCCAATTCCCCTCCAGTAGGTGGGGCCCACATGGGCATGGCATGCCAGTCTTGAGCTGTGCGGTCCAGGCATGTAGGAAAGGGTTGTCCATGGTTGACGTAGCCACTCTTGCACTGGTATTCCGTGATCGGGAGTTGGGTATCCATGGGCCATTATGGGTCTGCACTGAAATGGGGAAGAGATTATGAGGCTTTATAGTTGAGCCTTGATGAGTACGTCAAGATTCTAAGTGGGGGAGATTGTAACATCCCAGGATTTGAAGCGTCGGATAACATTATCTTAAAAGGAATGATTGGACTACCCATATCACCAAGGTACACCTCCTTTTCCGGGAGCCCATTACTAAAGAACTCCATAGTTAAGCATGCTCAGCTTGGAAAGTACTAGGATGGGTGACCAGTCGGGAAGTTGATATTGGCTTGCGCGTTAGTGTGGACAAAGTGCGCAGTTAAGGCTAGTGGTGGTTTGTGGGGGCAGTCATCATTCTTGAAACTCTACTAGAACCTTGGGTAGTGGGCCAGGTTGTTACAGTTTTCTCCATACCTCATAGGCTGTTTCACATGAAGAAATCCGGTTGAACTCGGTGGGGGTCATGGAGGCATAGACGATGTGCATGTCTCTAGCATTTAAAGTTGCTTTCATCAAGGTAGCTTCATCCCATTCTTCAATCTTTGTCTTTGGTAGCATGCATGGGTTGTTCACCATTTGCCACATCTCAAGACTTGATCCTTGTATGTAGAATTGAAGCATTCTTCTCCAATAGAGGAAATTTCTCCCATCAAAGATTGGAAGGCTGGTCGAGAATCTCCCTCCTGGGTAGTCACCCATCTTCTCTAATTGTTGAAGTATGCTTGGAGAAGACCCGCTCTGATACCAATTGTTGGATCCTAGATGGGTGATTAGATGCCCTAGTGGGGGTGGGGGTGAATAGAGTTGAAAGCACTTAAACAAAACTCATTAAACCTTCAATATATATGACAAGATAAGGTTGCTAAATAGGTAATTTGAGTGAAACTAACACATACATAGCAAGGGAGAGAGAGATTGAACATGCACCAAGAGACAAGCTATTTAGAGTGGTTCCACACTTCAAACTAGAAGTGTGTTAGTCCACTTGCCTAGAGAGGTCAACCTCTAGGACTTCCAAACTATTGCACTCTTATATTCATTCATAAGACACACAATACATGACCAACCAAAGGACTTACCTATCCAATACAAAGAGTCTTCAACCATACCAAGGACTTACCCACTTTGTAAGAGTCTTCCGCCGTTCTTCCAAGGACTTACCTACTCTTACCCAAGTCTTCAGCCTTGCTGGAATTACCCACTCTTCTTGGATCTTCCACCTTTGACTTCACCTTCACTCGGAGAAGCTTTCACCAAGGACTTACCCACTTGAGCAAGGAGTCTTCTGCCTTCACCAAGGGCTTACCCACTCTAGGTCCAAGTCTTCAGCCTTGATCTTCACCAAGGGACGCCTTCCCTTGTTCTTCTTCACCTCTCTTAGCCAAGAGAGAGAACCTTCATCTTCATGATTGAAAAGATAGAAAGGGAGGTGGTGGAAGTGAGAGCCTCACAAGATATACATGTTGGACAAGCTCTCTTACAGATTTCCTACTCACTCTCATGGATGTAGCAAGTGATTAAGCTTAGAGAGAGAGAGAGAGGAGGCTGTAGGAAGCACTCAACTATAGAATAGGAACCTCACATAGAGTTTGCAATGACTGCTCAACCTTGGAATGAAGCCCAAGGGGTCCTATTTATAGTTGGGGATGCCTCTTAGCCTTTGGGAACACTTGAGAATGAAAACTAGCCATTTTGTGGCTTGCAACGGATATATTTTCACTTGTTGCAACTCCACAATGGCTAGAAGCACTTTTCTGCACTTTTCCGTACTGTGCAATCGGTCGAGTTTCTATAAGGGTAACTCAATTGATAGAGTAAAAGACAAAGCTGATATTCAGACCATCGGTCAAGTTTGTCCTGAGGAAACTCGACCGACCAATGGAAATCGATTTGGTTAGTTACTCCATCGGTCGAGTTATGTGTAAACACAACTCGACCGATGCAATCTTCAGAAAATTGATCAAGGATTGATCGGTCAAGTTTTCAGGCTGGGAAACTCGACCGACAAAGTGCCTGTAATCAATTTTCAAAGTTGCATCTAAAGTGCTCTAATATTCGATCTAAGTGATACTAATATTTTTCTAAGCTTAATTACAAGTCATACAATCATTACAAGTGACTTACAACATCATTCTAATGGATATACATCATATTACAAAAATGTGCACTTGTATGACTTTGACTTGTCTTTTCTCCAATTTGATATGTGCAAATTAGGGCAATTGGAGTGTGTCTATACCTAATCTGAAATCACTCAGGTAGAGACATTAGACACCAATATGTGGAATGGTTAGCCATCATCAAAACAAGGGTTTAGTCAATTTACACGTGAGTCAACATTGACCTAATTGACCTTGAGTCAACAATCTCCCCCTTTTTGAAGATGACAAACCATTCCATAAATGTATTGAATGCTTTCAAGTAAAATCATACCTTCGGAGAAACCTAGGGGTTTCAATAGAATGGAGTTCATATGCTCCCCCTCAATTGATGCGCTTTTCTCCTGCATGGTTAGCTTTCATAACATTTATAGATTACCATGTCTTCTACTCATATATGTTCTACACATATATGTCTTCTCCCCTTTACCTTCTCTCTTTACATGAACATGCTTCTCCTCTTCATGTAAGACATGCCTTCTTCCTCTTTTAAAAGAAGACATACCTTTCTCCCCCTTTGTCATTTCAAAAAGTGGGGTTATGAAGAAATAAGAAACATCACTTGTAAAAAGAGAAAGGATATAACACAAATATATATAAGGAGAGTAGAAGAGCATAGATAGGGGCTTGTCCAAGCATAGAAAGAAAAGCAAGTTAAAACATATACTTGAACATCCCAAAAAGCAAGATAAAGTGATGCAGAAGAGCAATAAAACATAATTTTAACCCTCAAGATGATGGAATTTGACCAAAAAACCATCAGAGCTCATTGCAAAGCAATGATTCTTTCTCCGAAGGTCATTTCTGAATGAAAAACTGTAGTCTTGCACCAAAAACTGAAACTGGAGCAGAATCTACATAAAATCCAAAAAAAAAACTCCAATTTCTATATACAATGTAGATCTATGTACCCTGCATCACAATGTTATGCAAGCAACTCAAGATAGTAGATATGCAATTCAAGGAACAAGCTTGAGCATGTATGAGACAAGATACAAGCATAGCATATAGATGAGCAAAGATGCCAAATATAAACAAGGTTAGAACTACATTTATATGAACTACTACTAGATGATATCACAAGTTAGGACTACTAGTAGGATCTAGATCATAGCAAGAGATACCAAAAGATACACAAGATAAATCAAGCTATGATTAGATGTAGAGATATATCCAAACAAAGAGATAAGCAATTTTAGAAGCATGAAAGGATATAACTCACTAGATATGCATCCTTACCATAAGATGATTACCACTAAGAACCTCAAGGTTGTATCAACACAAGATATACACCTAGATAGATGTAGCAAGTTAGAGCACAACGGAAGCAATTTAAGACACAACCAAGAGATCCAAAAAGATCATCATCAAAACCTGCAAAACAACTCAAAGAAAGTAATTGCAACATATAGATATACCAATTTAGAGCAATTAAAGAGATAGAGTTGTAAGAAAAATAGGAAATTTAGAACATGGCAATATTCATATATAAAGGTACCAAAGGAGTGCCAAAGAATAAGGCTATTGGTTGAGAAAATCTAGTTGAGAGGGAAATTCTCATTCAATAAGCCAACTGTGTATTCTGTGCACAGTGTTATCGGTCGGGTTCTGTGCATTGACAACTCGATCGATGACAACTGCTGGCAACATCCATAGGTGCCTATCGGTCGAGTTTCAAACAGGACAAACTCGACCGACAGAGCAGCTGTCAAAAAGCACATATATTTCATAGAAACATATTTAATGGCATGCTAAAAATACAAACCATATCTAAACATGTCTAAATAAGTTAATAATGCACTATAGAAGCATTAGAAATAGCTTTTGAGCAACAGTGTGAAGAGAGACACAAAATAACACTTTTGACTCAAAAACCATATGTATAGTGCACACTAACTTGACAAAAACAAGTTAGAAATGGTTATAAACAATAAAAACTTTACCTTTGTTCTTACCATTTCTTTTCCACTTGTTGTCACCCTCTACACATCTCACCTTTCTTCTTTCATGTGGATTGACAAGTCAATTTGCAATACAATAGCTCAAGTCAATCCATTTGCAAGTACCTACAGTAATACAGATGAAATGGTCCCCAATCATGTTTTTGGGTCCGAAGGGGTTGGTTTAGCAACCCAAGTTCTATTGCTCTTAGGTGCTTTCCTAAAAGGACAACAAGTAGAATAATGACCAATTTCATTACAATAGTTGCATGTGCCCATAGTCTTGGAACTAGAGGATTCTCCATGAAATATTGGAGGTCCTTTGTCTTTGTTGTTCCCTTGACTACTATCATACCCTAAACCACTATCATACCCTAAACCATGTCTACCAATTTGTTTAGTAGTATGGTGTAGGATATCATTAAGACTCTTTTTACCAACTAAGAATCTTTGCAAAGAGGATCTCAAGCTATCATTATCATGCATAAGAGAGGTAATAGTAGAATATAAATGATTGATATTATCTCTAACATGTAAAAGATCATTTTCTAAGCAAAAAACTTTAGTTAAATAAGAATCTCCATCAATATGAAGAGCAGCAACATCATTCTCTCTACTAGTAGAATTAGAACAAGATTCATACACATTTATTTTAGCAAGAAATGAGGCATTTTCTGTTTCTAATTATTTTTCCTTTTAGAAGACTTAAGAGAGGCACAAATATCATGAATAGTAGAAATCAAAGATTCTTTATCTAAAGAGTTTAGATTTACCTCACTTGACTCTTCACTTGTTGATGCTATAAGAACTAAATGGCATTCTCCTACATCACTAGAGCTTGAGCTTGATCCTTCACTTGAATCTTCACTTGAGCTTGAGTTGGAGGAGCCATTTGATCTTGAGTGCCATTTCTCCTTCTTGTGAAGATGGGTCTTTTTGCCCTGTGGGCAATCTTCTTCGTAGTGACCCTTCTTTCCACATTTGAAGCACCGGATTGAGGAGGACTTGCCTTTATAGAGTCTACCTTTGGATTACATGGCATCTTCTTTAGCTTTAGAGGATGGAGAGATTTGTTCCATGATAGCTTCAATTTGAGCCTTCATTTCAGCCTTCTTCATTCTCTTTAGCTTTTTATTTTCTTGTCTTTCTACTTCCTCCCTCTTGTCAACTGTAGCTTCCTGTGCTTGTTGATTTCCAATGAGCTCTTCAATAGGAATATCCCTAAGAGACCTTGCTTCTTCAATGGAAGTCACCTTGGGTTCCCATCTCTTGGGGAGAGTTCTAAGGATCTTTGAGTTGATCTCTCCACTAGACATAGGATGTCCTAGAATAGCAAGACCAATCAAAATGGTATTGAGCCTTGAGTACATGTTGGCTTTGCTCTCCTCCTTTCCCATCTTGAAGTTCTCAAGCAGCCCTTTGAGCATGTAGACTTTGCTTTCCTTCACTTGATCTGTCCCTTCCATAAGTGATCCAAAGTTTTCTCCATACCTCATAGGTTGTTTCACATGAAGAAATCCGGTTGAACTCGGTGGGGGTCATTGAGGCATAGAGGATGTGCATGGCTCTAGCATTCAAGGTTGCTTTCTTCAAGGTAGCTTCATCCCATTCTTCAATCTTTGTCTTTGGTAGCATATATGGGTTGTTCACCATTTGCCACATCTCAAGACTTGATCCTTGTATGTAGAATTGAAACCTTTTTCTCCAATAGAGGAAATTGCTCCCATCAAATATTGTAAGGCTCGTCGAGAATCTCCCTCCTAGGTAGTTACCCATCTTCTCCTACTTGTTGAAATATGCTTGGAGAAGACCCGCTCTGATACCAATTGTTGGATCCTAGATGGGTGATTAGATGCTCTAGAGGGGGGTGAATAGAGCTAAAAGTACTTAAACAAAACTCATTAAACCTTCACGATATATGACAAGATAAGGTTGCTAAATAGGTAATTTGAGTGCAACTAACACATACATAGCAAAGGAGAGAGAGATTGAAGATGCACCAATAGACAAGCTATTTAGAGTGGTTCCACACTTCAAACTAGAAGTGTGTCAGTCCACTTGTCTAGAGAGGTCAACCTCTAGAACTTCCAAACTATTACACTCTTATATTCATTCATAAGACATACAATACATGACCAACCAAAGGACTTATCTATCCAATACAAAGAGTCTTCAACCTTACTAAGCACTTACCCAATTTGCAAGAGTCTTCCGCCTTTCTTTCAAAGATTTACCTACTCTTGCCCAAGTCTTCAGCCTTGCAGGAATTACCCACTCTTCTTGGATCTTCCACCTTTGACTTCACCTTCACTCAGAGAAGCTTCCACCAAGGACTTACCCACTTGATCAAGGAGTCTTCTGCCTTCACCAATGGCTTACCCACTCTAGCTCTAAATCTTCAGCCTTGATCTTCACCAAGGGACGCCTTCCCTTGTTCTTCCTTACCTCTCTTAGCCAAGAGAGAGAACCTTCATCTTCATGATTGAAAAGATAGAAAGGGAGGTGGTGGAAGTGAGAGCCTCACAAGATATACATGTTGGACTAGTTCTCTTACAGATTTCCTACTCACTCTAATGGATGTAGCAAGTGATTAAGCTTAGATAGAGAGAGGAGGCTATAGGAAGCATTCAACTATAGAATAGGAACCTCACATAGAGTTTGCAATGAATGCTCAACATTGGAATGAAGCCCAAGGGGTCCTATTTATAGCTGGGGATGCCTCTTAGCCTTTGGGAACACTTGAGAACGAAAACTAGCCGTTTTGTGGCTTGCAACGGATATATTTTCACTTGTTGCAACTCCACAATGACTAGAAGCACTTTTCTGCACTTTTCTGTACAATGCAATCAGTCGAGTTTCTATAAGGGTAACTCGACCGATAGAGTAAAACACAAAGCCGATATTCAGACCATCGGTCGAGTTTGTCCTGAGGAAACTCGACCGACCGATGAAAATTAATTTGGTTAGTTACTCCATCGGTCGAGTTCTGTGTAAACACAACTCGACCGATGCAATCTTCAGAAAATTGATCAAGGATTGATCAGTCGAGTTTTCAGGCTGGGAAACTCGACCGACAAAGTGCATGTAATCAATTTTCAAAGTTGCATCTAAAGTGCTCTAATATTCGATCTAAGTGATCCTGATATTTTTCTAAGCTTAATTACAAGTCATACAATCATTACAAGTGACTTACAACATGATTCTAATGGATATACATCATATTACAAAAATGTGCGCTTGTATGACTTTGACTTGTCTTTTCTCCAATTTGATATGCGCAAATTAGGGCAATTGGAGTGTGTCTATACCTAATCTGAAATCACTTAAGTAGAGACATTAGACACCAATATGTGGAATGGTTAGTCATCATCAAAACACGGGTTTAGTCAATTTAGACGTGAGTCAACATTGACCTAATTGACCTTGAGTCAACAATCTCCCCCTTTTTGAAGATGACAAACCATTCCATAAATGTATTGAAAGCTTTCAAGTAAAATCATACCTTCGGAGAAACCTAGGGGTTTCAATAGAATGGAGTTCATATGCTCCCCCTCAATCGATGCGCTTTTCTCCTACATGGTTAGTTTTCATAACATTTATAGATTACCATGTCTTCTACTCATATATGTTCTACACATATATGGCTTCTCCCCTTTACCTTCTCTCTTTCATGAACATGCTTCTCCTCTTCATGTAAGACATGTGTTCTTCCTCTTTTAAAAGAAGGCATACCTTTCTCCCCCTTTGTCATTTCAAAAAGTGGGGTTATGAAGAAATAAGAAACATCACTTGATAAAAGAGAAAGGATATAACACAAATATATATAAGGAGAGTAGAAGAGCATAGATAGGGGCTTGTCCAAGCATAAAAATAAAAGCAAGTTAAAGCATGTACTTGAACATCCCAAAAACCAAGATAAAGTGTTATAGAAGAGTAAAACATAATTTTGACCCTCAAGATGATGGAATTTGACCAAAAACCATCAGAGCTCATTGCAAAGCAATGAGTCTTTCTCAGAAGGTCGTTTCTGCATGAAAAACATTAGTCTTGCACCAAAAATTGAAACTGGAGCAAAATCTGCATAAAATCCAAAAAAAACTCCAATTTCTATATACAATGTAGATCTATGTACCCTGCATCACAATGTTATGCAAGCAACTCAAGATAGTAGATATGAAATTCAAGGAATAAGCTTGAGCATATATGAGACAAGATACAAGCATAGCATATAGATGAGCAAAGATGCCAAATATAAACAAGGTTAGAACTACATGTATATGAACTACTAGTAGATGATAGCACAAGTTAGGACTACTAGTAGGATCTAGATCATAGCAAGAGATACCAAAAGATACACAAGATAAAGCAAGCTATGAGTATCTGTAGAGATATATCCAAACAAAGAGATAAGCAATTTTAGAAGCATGAAAGGATATAACTCACTAGATATGCATCCTTACCATAAGATGATTACCACTAAGAACCTCAAGGTTGTATCAACATAAGATATACACCTATATAGATGTAGCAAGTTAGAGCACAACGGAAGCAATTTAAGACACAACCAAGAGATCCAAAGAGATCATCATCAAAACCTACAAAACAACTCAAAGCAATTATTTGCAACATATAGATATATCAATTTAGAGCAATTAGAGAGATAGAGTTGTAAGCAAGATAGGCAATTTAGAACATGGAAATATGCATATATAAAGGTACCAAAGGAGTGACAAAGAATAAGGCTATTGGTTGAGAAAATCTAGTTGAGAGGGAAATTCTCATTCAATAAGCCAACTGTGTATTCTGTGCATAGTGTTATCGGTCGGGTTCTGTGCATTGACAACTCGACCGATGATAACTATTGGCAACACCCATAGGTGCCTATCAGTCGAGTTTCAAACAGGACAAACTCGACCGACAGAGTAGCTGTCAAAAATCACATATATTTCATAGAAGCATATTTAAAGGCATGCTAAAAATACAAACCATATCTAAACATGTCTAAGCAAGTTAGTAATGCACTATAGAAGCATTAGAAATATCTTTTGAGCAAGAGTGTGAAGAGAGACACAAAATACCACTTTTGACTCAAAAACCATATGTATAGTGCACACTAACTTGACAAAAACAAGTTAGAAATGGTTATAAATAATAAAAACTTTACCTTTGTTCTTACCATTTCTTTTCCATTTGTTGTCACCCTCTACACATCTCACCTTTCTTCTTTCATGTGGACTGACAAGTCAATTTGCAATACAATAGCTCAAGTCAATCCATTTGCAAGTACCTACAAGAAGAAAGATGAAATGGTCCCCAATCATGTTTTTGGGTCCGGAGGGGTTGGTTTAGCAACCCAAGTCCTATTGTTCTTGGGTGCTTTCCTAAAAGGACAACAAGTAGAATAATGATCAATTTCATTACAATAGTCGCATGTGCCCATAGTCTTGGAACTAGATGATTCTCCATGGAATATTGGAGGTCCTTTATCTTTGTTGTTCCCTTGACTACTATGATACCTTAAACCACTATCATACCCTAAACCATGTCTGTGATGACCGTCTCACGAAAACAAGTTTAACTAATGCGGAAGCGTTCATCAAGCAGCGGATTAGTGAAAATCACTAAAAATTAAAACCTTTTTATCAAAATATCCATTGAAGGAAAACTTTCTCACATAGAACCAAAGTAACATAATTACATTCTTGTGCATTGGTACATATTCTGTATCATCTCCTTTTGAGAATTATAAGCATTAACTGTCCTGTCAAGCTAAACACAGGCAGTATAAAATCTCGAGGCTCTAAGCTAAAATCTCAAAAGCACTAACTACTACTCCGAGGACCTGAGAGTACAGAGACGAAACATAGGACTCTATTTACATCTATACAAGGCATAACAGTCAGTGTCTCCACCTGAGACTTCACTGCTGTCTCTGCTGTTGCTATAGTTGTCCTTCACCTATTGAAGGATTCCTATCTCCTCGTCTGCGTCCACCTAAAAATGTGGTTCCCACGGGGGTGAGACAATTATAAAAATTGCCCCAGTGAGAGTTATAACTCTCCGCCAGTAACATTGTTATTGCAACTTAAGAAGATAAATATGAATGGAAGAATCATATTTGTATAGCAGCAGATATTTTAATGTCTAACAGATTAGAACATTATTCTATATCAGAAGCATTGCAACTATAACTTGATCGAATCAACATGTCATTTATCCTTTAAGGAATATAAAGAACATGTATAACATCTATTCAAACTACAAAATCATTACCACTGCTTTAACTCTCTTCAGGATTAGATCATATATCTAAAGCCTGGTATTATCATTGTGGAGTCATGGCCCGTAGCCATATTCTTTTCATAAAGTGTTGGGATCTTAATCCCTCAATTCACCACTGGAAATTTTCATCCTTTCACAATTTCAATACCCTAACCATGTGATTCTGGGTGTTTAAACCCTTAGCTCATCACCTGAGCATTGTTACCACTTCCTTAGGTAACTAACACCTTTAGGTCATTTGACCAAGGTAAGTATGATACTTGATGCCTATTAACTCTCTTGCTACCTCGTATCAGACAACAAGATATATTATGGCACACAAGGCCCAATAAACAAATTCAAATTAATAACATATCACAGCGCATACCTGGCTATGCCCATCATCTCATGATACCTGCATGGTTAGCACATATGATAGCAACACATCAATTATGTATCAACATCATGCAAAAACAATGTATTAATAATTCAAGGGTATTACCCTTAATCCTTTACTAGGATTAGGATTTCCATCACACATCTCATGTATCATTCATCCAATCATATTGGACTTATATCACAACAAGGTATACCAGTATTTGGGGTGTTGGATATGATATCTATCATATCTTGATGTCTCACTTCCCTCAACACCATTAACTTTCTTAAGTTCACATACTTAGCTTGTATTAGGGTATTACCCATCCTAATACTTTATGCACCAGTTTATCACATTCATCATGTAAAGTAGTGATCAATTGTCACTTACTTGGAATATACAACTATTGCCAATACTATGGATTCATACATAAGTCAGGAATTAATAAAAAGACCATGTTAGGTCATATTCAAAACAAACTCTAAGTCAAACATAGAGTACCACGGTCGTGCAACCAAGAACGGTCATGCAAAGAAAGTCACCACGGTCGTGCTACCTTGCACGGTTGTGCAAAGTGAATCCACCTCAGCCGTGCTACCTTGCACGGTCGTGCAAAGGAAAGATACCACGGTTGTGCTACCTAACACGGTCGTGCTACGGGAGTTCACCTCTTGAATCCTATTCAAGTATGAATTCTATTCTTTCATTAGGGATTAAGGTTTCACATATCATCTCCCCTCTTTTAGAATAGGGATTGCATATAGCATCACCCTTCATTAGAGTTTCATAACACGTTGCCCATAATTAGGGGTTACTAATCATTTCCAATTAGGGTTTCTCATGAAATCACTCTCAATTAGGGTTTCACATGGATGCACCCTCGGTTAGGGTTTCACATGGATACTCCCTCAACTAGGGTTTCACATGGATGCACCCTCAACTATGGTTTTGCATGGATACACCCTCAACTAGGGTTTACTATTCATCCTAATTAGTGATTTCATATGTAGACAACCTCTTATTAGGGTTATACATGGAATCAGCCTCAATTAGGGTTTTCATCATGTATTGGATCCATGCATTTGTTATGCATTATTAATTAGTACCATTAAGTATCTCTCACCTAATTACATTAGGTTTCCAAAAAGGTTTGATCAATTGGACCTTTAATAACATGAGGCATTCAAATAGATTAATCAATAGAACCTTCAATTGCACTAGGTATCTATTTGGATTAGTTAGTTGAGTCTTTGATTTCATTGGGTACTCAATTGGATCAACCCATTGTTCCTTCAATTACTTTAAGTACTCAATTGGATTAACCAATTGATCCTTCAATTTCATTGGGCATCCAATTGAATTAACCAAATTGAATCACAAACGGTTTGAAACCGTTTAAGCAAAAAACTTTGAAACTACATGGACTTGAAACCGCATGGGTATCAAACGGTTTGAGACCGTTTGGGACCAAACGGTATCAAAACCGCATGGACCAAAGAGTCAATCAAGACTTCAACAACACTCAATTCCAATCTATGGAATCTCAACCAATTGGATCATCAACTCAATCATCAATTGAGTCATGAACTCATCCCTTAATTGGAACTTCAATTAGGGTCTGACCTCAATGGAATTAGGGTTTATAAACACCAATTAGAGCTTTGAAGTTGATCATCAATCAAGCTACTAATTATGTTTCAATTGATTGCATTGGATCTTCAACCATTGAATTCATGGAACCAATCATCAATTGGACCTATGCTCATACTTCAATTGAGTTTAGTAGGTCAACCTTCAACTGATTTGACCCTCAATTGACCCTCACTTGGTCATCAATTAGGGTTTGATTCAATTGGATTAGGGTTTAGAATCGATGATTCAACAACACTCATCAATACAAGATTGTTTACTTTGAAACTTTTGAACCATCATCCAAATTGGGTATGACCTGACCCCAAACGGTCTTGAGGTCGTTTGGATGACATCCAAACGGTCTTGAGACTGTTTGCCCATCATATCACTCAAATCCAAGCCATCCAATTAAGGTTTGGATCATGGAATTGATCACCAAATCAGCATTGCATTGTATATCAGCTTGGTACCTTTAGACCTTCAAACACCTAACCATACTCAACCCTAGACCTCCAAACGGTCTTGGGTGACCACCAAACGGTCTTGAGACCGTTTGGCTCATCCAACCTTTGGATTCTAGTGAAATTTCATCAAGGTTTGGTCATCGAGTTGATCAACAAATCAGCACTTAATTGCAATATGATTTGGTACCTTTAGACCTTCAATTGGTCAACTATACTTGACCCCAGACCTCCAAACGGTCTTGGGGTGACCCCCAAACGGTCTTGAGACCGTTTGGGTGATCCCCAAATGGTCTTGAAACCGTTTGGGCTAATCAACCCAAAATCTCCAATTAACTCATTGGAATTTCAGCACTGTTTTCAATTAGGGTTTGCCCAATTGAATAGCCTTCAACTCACGATTCCTTGGGAGTTAATCCCTCAAATTTGGTGAGTCGTTATACCACATCATTAGGAACAGTAATCCCAAACGGTCAACCCTTGGTCAACGCAATCAAAAGGTCTTGAGAACGTTTTCCCAAAAAGTTCAATTATATCAGATTGATAATCAGCACTTAATCCAATTAGGTTTCCCTAATTGATTAGCCTTCAACTCACGATTCCTTGGGAGTTAATCCCTAAAATTTGGAGGGTCATCAACCAACATAATTATGAACAGGAATCCCAAATTTTAAATGCTTTGTCAACTCACTCAAAAGGTATTGAAACCGTTTTCCCAAACAGGTCAAGTTAATCAGGTTGAAAATCAGCATTTAATTCAATTCGATTTGCCTAATTGGTTGGCCTTCAACCTATGATTCCTTTGTATTTAAACACTCAACTTTAGTGGGTAATTAGCCTACATAATTAGGAACAAAATTCCCAAACGTTCAACGCTTGGTCAACCATCTCAAACGGTCTTGAAACCGTTTTCTCTCAAACGGTTTCAAACCGTTTGCCTTTAAACGGTTTGCTGAAACCGCATAGCCAATCAAATTAAAACGATTTGGAATAGCTATAAAAACTGTTTTTCTTGGTACTTTTCTTTGGATAAGCATCTAGGGTGATGTCATCATCCCCTTCCTTCGAACAACCAAGAACAGCAACCGTTCTTGATGGAAATTACAGCAAAGAAACAAGAGTGTAGCAATTTAAAGAAAACAATCAACAAAGTATAGAGAATTGATGCAATAGCAATGTTTAAGGGTTTAAGTTATAAAACCCGCCTCCAATTGAGCTCCAAAGATCCAATCTCACGCCATTAATGGTGGATGAAGATCTTGAAACTCCCCCTAGGCTCGTCCTCAAGCTTTTGATTGTAAAAGTTGGCTAGGGTTGAAGAGGAGATCAAAGTAAGAAGGAATCCATAATTTATTTTCGATTTCCACCATAAAATCAAGGAGAAATGGATCAAGAACCTTACCTACAGGTTGGGTTTCGTCTTTCTTCTCCTCCTAAGCTCCCTTGGTCGGCCAAATCAAGGAGAGAAAGAAAAGGGTCGAGAAAAGCCTTTCATTTGGCTTGGAAAGGGCATTTTTATAAGGAAATTGATGAGAGAGAAGATACTTTATAAAAGTCTTTTAATTCCAAAAATTTTGCCCCCACTTCCCCCTTGGTTTCTTGCATGCAAGGGAATATCTATCCCCACCTAACTCCCTTCCATTATCCATGAATTAAGGGAAAAGAAAATAAGCACCTTAATGCTTATTATATTAATATCCCATATGTGAGTGGAAATTACTTTCCTTTATAATAAGGTGAGTGGAGTTTCACCTCCTTTAGATATTTTCGTTCCTTATCTTGGCAAAAGAACGTCCATCCTTATTTAAAATCAACCAATAACATTTTGGTTGAAGGCCCTTTAATTAATACATTCATTTTTGCCCTAAATTGGATTAGGGTTTCACTTAGGATTAAATCTTGATTATTTTAATATCAAGATTCTCTCTCCTCCATCTTAATTCAAATGAGATGCCCCTATCATTTTCTTTGCTCTACATGATGCCAAGAAACATTAGGGACTTTATTGAAGTGGTAATTTCCATATTGAACCCTAGGTTTTGGGTAAATTGCACATTACACCCAAACTGGGTTTTAATGCACAAGGATTGCTTTACAAGCTGAATCTTGGTGCCCAAGCCTGTGAGAACTATACCACTACATCATATTCATTCTTATGATGTCTCAACATCAGGGGAACATCTTATCATGCAACATTTGCAAGTTGACCCCTAAACTTGGGTAATTTGCACTTTAGTCCAAAATAAGCAAACATTGCTCCAACATTGTTCAAACAGGACCAAAATTGAAACATAAGTTTCTTATGAGCCCTAATTACTTTTCCCAAGATAAGATTAAGAATCTAATCAACCTTATTAAGAAAAAAATCTAGGGTTAACACATAACCCAGGTCAGGGATGTTACAATGTCTACCAATTTGTTTAGTAGTATGGTGTAGGATATCATTAAGACTATTTTTACCAACTAAGAATCTTTGCAAAGAGGATCTCAAGCTATCATTATCATGCATAAGAGAGGTAATAGTAGAATATAAATGATTGATATTATATCTAGCATGTAAAAGATCATTTTCTAAGCAAAGAACTTTAGTTAAATAAGAATCTCCATCAATATGAAGAGCAGCAACATCATTCTCTCTACTAGTAGAATTAGAACAAGATTCATACACATTTATTTTAGAAAGCAAGGAGGCATTTTCTGTTTCTAATTCTTGCAAAGAAAAATCTTTATCCTTGTTTTCATATTTAAGAACATCAATATCATGCATGAGAGAATCAACAATTAAAGTATGCTCTTCATTAGAACTAGGCATGAGAGGTTGAGCTTCTAGAAATCTAATCTTATCAAGCAAACTAGCATTTTCAAGTTTAAGAGAGTCTACTTGGCTAAGATAAGCATTTTTATCATCAAACCAACAAGAATTAGCATGTTCAAGATCATTTAATTCTACATGCAAATTATCAACAATTTTAGCAAACTTTTTCTTTTTCCTTTTAGAAAACTTAAGAGAGGCACAAATATCATGAATAATAGCAATAAAAAATTCTTTATCTAAAGAGTTTAGATTTACCTCACTTGATTCTTCACTTGTTGATGATATAAGAGAAAAATGGCATTCTCCTACATCACTAGAGCTTGAGCTTGATCCTTCACTTGAATCTACACTTGAGCTTGAGTTGGAGGAGCCACTTGAGCTTGAGTGCCATTTCTCCTTCTTGTGAAGATGGGTCTTTTTGCCTTGTGGGCAATATCCCTTGTAGTGACCCTTATTTCCACATGTGAAGCACCGGATTGAGGAGGACTTGTCTTTGTAGAGTCTACCCTTGGATTACATGGCATCTTCTTTAGTTTGAGAGGATGGAGAGACTTGTTCCATGATAGCTTCAATTTGAGCCTTCATTTCAGCCTTCTTCATTCTATTTAGCTCTTTCTTCTCTTGTCTTTCTACTTCCTCCCTCTTGTCAATTATGGCTTCATGTGCTTGTTGATTTCCAATGAGCTCTTCAATAGGAATATCCCTAAGAGACCTTGCTTCTTCAATGGAAGTCACCTTGGGTTCCCATCTCTTGGGGAGAGTTCTAAGGATCTTTGAGTTGATCTCTCCACTAGACATAGGATGTCCTAGAATAGCAAGACCATTCAAAATGGTGTTGAGCCTTGAGTACATGTTGGCTATGCTCTCCTCCTTTCCCATCTTGAAGTTCTCAAGCAGCCCTTTGAGCGTGTAGACTTTGCTTTCCTTCACTTAATCTGTCCCTTTATAAGTGATGCAAAGTTTTCTCCATACCTCATAGGTTGTTTCACATGAAAAAATCCGATTGAACTTGGTGGGGTCATGGAGGCATAGAGGATGTGCATGACTCTAGCATTCAAGGTTGCTTTCTTCATGGTAGCTTCATCCCATTCTTCAATCTTTGTCTTTGGTAGAATGTATGGGCAGTTCACCATTTGCCACATCTCAAGACTTGATCCTTGTATGTAGAATTGAAGCCTTTTTCTCCAATAGAGGAAATTTCTCCCATCAAAGATTGGAAGGTTGGTCGAGAATCTCCCTCCTAGGTAGTTACCCATCTTCTCCTACTTGTTGAAATATGTTTGGAGAAGACCCGCTCTGATACCAATTGTTGGATCCTAGATAGGTGATTAGATGCTCTAGAGGGGGGGATGAATAGAGCTGAAAGCACTTAAACAAAACTCATTAAACCTTCAAGATATATGACAAGATAAGGTTGCTAAATAGGTAATTTGAGTGCAACTAACACATAATAGCAAGGGGGAGAGAGATTGAACATGCACCAAAAGACAAGCTATTTAGAGTGGTTCCACACTTCAGACTAGAAGTGTGTTAGTCCACTTGCCTAGAGAGGTCAACCTCTAGGACTTCCAAACTATTACACTCTTATATTCATTCATAAGACATACAATACATGACCAACCAAAGGACTTACCTATCCAATACAAAGAGTTTTCAACCTTACCAAGGACTTACCCAATTTGCAAGAGTCTTCCGCCTTTCTTTCAAAGACTTACCTACTCTTACCCAAGTCTTCAGCCTTGTAGGAATTACCTACTCTTCTTGGATCTTCCGCCTTTGACTTCACCTTCACTCGGAGAAGCTTCCACCAAGGACTTACCTACTTGAGCAAGGAGTCTTCTGCCTTCACCAAGGGCTTACCCACTCTAGCTCCAAATCTTCAACCTTGATTTCACCAAGGGACGCCTTCCCTTGTTCTTCTTCACCTCTCTTAGCCAAGAGAGAGAACCTTCATCTTCATGATTGAAAAGATAGAAAGGGAGGTGGTGGAAGTGAGAGCCTCACAAGATATAATGTTCGACTAGTTCTCTTACAGATTTCCTACTCACTCTAATGGATGTAGCAAGTGATTAAGCTTAAATAGAGAGAGGAGGTTGTAGGAAGCACTCAACTATAGAATAGGAACCTCACATAGAGTTTGCAATGAATGCTCAACCTTGGAATGAAGCCCAAGGGGTCCTATTTATAGCTGGGGATGCCTCTTAGCCTTTGGGAACACTTGAGAATAAAAACTAGCCGTTTTGTAGCTTGCAACGGATATATTTTCACTTGTTGCAACTCCACAATGACTAGAAGCACTTTTCTACACTTTTCCGTACAGTGCAATCGGTCGAGTTTCTATAAGGGTAACTTGACCGGTAGAGTAAAAGACAAAGCCGATATTCATACCATTGGTCGAGTTTGTCCTGAGGAAACTCGACCGACCAATGAAAATCAATTTGGTTAGTTACTCCATCGGTCGAGTTCTGTGTAAACACAAATCGACTATTGCAATCTTCAGAAAATTGATCAAGGATTGATCGGTCGAGTTTTCAGGCTGGGAAACTCGACCGACAAAGTGCCTGTAATCAATTTTCAAAGTTGCATCTAAAGTGCTCTAATATTCGATCTAAGTGCTCCTGATATTTTTCTAAGCTTAATTACAAGTCATAAAATCATTACAAGTGATTTACAACATGATTCTAATGGATATACATCATATTACAGAAAATGTTCACTTGTATGCCTTTGACTTGTCTTTTCTCCAATTTGATATGCACAAATTTGGGCAATTGGAGTGTGTCTATACCTAATCTGAAATTACTCAAGTAGAGACATTAGACACCAATATGTGGAATGGTTAGTCATCATCAAAACACAGGTTTAATCAATTTAGACGTGAGTCAACATTGACCTAATTGACCTTGAGTCAACAATCTCCCCCTTTTTGAATATGACAAACCATTCCATAAATGTATTGAAAGCTTTCAAGTAAAATCATACCTTCGGAGAAACCTAGGGGTTTCAATAGAATGGAGTTCATATACTTCCCCTCAATTGATGCGCATGGAGTTCTCATACTCCCCCTCAATTGATTATATTTCTCCTGCATGGTTAGCTTTCATAACATTTATAGAATACCATGTCTTCTACTCATATATGTTCTACACATATATGTCTTCTCCCCTTTACCTTCTCTCTTTACATGAACATGTTTCTCCTCTTCATGTATGACATGCCTTCTTCCTCTTTTAAAAGAAGACATACCTTTCTCCCCCTTTGTCATTTCAAAAAGTGGGGTTATGAAGAAATAAGAAACATCACTTGTTAAAAGAGAAAGGAGATAACACAAATATATATAAGGAGAGTAGAAGAACATAGATAGGGGCTTGTCCAAGCATAGAAAGAAAAGCAAGTTAAAGCATATACTTGAACATCCCAAAAAGCAAGATAAAGTGTTGCAGAAGAGCAATAAAACATAATTTTGACCCTCAAGATGATGGAATTTGACCAAAAACCATCAGAACTCATTGCTAAGCAATGAGTCTTGCTCAGAAGGTCGTTTCTGCTTGAAAAATACTAGTCTTGCACCAAAATCTAAAACTGGAGCAAAATCTGCATAAAATAAAAAAAAACTCCAATTTCTATTTATAATGTAGATCTATGTACCCTGCATCACAATGTTATGCATGCAACTCAATATAGTAGATATGCAATTCAAGAAACAAGCTTGAGCATGTATGAGACAAGATATAAGCATAACATATAGATGAGCAAAGATGCCAAATATAAATAAGGGTAGAACTACATGTATATGAACTACTAGTAGATGATATCACAAGTTAGGACTACAAGTAGGATCTAGATCATAGCAAGAGATACCAAAATATACACAAGATAAAGCAAGCTATGAGTAGATGTAGAGATATATCCAAACAAATAGATAAGCAATTTTAGAAGCATGAAAGGATATAACTCACTAGATATGCATCCTTACCATAAGATGATTACCACTAAGAACCTCAAGGTTGTATCAACACAAGATATACACCTAGATAGATGTAGCAAGCTAGAGCACAACGGAAGCAATTTAAGACACAACCAAGAGATCGAAAGAGATCATCATCAAAACCTACAAAACAACTCAAACAAAGTAATTGTAACATATAGATATACCAATTTAGAGCAATTAGAGAGATAGATTATAAGCAAGATAGGCAATTTAGAACATGGAAATATGCATATATAAAGGTACTAAAGGAGTGCCAAAGAATAAGGCTATTGGTTGAGAAAATCTAGTTGAGAGGGAAATTCTAATTCAATAAGCCAACTGTGTATTCTGTGCACAATGTTATCGGTCGGGTTCTGTACATTGACAACTCGACCGATGACAACTATTGACAACATCCATAGGTGCCTATCGGTCGAGTTTCAAATAGGACAAACTCGACCGACAGAGCAGCTGTCAAAAAGCACATATATTTCATAAAAGCATATTTAAAGGCATGCTAAAAATACAAACCATATCTAAACATGTCTAAACAAGTTAGTAATGCACTATAGAAGCATTAGAAATAGCTTTTGAGCAACAGTGTGAAGAGAGACACAAAATACCACTTTTGACTCAAAAACCATATGTATAGTGCACACTAACTTGACAAAAACAAGTTAGAAATGGTTATAAATAATAAAAACTTTACCTTTGTTCTTACCATTTCTTTTCCACTTGTTGTCACTCTCTACACATCTCACCTTTCTTCTTTCATGTGGATTGACAAGTCAATTTTCAATACAATAGCTCAAGTCAATCCATTTGCAAGTACCTACAAGAAGAAAGATGAAATGGTCCCCAATCATGTTTTTGGGTCCGGAGGGGTTGGTTTAGCAACCCAAGTCCTATTGCTCTTAGGTGCTTTCCTAAAAGGACAACAAGTAGAATAATGACCAATTTCATTACAATATTTGCATGTGCACATAGTCTTAGAACTAGAGGATTCTCCATGTAATATTGGAGGTCCTTTATTTTTGTTGTTCCCTTGACTACTATCATACCCTAAACCACTATAATACCCTAAACCATGTCTACCAATTTGTTTAGTAGTATGGTGTAGGATATCATTAAGACTCTTTTTACCAACTAAGAATCTTTGCAAAGAGGATCTCAAGCTATCATTATCATGCATAAGAGAGGTAATAGTAGAAGATAAATGATTGATATTATTTCTAGCATGTAAAAGATCATTTTCTAAGCAAAAAACTTTAGTTAAATAAGAATCTCCATCAATATGAAGAGCAGCAACATCATTCTCTCTACTAGTAGAATTAGAACAAAATTCATGCACATTTATTTTAGCAAGCAAGGAGGCATTTTCTATTTCTAATTCTTGCAAAGCAAAATCTTTATCTTTGTTTTCAGATTTAAGAACATCAATATCATGCATGAGAGAATCAACAATTAAAGTATGCTCTTCATTAGAACTAGGCATGAGAGGTTGAGCTTCTAGAAATCTAATCTTATCAAACAAACTAGCATTTTCAAGTTTAAGAGAGTCTACTTGGCTAAGACAAGCATTTTTATCATCAAGCAAGCAAGAATTAGCACGTTCATTATCATTTAATTCTAAATGCAAATTATCAACAATTTTAGCAAACTTTTTCTTTTTCCTTTTAGAAGACTTAAGAGAGGCACAAATATCATGAATAATAGTAATCAAAGATTCTTTATCTAAATAGTTTAGATTTACCTCACTTGAGTCTTCACTTGTTGATGCTATAAGAGAAAAATGTCATTCTCCTTCATCACTAGAGCTTGAGCTTGATCCTTCACTTGAATCTTCACATGAGCTTGAGTTGGAGGAGCCACTTGAGCTTGAGTGCCATTTCTCCTTCTTGTGAAGATGGGTCTTTTTGCCTTGTGGGCAATCTTACTTGTAGTGACCCTTCTTTCCACATGTGAACCGGATGGAGGAGGACTTTCCTTTGTAGAGTCTACCCTTGGATTACATGGCATCTTCTTTAGCTTGAGAGGATGGAGAGACTTATTCAATGATAGCTTCAATTTGAGCCTTCATTTCAGCCTTCTTCATTCTCTTTATCTCTTTCTTCTCTTATTTTTTTACTTCCTCCCTCTTGTCAAGTGTGGCTTGATGTGCTTGTAGATTTCCAATGAGCTCTTCAATAGGAATATCCCTAATAGACCTTGCTTATTCAATGGAAGTCACCTTAGGTTCCCATCTCTTGGGGAGAGTTCTAAGGATCTTTGAGTTGATCTCTCCACTAGACATAGGATGTCCTAGAATAGCAAGACCATTCAAAATGGTGTTGAGCCTTGAGTACATGTTGGCTATGCTATCCTCCTTTCCCATCTTGAAGTTCTCAAGCAGCCCTTTGAGCATGTAGACTTTGCTTTCCTTCACTTGATTTGTCCCTTTATAAATGATGCAAAGTTTTCTCCATACCTAATAGACTGTTTCACATGAAGAAATTTGGTTGAACTCGGTGGGGTCATGGAGGCATAGAGGATGTGCATGGCTCTAGCATTCAAGGTTGTTTTGTTCAAGGTAGCTTAATCCCATGCTTCAATATTTGTCTTTGTTAGCATGTATGGGATGTTCACCATTTGCCACATCTCAAGACTTGATCCTTGTATGTAGAATTGAAGCCTTTTTCTCCAATAGAGGAAATTTCTCCCATCAAAGATTGGAAGGTTGGTCGAGAATCTCCCTCCTAGGTAGTTACCCATCTTCTCCTACTTGTTGAAATATGTTTGGAGAAGACCCGCTCTGATACCAATTGTTGGATCCTAGATGGGTGATTAGATGCTCTAGAGGGGGGGGTGAATAGAGCTGAAAGCACTTAAACAAAACTCATTAAACCTTCAAGATATATGACAAGATAAGGTTGCTAAATAGGTAATTTGAGTGCAACTAACACATACATAGCAAGGGAGAGAGATATTGAACATGCACCAAGAGAGAATCTATTTAGAGTGGTTCCACACTTAAAACTAGAAGTGTGATAGTCCATTTTCCTAGAGAGGTCAACCTCTAGGACTTCCAAACTATTGCACTCTTATATTCATTCATAAGACATACTGTAAGGACCCTGACCTGCGTTTAGGGTTTACCCTATTTGTTTTGCTTAACCTTGGTGGTTTGATACTTGCTAATCACCTTTGAGTGGTGATTAGGGTTTGGCTGTGCCTTGTGGAGAGTTCGGGGGGCTGCTTGCAAATAACCCAAGTCTGGGGTTTTGTGTGCAATTTTTCCAATCTTGTGAGATGTTTTCCCCTCTTTGCTTCCTCTAGGGTTGAGAGGAAGGCTTGGGCTTGTTTTTTGAGTTTTTTTGGGCCTGAGTTGAGCTTGTTTGGGCCTTGAGGTGCTTTGTTTGGGCTTGCTTGAGCCTTGTGTCGGCCAAGTGAAGCTTGTGTCTCCCAATGTGTGTGTGTGTCGATCTAGAGGTGGTGTGTCGACCTGGAATAGTGTGTCGCCCAATTGAGCTTCTAGTTGTGTCGCCCATGTTGCTTGGTCCAACCTTGACCATGTTTGGTGGACACTTGGTGTATATCCTTGACAAGTGTCTCTTGGTGTGCTAGTATGTTGGCTTGAACCCTAGGACAAGTGTCCCTTGGGTGGAAAACACTTAGCATGGATCTACCTTGGTTTCTCCTCCCCTTCTTCCTATATATGTGGCTCTTTCCCTTGCCTTAGCTTCCTTTGATCTTTTGGTCTCCCCTCCACCTTGAGTGCACGATATCCATCTCCATCTTGCTTGTGTCGGCCGAGACACTCTCCTGGGGTTGCAGTGGTGGCTGATACCCTCTCTTGGATTAGCTTTGGTGGACGACATCCCTTGGAGCTTGAAGTGCATCTTCTTCCTTGGAGCTTGGAGCTTAAGGCGGGTTGCATAACTTCTAACCCTAACTTCTTTACCTCTTGTTCTTATTCTTGTTCATAGATTAGTAGCTTAGACTTGTACATTGCTTGAGTTTCCTTTGGTGGTCGATTCCCCTCTAGGGTTTAGGGTTCCTTTGTGTCCCTTGCTTTCTAGGGTTGAGTTTCTTTGAGTTGGAGGTAGGTGATGACCCCTGTTGGGCGACATCCTCTCTTGTCTTGTGTTGGGCGACACCCATGTTGTTGTGGTGGACGATATAAGTGGTGTCCCTTGTGATGGCCGATATGGTGACATGTGGGACGACATGGTCCTTGTGATTTGTATACCCTTGTTCTTGAGTTGAACGATAGAGTGAGAGTTCTTGGTGTTGGGCGACATGATGGTGCTCTTGTGTTGGGCGATATCCTTGCCTTTGTGTGGGTGATAGGTCAAGTTAGGGAGGTGTTGATATGGGTTGAGTTGAATGACAGGACCATGCTTGGCTTGCTTCTCTATGTTGACCGATAGGCAAGTATGGTGAGTTGGCCGATGAGTGTTGTTGTGTATCGAGCGATACACCTTGTTGTGTCGGCCGACATGGTGAGCATGATGGGCAATATGGACCTTCTTGTGTTGAGAGACATCCTCTTCTTTATGGTGGCCGATAGCCAAGGTGGGCGATAACCTAGGTTGGGTGTGTGTGTTGACCGATAGGCCTTGATGGGTTTTAGTGAGGGTTGATAATAGTTATGGTGAGAGTCTTGTGATCCTAGAGTAACGGTTCCATGTGTTATGAAAGTGGATGTTTATGCTAAACGATGGTGGTGTCTTGTTAGTAATAACAACAATGAGTATGATGCCTTGCAATAATAACAGAACTAATACTAGTAATGATGCCAATACTAATAATGTGAGTAATGATGATAACGGTAGTAGTGATGGTAATGAGGAAGGTAATGATAATAAGATGCATGATATGATTCTTATGCTTATTTGAAGATAGTAATAATGTTGATCATAGTAATGATGGCAATAATGATAGTAATGATATGCATGAAGTAATTCTTGTACTTAATTGTTAAATGAGAATGGTGTTAGTTGCACTAGTAGCTTGCAAAATGGTAATAATGATAATAACAATGACAGTGGATGGTGACATGATGATAGTACTTGTTCTGTATGTTTGGACACCTTGATTACTTGTATAATCTTGAGATAAGAGTAAGTATAGATATGGCTTGTTGATGATGTACTTTATACACTTGATCAGCAAATAGAGTAAGAATGATAAGTAGAAGTATCTTGAATGGCATTTCATGATGATAGCATATTCCTGATGATTGAATCTATGATTATTGTGTACTCTAACCATGCAGGTGATGATTAGCCTTGAAAGGGGCTATGAGACACATGTAATGAGTAACATCACTTGGTAATTACTCTGGTTAAATGAGATGATATGTATAATGTGTTAAGTTCCATGATGATGATGTGAGCCTTGAGAGGCATTGACAGTACATGATGAGGGATTGAGATTCCATGGTATGTGATGATCCTCGAGATGGATCTGGATGGTTGGCAAGAGGCCAAGTGGTAATATGTGATGTTGGATCCTTGTGATGGACCAGGTTGATGTGATTAAATAATAATATAATGTTGTTTACTTTCTATTCTATCTTGCATGCTATACAACTTGGTTGAATCCTGCAATCCATCTAAAAGATACTAATTAATCACAGTGAAATATATCATGTAGTTTGCCCTGGCCATAGATCCATCATCGTCAGGACTTGGTGATGGTGAAACAGGTTCTCCTACGGGTTAACCTGGAAGCGCATATTGTTGAATATGTGTAGGTTGCTCCTAGCCTGAAAATGAGGAGGTGAGAGTGTAACTTCGGTTACAGACTCAGATATGTATATAGAGCATGGTGAACAGGCCCATGGCTCAGGATATGTGATGTGTGGAGCATGAATGCGTTCATGGCTCAGAGTACGGTGAACAGGCATGTGGCTCAGTTTTACTAGCGTTGAGACCTGTACCAAGGCGGGCTAGAGTGAGGGTAGCCTATGGAGCTGACCCTGTGGCTTAGACCACTTCAGCATGTGACTGCGGTCCTGCTTGTGTTGTACTCGTGTACTGACCACGAGGTGGGAGGTCGTGGAGTCCGGCTCTTCCATTGACCTTGTATGGCACCGGCTTGGGTTTCGTAACCGAAGGTTGGATTTGAATGGTACGATTCAAATCCTCAGGGCATAATAATATGTAATACAGCCGTTTAGCATTTACTGCTTAGGATAAACACGAAAAATTGGTTGAGGCCTTGTTTGTGTAATATCTTTGTTATATCTTGTAGGTTATGTGACATTATATCTTTTTCTGATAATCATGTTATATAGGGATACATCTTATCTTGTTAATCATATTCCTTGAGATATATCTGGATACATGCATTTGTATAGCTGGTAAGCTTGTCGGCAAGAATAGCTTTGCTTTATATAGACTGCTCTTGTTATATCTATTGATTAGATATCTGCTGTTATAATCTATCTTGCTGAGGTTCTGTAGTTGCGGTGGGGAGTTATGTTTCCCGCTGGGACAATTGTTCAATTGTCTCACCCCGCTGGTTTAACCCCTTTTTAGGTGGTCGAGGTAGACGTGGTCGTGGTCGTGGTGTTGCGACCGAGCAGCTTGATGAGCAGTAGAAGGCAAGTGATGGATATGCTGCTGTTTTGGATGTTTTGTAGTAGCGTCTAGAGTCATCCCTGTACTCTCAGGTCCTTGGTAGTGTTTTGACGTTGTTTCACGATGATCGGTCGATGATGTTTGTATATCCTGCGGTTGGCCGGATGCGGGCCTTTTCTGTATATAAACAGGTGGTGAACTCATGTGATGGATGAACAGCTATTCTTGAGCTGTGGACACGTATCATATCTTGTGTATGCATATATATATATGACATGTTTCTGTGCAGGATGAGGACTGGAAAGTAATAGTTTCACAGTTTATCAGTTTTCCGCAATCGGTTTTAATTAGCCCGTGTTTTCATAATCTGTGGTTATGGTGATTTCTGCACATTTTCGCGTAACACCTCATTATCTGTATGATAATGGGATGTGTTGCCACAAGTTTTGGTATCATAGCCTTAGGTTCGCTGAGTCTACAGGGATTTAGGACTAGGTTGAGTTGTTCTTATGAGTGTCCAGGTTTTCTTACAACATCTTCTGCCCTCAGTGGAAGAAAAGTCAAGATGTCTGGAAACCATGAAGAACACTCTGCTGAGTATAGTGATGTTGCATCGGTTGATGGAGCAGATGGACAGGCACATGAAGATCGGGTGCCTGAGGTTCCCCAATTTAACCCAGCCATACTTGAACATCCTGCTTACCAACAGCTTATGGGGCAGTTAATGGCTACAATGAATCTCATGGTTGAGCGATTACCAGTGCCTCCTCCGCGAGCACAGGTTCCCCATGGAAAAGCATCAGGTATTTGGAAGACCTTCGAGCGGCTTCGCCGAGTTGGAGCTTCGGATTATGCTGGGACAGCTGATCCAGCGGATGTAGATCTGTGGCTGACAAGTCTCGAGAAGGCTTTTTGGATCCTTGACATCCCCGAAGCAGACAAGGTAAAGCATGATGTCTACCTTCTGAAGGGTAGTGCTGGTCACTGGTGGACCATCAAGGAAGAGAAGCGGCCTGGCGAAGTGATCTGTTGGGAAGTGTTCCGACGCGAGTTCGTCACCAGATACTTTCTGAAGACGTACCTGGATGAGAAGATTAGTCAGTTTGAGAAGTTGCGGCAAGGAACGATGAATATTACCAAGTATGAAGCCAAGTTTATGGATCTGATGAGGTTCTGTCCTCACATGGCGACAACAGACGAGGAACGAATCAGACGTTTCGAGAAGGGTTTAAGTGTTGAGTTGAAAACCCCAGTGTCTGCGTTGGAGAACCGAGAGCGGTTTGCTACGTTCGTGGAATCAATTCGGCAGATCGAGAGGACAGTAAGGGAGAAAAGAGAGTCTATGTCTCTTAAAAGACATGCTCAGTTTCAAGGATGAGGGTTTGGTGGCTTTAAGAAGCCTAGGTTTTCAGCACCGTCAGCAATGAGAAGTGCTGGTGTACCATCTCAGTGGTCTCCGAGTAAAGGGAAAGGTTATGTTTCTTCACCATCTAAGGCACAGAGTTCAACATCTGTGGCAGTGACAGGGCCAGCTAGGCCACGGTTTGAGGACAAGTCATGTCATCTTTGTGGACAAGTCGGGCATTTCAGGTTTAATTGCCCGAATAGAGATGTCGAAGTGATGCAGCAACCGAGGCAGAGTTTCTAGAAGTCTGAGAGACCGCAACCCAGTGGTAGTAGAGGAGGAGGACGCAGTCAAGCGTCTCAGGTTGGGTCGTCTGCTCAAGGAAGTAGAGGTCGTGGACAGCAAGCAACGGCTCGATTCTATGCCATGAATCAGCCGGAGGCGATAGTCAACCCACGAGTGGTGACATGTCAGATGGAGTTATTTCATTCTGATATGTCTTCTTCTTGCTTTATATCTGTTCTGGTTGACCCGGGTGCTACACACTCTTTTATCGCCTATAGTATGCTTGCAAACTGTCGTTTACCTGTTAGTGGCAAGAAGGATAGCTTATTGTTAGAAACCCCTATTGATGGTTCCTCTTTGCTTCGAGAAGAGTGTCCATCTTGTGTTTTGTCTTTTTCAGGACATCGTATCCAAGTGGATCTTATACCACTTGATATGCATGGTTTTGATGTTATCCTTGGGATGCATACCTTAGAGAGGTATAAGGTTGTCTTGGACTATGGTTCCAAGCAGGCAGTGTTTGATGTTGCTGGAGAGCGGTGGATCTTCCAGGGAGATAGGAAGATACTTCTGACGTGTTTGGTATCAGCTACGGTGGCAGATAAGTTGTTACGACAAGGATGTGAGGCGTTCTTAGCTCACGTGGTGGATACCGTTGTGGTTAACAAGGCGAAAGGTCCTAGGCTTGAGGAGGTGTCAGTGGTTCGAGAGTTTGTAGATGTGTTTCCTGAGGAGTTTCCTGGTGTTCCTCCACCCCGAGAGATTGATTTTGAGATCAATCTGGTTCCTGGAACACAGCCAGTTGCACAGTCAGCATATAGGATGGCTCCAGCAGAGATGGCTGAGCTGAAGAAGCAGTTACAAGAGTTGTTGGAGAAAGGTTTTATCCGACCGAGTACGTCGTTGTGGGGTGCTCCCGTGTTGTTCGTTAAGAAGAAGGATGGTTCAATGCGGTTGTGTATAGATTACCGACAGTTGAACAAGGTCACGATCAAGAATAAGTACCCGTTGCCGAGGATAGATGATCTGTTCGATCAGATGCGTGGTGCTACAGTGTTCTCTAAGATCGATCTACGGTCTGGATATCATCATTTGAGGATAAAGGCAGATGACATACCAAAGTCAGCTTCCAGGACGAGGTATGGTCATTTCGAGTTTGTGGTTATGCCGTTTGGGTTAACCAATGCACCTGTTGCTTTCATGGACCTGATGAATAGAGTGTTCCGTCTGTTCTTAGATCAGTTTTTTGTAGTCTTTATAGATGACATCTTGATCTATAGTCACGACAGGCTAGAGCATGAGCAACATCTTCGTCGAGCGTTGACTCTTCTTCGTCAACATCAGTTGTATGCCAAGTTCAGTAAGTGTGAGTTTTGGTTAGATGAAGTGACTTTCTTGGGTCATTTGATATCTGTTGAAGGCGTCAAAGTAGATCCGAAGAAGGTGGAATCCATTGCGGATTGGGAACAACCGAAGACGCCAACAGAAGTTCATAGTTTCCTTGGTTTGGCTGGATACTACCGGAGGTTTATCAAGGACTTCAGTGTGATCGTGTTGCCGATGACGAATTTGACCAGGAAGGATGTACCTTTTGTTTGGGATGATCGATGTCAGCAAGCTTTCCTGAGTTTGAAGGAGAAGCTGACCAGTGCTCCAGTGTTAATCTTGCCAGAGCCTGGGAAAGGCTATGTTGTTTTCTGTGATGCTTCCAAGAAAGGTTTAGGTTGCGTGTTGATGCAGGAAGATCATGTGGTTTCTTTTGCCTCGCGACAACTCAAGAAGCATGAGGAGAATTATTCGACTCATGACTTGGAGTTGGCAGTAGTGGTTCATGCGTTAAAGATTTGGAGACACTATCTGTATGGGGAAGTGTGCCAGATCTTTACGGATCATAAGAATCTGAAGTATATCTTTACGCAGCAAGAGTTGAACATGCGACAGTGACGATGGATGGAGTTGATCAATGATTACGACTGCACTATCGAGTATCATCCTGGTAAGGCAAATGTGGTAGCTGATGCGCTTAGCAGAAAGTCTTCTTCTTCTCTTTCGGTACAGAAGGCACAGTTGAGTTCTCTGGTATGCCATAGGTGAGATATGTTTGTTTCTCTTCGACAGATGAATGTGCAGATGGAAGTTTCTTTGTTGTCTAGTCTTTTCGCATAGATTCAGGTTAAGCCTACGTTGAGGCAGCAGATCAAGGATGCACAACAGATAGATGATGTGGTACAGTTGATTAGATCAGAGTTCGACAGCGACAAGCGTGATGGGTTTCATGAGTCCGAGGATGGGCTAGTTTGCTATCGTGATAGGATGGTGGTTCCATATGCCGATGATCTGAGGAAGTTGGTGCTTAAGGAAGCACATACATCGATGTATGCGATGCATCTAGGTGTCACCAAGATGTATCATAGTCTGAAGGACTTGTATTGGTGGCCCGGTTTGAAGAGAGATGTAGCCGAGTTCGTGGTCAGATGTGCGGTGTGTCAGCAAGTGAAGGCCGAACATCAGAAGCTGGAAGGAACGTTGCAACCTTTGCCGATACCGTAGTGGAAATGGGATCACATAACCATGGATTTCGTAGTTGGTCTACCCTGGACAACTAGGAATCATGATTCCATTTGGGTGATAGTGGACAGATTAACTAAGTCTGCCCATTTTCTGCCAGTAAAGACGACGTATACAACCGAGAAATTAGCTCGAGTATATGTGGATGAGATAGTACGTTTGCATGGTGTGCCAGCAACGATAGTTTCCGACAGAGGTCCTCAGTTTACGAGTCGTTTTTGGGAACAGTTGCACAAGGCGTTGGGAACGCAGTTAAGGTTCAGTACAACTTTTCACCCACAGACAGATGGACATTCTGAAAGGACTATTCAGATTTTGGAGGATCTCCTTCGAGCTTGTGTTTTACAGTTTCTAGGCAACTGGGATGTACATCTGAGTTTGATAGAGTTTGCCTACAACAATAGTTATCAGCGTAGCATCGACATGGCTCCTTATGAGGCTTTGTATGGAAGGAAGTGCAGATCTCCTTTGTGTTGGTATGAATCAGGTGAGTATCAGCTTTTGGGTCCTGAGTTAGTTCAGCAGACGACAGATAAGATCAAAGTGATACAACAACAGTTGAAAGTGGCACGGGACAGACAGAAGTCTTATGCAGACAATCGCCGACGACCTTTGGAGTTCCAAGTAGGAGACAAAGTGTATCTCAAAGTCTTGCCGTGGAAAGGTGTGGTAAGGTTTGGACGGAAGGGTAAGTTAGCTCCCAGGTATATGGGGCCTTACTCAGTCAGAGCATGTGTTGGCAAGGTAGCTTATGAGTTAGAGTTGCCTCCAGAGTTGCACAAGTTGCATCCAGTGTTTCATGTCAGTATGTTGAAGAAAAGTCATCCAGATTCAGGTACAGTGATATAGCCAGTTGAGGTTGAGCTTGATGCAGATGTGACCTAAAAGGAAGGTCTTGTGGCGATCCTTGACAGAAGGATCAAGAAGCTGAAGAGGAAGGATCTGGCTCTTGTGAAGGTTCTTTGGCAGCGTCGTGGCGTTGAGGAAGCCACGTGGGAGCTTGAGGAAGAGATGAGGAGGAAGTATCCCTCGCTTTCCTCTTCGGATTTCGGGGACGAAATTCCTTAAAGGGGGTTAGCTTGTAAGGACCCTGACCTGCGTTTAGGGTTTACCCTATTTGTTTTGCTTAACCTTGGTGGTTTGATGCTTGCTAATCACCTTTGAGTGGTGATTAGGGTTTGGTTGTGCCTTGTGGAGAGTTCGGGGGGCTGCTTGCAAATAACCCAAGTCTGGGGTTTTGTGTGCAAGTTTGCCATCTTGTGAGATGTTTTCCCCTCTTTGCTTCCTCTAGGGTTGAGAGGAAGGCTTGGGCTTGTTGTTTGAGTTTTTTTGGGCCTGAGTTGAGCTTGTTTGGGCCTTGAGGTGCTTTGTTTGGGCTTGCTTGAGCCTTGTGTCGGCCAAGTGAAGCTTGTGTCGCCCAAGGTGTGTGTGTGTCGATCTAGAGGTGGTGTGTCGACCTGGAATAGTGTGTGTCGCCCAGTTGAGCTGCTAGTTGTGTCTCCCATGTTGCTTGGTCCAACTTTGACCATGTTTGGTGGACACTTGGTGTATATCCTTGACAAGTGTCTCTTGGTGTGCTAGTGTGTTGGCTTGAACCCTAGGACAAGTGTCCCTTGGGTGGACGACGCTTAGCATGGATTTACCTTGGTTTCTCCTCCCCTTCTTCCTATATATGTGGCTCTTTCCCTTACCTTAGCTTCCTTTGATCTTTTGGTCTCCCGTCCACCTTGAGTGCGCGATATCCCTCTCCATCTTGCTTGTGTCGGCCGAGACACTCTCCTGGGGTTGCAGTGGTGGCCGATACCCTCTCTTGGATCAGCTTTGGTGGACGACATCCCTTGGAGCTTGAAGTGCATCTTCTTCCTTGGAGCTTGGAGCTTAAGGCGGGTTGCATAACTTCTAACCCTAGCTTCTTTACCTCTTGTTCTTATTCTTGTTCATAGATTAGTAGCTTAGACTTGTACCTTGCTTGAGTTTCCTTTGGTGGCCGATTCCCCTCTAGGGTTTAGGGTTCCTTTGTGTCCCTTGCTTTCTAGGGTTGAGTTTCTTTGAGTTGGAGGTAGGTGATGACCCCTGTTGGGCGACATCCTCTCTTGTCTTGTGTTGGGCGACACCCATGTTCTTGTGGTGGACGATATAAGTGGTGTCCCTTGTGATGGCCGATATGGTGACATGTGGGACGACATGGTCCTTGTGATTTGTATACCCTTGTTCTTGAGTTGAACGATAGAGTGATAGTTCTTGGTGTTGGGCGACATGATGGTGCTCTTGTGTTGGGCGATATCCTTGCCTTTGTGTGGGTGATAGGTCAAGTTAGGGAGGTGTTGATATGGGTTGAGTTGAACGACAGGACCATGCTTGGCTTGCTTCTCTATGTTGACCGATAGGCAAGTATGGTGAGTTGGCCGATGAGTGTTGTTGTGTATCGGGCGATACACCTTGTTGTGTCGGCCGACATGGTGAGCATGATGGGCGATATGGACCTTCTTGTGTTGAGAGACATCCTCTTCTTTATGGTGGCCGATAGACAAGGTGGGCGATAACCTAGGTTGGGTGTGTGTGTTGACTGATAGGCCTTGATGGGTTTTAGTGAGGGTTGATAATAGTTATGGTGAGAGTCTTGTGATCCTAGAGTAACGGTTCCATGTGTTATGAAAGTGGATGTTTATGCTAAACGATGGTGGTGTCTTGTTAGTAATAACAACAATGAGTATGATGCCTTGCGATAATAACATAACTAATACTGGTAATGATGCCAATACAAATAATGTGAGTAATGATGATAACGGTATTAGTGATGGTAATGAGGAAGGTAATGATAATAAGATGCATGATATGATTCTTATGCTTATTTTATGATAGTAATAATGTTGATCATAGTAATGATGGCAATAATGATAGTAATGATATGCATGAAGTAATTCTTGTACTTAATTGTTAAATGAGAATGGTGTTAGTTGCACTAGCAGCTTGCAAAATGATAATAATGATAATAATGATGATAGTGGATGGTGACATGATGATAGTACTTGTTCTGTATGTTTGGACACCTTGATTACTTGTATAATCTTGAGATAAGAGTAAGTATAGATATGGCTTGTTGATGATGTACTTTATACACTTGATCAGCAAATAGAGTAAGAATGATAAGTAGAAGTATCTTGAATGGCATTTCATGATGATAGCATATTCCTTATGATTAAATCTACGATTATTGTGTACTCTAACCATGCAAGTGATGATTAGCCCTTAAAGGGGCAATGAGACACATGTGATGAGTAACATCACTTGGTAATTACTCTGGTTAAATGAGATGATATGTATAATGTGTTAAGTTCCATGATGATGATGTGAGCCTTGAGAGGCATTGACAGTACATGATGAGGGATTGAGATTCCATGGTATGTGATGATCCTCGAGATGGATCTGGATGGTTGGAAAGAGGCCAAGTGGTAATATGTGATGTTGGATCCTTGTGATGGACCAGGTTGATGTGATTAAATAATAATATAATGTTGTTTACTTTCTATTCTATCTTGCATGCTATACAACTTGGTTGAATCATGCAATCCATCTAAAAGATACTAATTAATCACAGTGAAATATATCATGTAGTTTGCCCTAGCCATAGATCCATCATCGTCAGGACTTGGCGATGGTGAAACAGGTTCTCCTACGGGTTAACCTGGAAGCGCATATTGTTGAATATGTGTAGGTTGCTCCTAGCCTGAAAATGAGGAGGTGAGAGTGTAACTTCGGTTACAGACTCAGATATGTATATAGAGCATGGTGAACAGGACCATGGCTCAGGATATGTGATGTGTGGAGCATGAATGCGTTCATGGCTCAGAGCACGGTGAACAGGCCCGTGGCTCAGTTTTACTAGCGCCGAGACCTGTACCAAGGCGGGCTAGAGTGAGGGTAGCCTGTGGAGCTGACCCTGTGGCTTAGACCACTTCAGCATGTGATTGCGGTCCTGCTTGTGTTGTACTCGTATACTGACCACGAGGTGGGAGGTCGTGGAGTCCGGCTCTTCCATTGACCTTGTATGGCACCGGCTTGGGTTTCGTAACTGAAGGTTGGATTTGAATGGTATGATTCAAATACGCAGGGCATAATAATATGTAATACAGCCGTTTAGCATTTACTGCTTAGGATAAACATGAAACATTGGTTGAGGCCTTGTTTGTGTAATATCTTTGTTATATCTTGTAGGTTATGTGACATTATATCTTGTTCTGATAATCATGTTATATAGGGATACATCTTATCTTGTTAATCATTTTCCTTGAGATATATCTGGATACATGCATTAGTATAGCTAGTAAGCTTGTCGGCAAGAATAGCTTTGCTTTATATAGACTGCTCTTGTTATATCTGTTGATTAGATATCTGATGTTATAATCTATCTTGCTGAGGTTCTGTAGTTGCAGTGGGGAGTTATGTTTCCCGCTGGGACAATTGTTCAATTGTCTCACCCCGCTGGTTTAACCCCTTTTTAGGTGGTCGTGGTAGACGTGGTCGTGGTCGTGGTGTTGCGGCCGAGCAGCTTGACGAGCAGTAGAAGGCAAGCGATGGATATGCTGCTGTTTTGGATGTTTTGTAGTAGCGTCTAGAGTCATCCATGTACTCTCAGGTCCTTGGCAGTGTTTTGATGTTGTTTCACGATGACCGATCGATGATGTTTGTATATCCTGTGGTTGGCCGGATGCGGGCCTTTTCTGTATATAAACAGGTGGTGAACTCATGTGATGGATGAATAGCTGTTCTTGAGCTGTGGACACGTATCAGATCTTGTGTATGCATATATATATGACATGTTTCTGTGCAGGATGAGGACTGGAAAGTAATAGTTTCACAGTTTATCAGTTTTCTACAATCGGTTTTAATTAGCCCGTGTTTTCATAATCTGTGGTTATGGTGATTTCTGCACATTTTCGCGTAACACCTCGTTATATGTATGATAATGGGATGTGTTTCCACAAGTTTTGGTATCAGAGCCTTAGGTTCGCTGAGTCTACAGGGATTTAGGACTAGGTTGAGTTGTTCTTATGAGTGTCTAGGTTTTCTTACAACATCTTCTGCCCTCAGCGGAAGAAAAGTCAAGATGTCTGGAAACCATGAAGAACACTCTGCTGAGTATAGTGATGCTACATCGGTTGATGGAACAGATGGACAGGCACATGAAGATCGGGTGCCTGAGGTTCCCCAATTTAACCCAACCATACTTTAACATCCTGCTTACCAATAGCTTATGGGGCAGTTAATGGCTACGATGAATCTCATGGTTGAGCGATTACCAGTGCCTCCTCCGCGAGCACAGGTTCCCCATGGAGAAGCATCGAGTATTGGGAAGACCTTCGAGCAGCTTTGCCGAGTTGGAGCTTCAGATTATGCTGGGACGGCCGATCCAGTGGATGCAGATCTGTGGCTGACAAGTCTCGAGAAGGCTTTTCGGATCCTTGACATCCCCGAAGCAGACAAGGTAAAGCATGTTGTCTACCTTCTGAAGGGTAGTGATGGTCACTAGTAGACCATCGAGGAAGAGAAGCGGCCTGGCGAAGTGATCTGTTGGGAAGTGTTCCGACGCGAGTTCGTCACCAGATACTTTCTGAAGACGTACCTGGATGAGAAGATCAGTCAGTTTGAGAAGTTGCGGCAAGGAACGATGAATATTACCGAGTATGAAGCCAAGTTTATGGATCTGTTGAGGTTCTGTCCTCACATGGCGACAAAAGACGAGGAACGGATCAGACTGTTTCGAGAAGGGTTTAAGTGCTGAGTTGACAACCCTGGTGTCTGCATTGGAGAACCGAGAGTGGTTTGCTACGTTCGTGGAATCAGTTCGGCGGATCGAGAGGACAATAAGGGAGAAAAGAGAGTCTATGTCTCTTAAAAGACCTGCTCAGTTTCAAGGATGAGGGTTTGGTGGCTTTAAGAAGCCTAGGTTTTCAGCACCGTCAACAATGAGAAGTGCTGGTGTACCATCTCAGTGGTCTCCGAGTAAAGGGAAAGGTTATGTTTCTTCACCGTCTAAGGTGCACAGTTCAGCATCTGTGGCAGTGACAGGGCCATCTGGGCCACAGTTTGAGGACAAGTCATGTCATCTTTGTGGACAAGTCGGGCATTTCAGGTTTAATTGCCCGAATAGAGATGTCGAAGTGACGCAGCAACCGAGGCAGAGTTTCCAGAAGTCTGAGAGACCGCAGCCCAGTGGTAGCAGAGGACGAGGACGCAGTCAAGCGTCTCAGGCTGGATCGTCTGCTCAAGGAAGTAGAGGTCGTGGACAGCAAGCAACGGCTCGATTCTATGCCATGAATCAGCCGGAGGCGATAGTCAGCCCGCGAGTGGTGACAGGTTAGATGGAGTTATTTCATTCTGATATGTCTTCTTCTTGCTTTATATCTATTCTGGTTGACCCGGGTGCTACACACTCTTTTATCGCCTATAGTATGCTTGAAAACTGTCGTTTACCTATTAGAGGTAAGAAGGATAGCTTGTTGTTAGAAACCCCTCTTGATGGTTCCTCTTTACTTCGAGAAGAGTGTCCATCTTGTGTTTTGTCTTTTTCGGGACATCGTATCCAAGTGGATCTTATACCACTTGATATGCATGGTTTCAATGTTATCCTTGGGATGGATACTTTAGAGAGGTATAAGGTTGTCTTGGACTGTGGTTCCAAGCAGGCAGTGTTTGATGTTGCTGGAGAGCGGTGGATCTTCCAGGGAGATAGGAAGATACTTCCGACGTGTTTGGTATCAGCTATGGTGGAAGATAAGTTGTTACGACAAGGATGTGAGGCATTCTTAGCTCACGTGGTGGATACCATTGTGGTTAACAAGGCAAAAGGTCCTAGTCTTGAGGAGGTGTAAGTGGTTCGAGAGTTTGCAGACGTGTTTCCTGAGGAGTTTCTTGGTGTTCCTCCACCCCGAGAGATTGATTTCGAGATCAATCTGATTCCTGGAACACAGCCAGTTGCACAGTCAGCATATAGGATGGCTCCAGCAGAGATGGCTGAGCTGAAGAAGCAGTTACAAGAGTTGTTGGAGAAAGGTTTTATCCGACCGAGTACGTCACCGTGGGTGCTCCCGTGTTGTTCGTTAAGAAGAAGGATGGTTCAATGCGGTTGTGTATAGATTACCGGCAGTTGAACAAGGTCACGATCAAGAATAAGTACTTGTTGCCGAGGATAGATGATCTGTTCGATCAGATGCGTGGTGCTACAGTGTTCTCGAAGATCGATCTACGGTCTGGATATCATCAGTTGTGGATAAAGGCAGATGACATACCAAAGTCAGCTTTCAGGACGAGGTATGGTCATTTCGAGTTTGTGGTTAAGCCGTTTGGGTTAACCAATGCACCTACTGCTTTCATGGACCTGATGAACAGAGTGTTCCCTCCTTTCATAGATCAGTTTGTTGTAGTCTTTATAGATGACATCTTGATCTATAGTCTGGACAGGCTAGAGCATGAGCAACATCTTCGTCGAGCGTTGACTCTTCTTCGTCAACATCAGTTGTATGCCAAGTTCAGTAAGTGTGAGTTTTGGTTAGATGAAGTGACTTTCTTGGGTCATGTGATATCTGCTGAAGGCATCAAAGTAGATCTGAAGAAGGTGGAATCCATTGTGGATTGGGAACAACCGAAGACGCCAACAGAAGTTCGTAGTTTCCTTGGTTTGGTTGGATACTACCGGAGGTTTATCAAGGACTTCAGTGTGATCGCGTTGCCGATGACGAAGTTGACCAGGAAGGATGTACCTTTTGTTTGGGATGATCGATGTTAGCAAGCTTTCCTGCGTTTGAGGGAGAAGCTGACCAGTGCTCCAGTGTTAATCTTGCCAGAGCCTGGGAAAGGCTATGTTGTTTTCTGTGATGCTTCCAAGAGAGGTTTAGGTTGCGTGTTGATGCAGGAAGATCATGTGGTTTCTTTTGCCTCGCGACAACTCAAGAAGAATGAGGAGAATTATCCGACTCATGACTTGGAGTTGGCAGCAGTGGTTCATGCGTTAAAGATTTGGAGACACTATCTGTATGGGGAAGTGTGCCAGATCTTTACGGATCATAAGAATCTGAAGTATATCTTTACACAGCAAGAGTTGAACATGCGACAGCGACGATGGATGGAGTTGATCAATGATTACGACTGCACTATCGAGTATCATCCTGGTAAGGCAAATGTGGTAGCTGATGCGCTTAGCAGAAAGTCTTCTTCTTCTCTTTCGGTACAGAAGGCACAGTTGAGTTCTCTGGTATGCCATAGGCGAGATATGTTTATTTCTCTTTGACAGATGAATGTGCAGATGGAAGTTTCTTTGTTGTCTGGTCTTTTCGCACAGATGCAGGTTAAGCCTACATTGAGGCAGCAGATCAAGGATGCACAGTAGACAGATGATGCGGTACAGTTGATTAGATCAGAGTTCGGCAGCGACAAGCGTGATGGGTTTCATGAGTCCGAGGATGGGCTAGTTTGCTATCGTGATAGGATGGTGGTTCCAGATACCGATGATCTGAGGAAGTTGGTGCTTGAGGAAGCACATACGTCGATGTATGCGATGCATCCAGGTGTCACCAAGATGTATCATAGTCTGAAGGACTTGTATTGGTGACCCGGTTTGAAGAGAGATGTATCTGAGTTCGTGGCGAGATGTGCGGTGTGTCAGCAAGTGAAGGCCGAACATCAGAAGCCGGCAGGAACGTTGCAACCTTTGCCGATACCGCAGTGGAAATGGGATCACATAACCATGGATTTCGTAGTTGGTCTACCCCGGACAACTAGGAATCATGATTCCATTTGGGTGATAGTGGACAGATTAACTAAGTCTGCCCATTTTCTGCCAGTAAAGACGACGTATACAGCTGAGAAATTAGCTCGAGTATATGTGGATGAGATAGTACGTTTGCATGGTGTGCCAGCAACGATAGTTTCTGACAGAGGTCCTCAATTTATGAGTCGTTTTAGGGAACAGTTACACAAGGCGTTGGGAACGCAGTTAAGGTTAAGTATAGCTTTTCACCCGCAGACAGATGGACAGTCTGAAAGGACTATTCAGATTTTGGAGGATCTCCTTCGAGCTTGTGTTTTACAGTTTCTAGGCAAATGGGATGTACATCTGAGTTTGATAGAGTTTGCCTACAACAATAGTTATCAGCGTAGCAACGACATGGCTCCTTATGAGGCTTTGTATGGAAGGAAGTGTAGATCTCCTTTGTGTTGGTATGAATCAAGTGAGTATTAGCTTTTGGGTCTTGAGTAAGTTCAGCAGACGACAGATAAGATCAAAGTGATACAGCAACAGTTGAAAGTGGCACGGGACAGACAGAAGTCTTATGCAGACAATCGTCGATGACCTTTGGAGTTCCAAGTAGGAGACAAAGTGTATCTCAAAGTCTCTCCGTGGAAAGGTGTGGTAAGGTTTGGACGGAAGGATAAGTTAGCTCCCAGGTATATGGGGCCTTACTCAGTCAGAGCACGTGTTGGCAAGGTAGCTTATGAGTTAGAGTTGCCTCCAAAGTTGCACAGGTTGCATCCAGTGTTTCATGTCAGTATGCTGAAGAAAAGTCATCCAGATTCAGGTACAGTGATATAGCCAGTTGAGGTTGAGCTTGATGCAGATGTGACCTACGAGGAAGGTCCTGTGGCGATCCTTGACAGAAGGATCAAGAAGCTGAAGAGGAAGGATCTGGCTCTTGTGAAGGTTCTTTGGCAGCTTCGTGGCGTTGAGGAAGCCACGTGGGAGCTTGAGGAAGAGATGAGGAGGAAGTATCCCTCGCTTTTCTCTTCAGATTTCGGGGACGAAATCCCTTAAAGGGGGTTAGCTTGTAAGGACCCTGACCTGCGTTTAGGGTTTACCCTATTTGTTTTGCTTAACCTTGGTGGTTTGATGCTTGCTAATCACCTTTGAGTGGTGATTAGGGTTTGGCTGTGCCTTGTGGAGAGTTCGGGGGGCTACTTGCAAATAACCCAAGTCTGGGGTTTCGTGTGTAAGTTTGCCATCTTGTGAGATGTTTTCCCCTATTTGCTTCCTCTAGGGTTGAGAGGAAGGCTTGGGCTTGTTGTTTGAGTTTTTTTGGGCCTGAGTTGAACTTGTTTGGGCCTTGAGGTGCTTTGTTTGGGCTTGCTTGAGCCTTGTGTCGGCCAAGTGAAGCTTGTGTCGCCCAAGGTGTGTGTGTGTCAATCTAGAGGTGGTGTGTCAACCTGGAATAGTGTGTGTCGCCCAGTTGAGCTGCTAGTTGTGTCGCCCATGTAGCTTGGTCCAACCTTGACCATGTTTGGTGGACACTTGGTGTATATCCTTGACAAGTGTCTCTTGGTGTGCTAGTGTGTTGGCTTGAACCCTAGGACAAGTGTACCTTGGGTGGACGACACTTAGCATGGATCTACCTTGAGTCACCTTGGGTTCCAATGAGCTCTTCAATAAGAATATCCCTAAGAGACCTTGCTTTTTCAATGGAAGTCACCTTGGGTTCCCATCTCTTGCGGAGAGTTATAAGGATCTTTGAGTTGATCTCTCCACTAGACATAAGATTTCCTAGAATAGAAAGACAATTCAAAATGGTGTTGAGCCTTGAGTACATGTTGGCTATGCTCTCCTCTTTTCCAATCTTGAAGTTCTGAAGCAACCTTTTGAGCATGTAGACTTTGCTTTCCTTCACTTGATCTGTCCCTTCATAAGTGATGCAAAGTTTTCTCCATACCTCATAGGTTGTTTCACATGAAAAATCCGGTTGAACTCGGTGGGGGTCATGGAGGCAAAGAGGATGTACATGGCTCTAGCATTCAAAGTTGTTTTCTTCAAGGTAGCTTCATCCCATTCTTCAATCTTTGTCTTTGGTAGCATGTATGGGCTGTTCACCATTTGCCACATCTTAAGACTTGATCCTTGTATGTAAAATTGAAGCCTTATTCTCCAATAGAGGAAATTTCTCCCATCAAAGATTGGAAGGATGGTCGAGAATCTCCCTCCTAGGTAGTCACCCATCTTCTCCTACTTGTTGAAATATTTTGGAGAAGACCCACTCTGATATCAATTGTTGGATCCTAGATGGGTGATTAGATGCTCTAGAGGGGGGTGAATAGAGCTGAAAACACTTAAACAAAACTCATTCAACCTTCAAGATATATGACAACATAAGGTTGCTAAATAGGTAATTTGAGTGCAACTAACACACACATAGCAAAGGAGAGAGAGATTGAACATGCGCCAAGAGACAAGATATTTAGAGTGGTTCCACACTTCAAACTAGCAGTGTGTCAGTCCACTTGTCTAGAGAGGTCAACCTCTAGGACTTCCAAACTATTGCACTCTAATATTCATTCATAAGACATACAATACATGACCAACCAAAGGACTTACCTATCCAATACAAAGAGTCTTCAACCTTACCAAGGACTTACCCACTTTGCAAGAGTCTTCTGCCTTTCTTCCAAAGACTTACCTACTCTTGCCCAAGTCTTCAGCCTTGCATGAATTACCCACTCTTCTTGGATCTTCCGCCTTTGACTTCACCTTCACTCGGAGAAGCTTCCACCAAGGACTTACCTACTTGAGCAAGGAGTCTTCTGCCTTCACCAAGGGCTTACCCACTCTAGCTCTGAGTCTTCAGCCTTGATCTTCACCAAGGGATGCCTTCTCTTGTTCTTCTTCACCTCTCTTAGCCAAGAGAGAGAACCTTCATCTTCATGATTGAAAAGATAGAAAGGGAGGTGGTGAAGTGAGAGCCTCACAAGATATACATGTTGGACTAGCTCTCTTACAAATTTCCTACTCACTCTAATGGATGTAGTAAGTGATTAAGCTTAGAGAGAGAGAGGAGGCTGTAGGAAGCACTCAACTATAGAATAGAAACCTCACATAGAGTTTGTAATGAATGCTCAACCTTAGAATGAAGCCCAAGGGGTCCTATTTATAGTTAGGGATGCCTCTTAGCCTTTGGGAACACTTGAGAACAAAAACTAGCCGTTTTGTGACTTTCAACGGATATATTTTCACTTGTTGCAAATCCACAATGGCTAGAAGCACTTTTCTTCACTTTTCCGTACAGTGCAATCGGTCGAGTTTCTATACGGGTAACTCGACCGATAGAGTAAAAGACAAAGCCAATATTCAGACCATCGGTCGAGTTTGTCCTGAGGAAATTCGACCGACCAATGAAAATCGATTTGGTTAGTTACTCCATCGGTCGAGTTCTGTGTAAACACAACTCGACTGATGCAATCTTCAGAAAATTGATCAAGGATTGATCGGTCAAGTTTTTAGGCTGGGAAACTCGATCGACAAAGTGCCTGTAATTAATTTTCAAAGTTGTATCTAAAGTGCTCTAATATTCGATCTAAGTGCTCCTGATATTTTTCTAAGCTTAATTACAAGTCATACAATCATTACAAGTGATTTACAACATGATTCTAATGGATATACATCATATTACAAAAATGTGCACTTGTATGACTTTGACTTGTCTTTTCTCCAATTTGATATGCGCAAACTAGGGCAATTGGAGTGTGTCTATACCTAATCTGAAATCACTCAAGTAGACACATTAGACACCAATATGTGGAATGGTTAGTCATCATCAAAACACGGGTTTAGTCAATTTAGACGTGAGTCAACATTGACCTAATTGACCTTGAGTCAACAATCTCCCCCTTTTTGAAGATGACAAACCATTCCATAAATGTATTGAAAGCTTTCAAGTAAAATCATACCTTCGGAGAAACTTAGGGGTTTCAATAGAATGGAGTTCATATGCTCCCCCTCAATTGATGCGCATGGAGTTCTCATACTCCCCCTCAATTGATGCTATTTCTCCTGTATGGTTAGCTTTCATAACATTTATAGAATACCATGTCTTCTACTCATATATGTTCTACACATATATGTCTTCTCCCCTTTACCTTCTATCTTTACATGAACATGCTTCTCCTCTTCATGTAAGACATGCCTTCTGTTGGGTTTTAGGGGAGGCAGAGAAGGAAGCGGAAACAAAAATTTTCTCCCCCAAACCTGGAACAAGGAAACGTGTCAACGTCTATATAATAGGAAAGGATGGTTTGTGGAATCAAACCTTGTCCTGAGGCTTGCTCGGCGACAATACCTCGCGCCTTGCACAGTCTTCACCTACGGTCTTGGACGGTGTCTGTGCAGCTCCTGGTCACACCGGGACTGATGACTCCTCCTCTCACTGGGACTGTCGGGGTTGACAGTTGTCCTCCTGAGCGGCAGAAACCTCCCGCCTCTGAAGTAGTCCACACGGACCACCTAGAACTCCACACTCCTTGTCTCACAAGGATTTGGAAGGAGTTTCACCCACCTGTTGACGTACTTGTCGCCAACACACTCTCCTGCCTCCAGTTGCAACTGTAGTTGTCTTTCCCTTGTTGTGCCTCCCTTTTCGGGTAGCACTTGCTCGGGCTCTCTCTCGGTTACCAAAACTAGAGAGAACGACAACTTTCCAGAGCAACTGGTTGCACTGAGTTGTACTTTGAGAAGCCCCCAATACCCCTATATATAGGAGGGTCATGGGACATGGTTTTCTATCCCGGGCAATATGGGACTAAAGCAGGAGTAGAAGGGTTCGAGATTTTCCACCAAAAACAACCAACTCACAACCTGAACCGATCGTTTCACAACTGAAACGGTCAGTTGGGGACCTGAACCGATCGGTTGACACCTCAACCGATCGGTTGGGACCCATGAGCGGGTCGGTTCACTTCTGAACCGGTCAGTTTGTGGTCCTGACCAATTCCCGATTGACTTTCCAACTTTTGTTTCTAATTGGTATCAAATACCAATCCTTGTTCCAATCGAATTGGGCAAGTGAAACGAAAGGAAAATTCTCACCAATCCTACTTTCCCAACTTGCCCGGTTGCAACAGTTGAACTGATCGTTTCAACACTTGAAGCAATCGTTCACCCTGTCCTTGAGCCGATCGACTCAACACTTGAGCCGACCGGTTCACCAAGCTCAGGCGATCGGTTCATCACATGATCTGATTGGTTGGGAGTGCCTATTGGGCAGAATCAGTCAATTGTGATTTCAATCAATCCGATACTCTAATCAATCTGTCCAACACCTTGAACACTATGATTTTGAGCTATCAATTGATTGAGTGTTTAATTGAACTACTAAACTTCTTTAGTAATCAATCTAAACATTGTTTGTGGACAAAACTCCTCTTCCAGGTTAAATCCTATGTGTGTGACCTTGCAGGTCCATTTCACGTTGGCAGTGAAAGTCCATAACACTTATGACTTCACAAGCAAAGAGCGGTGCCTAGTCACACATCAGTGCTACCCAAGTGAAAGTAGAAAGTTGGAGAACAACTTTCAATCCTACAATCCGTGAATGGTGTTACAGTGAATGTATAATTCCTTTGTCACTGATATCCCAAATGAACTCGAGGCATGGAACAGTCATCCTGTCAATGTTCATTCACTTTCTTGATCTCAGAGTAGATTGGAAGATATATGTATGACATCAATATCACATACTGATTCACACATGCGTGCGCACGCCTATTTCAATCCTACTCATCAAGTGGCCTTGGATATCAAACTCCCTCAGGAGGGAAAAATCCCATATCTATCACTCACCCCTCAAAAGCCCCATGTGTCAAAGCCACCCAATCATCACCTTTATAACAACCCATGTTTCAGGACTGCATTTGATGATGTCAAAGTGTGCCCAACGACATGTGTTGAGTGTAGTGATTTCAGGTCAAAGAATCACACTCACCACCATCACTGTGAGTACTGACTGTAACTACCATGTCATGGTTCCATGTGTCAAACTCACGGTGGGTCTGTCCGGTACACTTGTTCTCTAACAAGTACCTATGTGTTTGGTTTGATATCTCTATATCATGACTAATGAAATTATGTCATCAACCAACACCACAATCTAGTTGTGTGTGTCATTGCTGTCTATCTACCTTCCACAATGACATCCGACTAGGGACATAACAAGAATGTACAAACTATTAGCATCTGTATGATCTCATCATTCAGGTCATGAACCTGAAGGCATACATCATTCAATATTATCATTCTCTAGACATTCAATCTGTTCTATCACTATCTCATATGACTGAACCAGAAAGAATTGAAAGCTTGCCTTTGATGTTTATCAAATCAATCTTAATGTATCCCACCAATCATCCCATGATTGGCTCTCAGGGCATACATACCAACACCTTCTTCCTCTTTTAAAAGAAGACATACCTTTCTCCCCCTTTGTCATTTCCAAAAGTGGGGTTATGAAGAAATAAGAAACATCACTTGTTAAAAGAGAAAGGAGATAACACAAATATATATAAGGAGAGTAGAAGAGCATAGATAGGGGCTTGTCCAAGTATAGAAAGAAAAGCAAGTTAAAGCATATATTTGAACATCCCAAAAAGCAAGATAAAGTGCTGCAGAAGAGCAATAAAACATAATTTTGACCCTCAAGATGATGGAATTTGACCAAAAACCATTAGAGCTCATTGCAAAGCAATGAGTCTTGCTGAGAAGGTCGTTTCTGCATGAAAAACACTAGTCTTGCACCAAAAACTGAAACTAGAGCAAAATCTGCATAAAATCCAAAAAAAAAACTCTAATTTCTATATACAATGTAGATCTATGTACCCTGCATCACAATGTTCTGCAAGCAACTCAAGATAGTAGATATGCAATTTGAGGAACAAGTTTGAGCATGTATGAGACAAGATACAAACATAGCATATAGATGAGCAAAGATGCCAAATATAAACAATGTTAGAACTACATGTATATGAACTACTAGTAGATGATATCACAAATTAGGACAACTAGTAGGATCTAGATCATAGCAAGAGATACCAAAAGATACACAAGATAAAGCAAGCTATGAGTAGATGTAGAGATATATCAAAACAAAGAGATAAGCAATTTTAGAAGCATGAAAGGATATAACTCACTAGATATGCATCCTTACCATAAGATTATTACCACTAAGAACCTCAAGGTTGTATCAACACAAGATATACACCTAGATATATTTAGCAAGTTAGAGCACAACGGAAGAAATTTAAGACACAACCAAGAGATCCAAAGAGATCATCATCAAAACCTGCAAAACAACTCAAAGCAAGTAATTGCAACATATAGATATACCAATTTAGAGCAATTAGAGAGATAGAGTTGTAAGAAAGATAGGCAATTTAGAACATGGCAATATGCATATATAAAGGTACCAAAGGAGTGCCAAAGAATAAAGCTATTGGTTGAGAAAATCTAGTTGAGAGAGAAATTCTCATTCAATAAGCCAACTGTGTATTCTGTGCACAGTGTTATCGGTCGGGTTCTGTGCATTGACAACTCGACCAATGACAACTGCTAGAAACACCCATAGGTGCCTATCGGTCGAGTTTCAAATAGGACAAACTCGACCGACAGAGCACCTGTCAAAAAGCACATATATTTCATAGAAGCATATTTAAAGGCATGCTAAAAATACAAACCATATCTAAACATGTCTAAGCAAGTTAGTAATGTACTATAAAAGCATTAGAAATAGCTTTTGAGCAAGAGTGTGAAGAGAAACACAAAATACCACTTTTGACTCAAAAACCATATGTATAGTGCACACTAACTTGACAAAAACAAGTTAGAAATGATTATCAACAATAAAAACTTTACCTTTGTTCTTACCATTTCTGTTCCATTTGTTGTCACCCTCTACACATCTCACCTTTCTTCTTTCATGTGGATTGACAAGTCAATTTGCAATACAATAGCTCAAGTCAATCCATTTGCAAGTACCTACAGTAATACAGATGAAATGGTCCCCAATCATGTTTTTGGGTCCGAAGGGGTTGGTTTAGCAACCCAAGTCCTATTGCTCTTGGGTGCTTGCTTAAAAGGACAACAAGTAGAATAATGACCAATTTCATTACAATAGTTGCATGTGCCCATAGTCTTGGAACTAGATGATTCTCCATGGAATATTGGAGGTCATTTATCTTTGTTGTTCCCTTGACTACTATCATACCCTAAACCACTATCATACCCTAAACCATGTCTACCAATTTGTTCAGTAGTATGGTGTAGGATATCATTAAGACTCTTTTTACCAACTAAGAATCTTTGCAAAGAGGATCTCAAGCTATCATTATCATGCATAAGAGAGGTAATAGTAGAAGATAAATGATTGATATTATCTCTAGCATGTAAAAGATCATTTTCTAAGCAAAGAACTTTAGTTAAATAAGAATCTTCGTCAATATGAAGAGCAGCAACATCATTCTCTCTACCAGTGGAATTAGAACAAGATTCATGCACATTTATTTTAGCAAGCAAGGAGGCATTTTCTATTTCTATTTTTTGCAAAGAAAAATCTTTATCCTTGTTTTCAAATTTAAGAACATCAATATCATGCATGAGAGAATCAACAATTAAAGTATGCTCTTCATTAGAACTAGGCATGAGAGGTTGAGCTTCTAGAAATCTAATCTTATCAAGCAAACTAGCATTTTCAAGTTTAAGAGAGTCTACTTGGCTAATACAAGCATTTTTATCATCAAGAAAGCAAGAATTAGCATGTTCAAGATCATTTCATTCTACATGCAAATTATCATCAATTTTAGCAAACTTTTTCTTTTTCATTTTAGAAGACTTAAGAGAGGCACAAATATTATGAATAATAGCAATCAAAGATTTTTTATCTAAAGAGTTTAGATTTACCTCACTTGAGTCTTTACTTGTTGATGCTATAAGAGCAAAATGGCATTCTCCTTCATCACTAGAGCTTGAGCTTGATCCTTCACTTGAATCTTCACTTGAGCTTGAGTTGGAGGAGCCACTTGAGATTGAGTGCCATTTCTCCTTCTTGTGAAGATGGGTCTTTTTGCCTTGTGGGCAATCTTCCTTGTAGTGACCCTTCTTTCCACATGTGAAGCACCAGATGGAGGAGGACTTGCCTTTGTAGAGTCTACCCTTGGAGTAAATGACATCTTCTTTAGCTTGAGAGGATGGAGAGACTTGTTCCATGATAGCTTCAATTTGAGCCTTAATTTCAGCCTTCTTCATTCTCTTTAGCTCTTTCTTTTCTTATCTTTCTACTTCCTCCCTCTTGTCAAGTGTGGCTTCATGTGCTTGTAGATTTTCGATGAGCTCTTCAATAGGAATATCCCTAAGAGACTTTGCTTATTCAATGAAAGTCACCTTGGGTTCCCATCTCTTGGGGAGAGTTCTAAGGATCTTTAAGTTGATCTCTCCACTAGACATAGGATGTCCTAGAATAGTAAGACCATTCAAAATGGTGCTGAGCCTTGAGTACATGTTGGCTATGCTCTTCTCCTTTCCCATCTTGAAGTTCCCAAGCAGCCCTTTGAGCATGTAGACTTTGCTTTCCTTCACTTGATCTGTCCCTTCATAAGTGATGCAAAGTTTTCTCCATACCTCATAGGCTATTTCATTTGAAGAAATCCGGTTGAACTCGGTGGGGGTCATGGAGGCATAGAGGATGTGCATGGCTCTAGAATTCAAGGTAGCTTCATCACATTCTTCAATCTCTGTCTTTGTTAGAATGTATGGGCTGTTCACCATTTGCCACATCTCAAGACTTGATCCTTGTATGTAAAATTGAAGCCTTCTTCTCAAATAGAGGAAATTGCTCCCATCAAAGATTGGAAGGCTGGTCGAGAATCTCCCTCCTAGGTAGTCACTCATCTTTTCCTACTTGTTGAAGTATGTTTGGAGAAGACCCGCTCTGATACCAATTGTTGGATCCTAGAGGGGTGATTAGATGCTCTAGAGGGGGGTGAATAGAGCTGAAAGCACTTAAACAAAACTCATTAAACCTTCAAGATATATGACAAGATAAGGTTGTTAAATAGGCAATTTGAGTGCAACTAACACATACATAGCAAGGGAGAGAGAGATTGAACATGCACCATGAGACAATCTATTTAGAGTGGTTCCATACTTCAAACTAGAAGTGTGTCAGTCCACTTGCCTAGAGAGGTCAACCTCTAAGACTTCCAAACTATTGCACTCTTATATTCATTCATAAGACATATAATACATGACCAACCAAAGGACTTACCTATCCAATACAAAGAGTCTTCAACCTTACCAAGGACTTACCCACTTTGCAAGAGTCTTCCGCCTTTCTTCCAAGGACTTACCTACTTTTGCCCAAGTTTTCTGCCTTGCAGGAATTACCCACTCTTCTTGGATCTTCCGCCTTTGACTTCACCTTCACTCGGAGAAGCTTCCACCAAGGACTTACCTACTTGAGCAAGGAGTCTTCTGCCTTCACCAAGGGCTTACCCACTCTAGCTCCAAGTCTTCAGCCTTGATCTTCACCAAGGGACGCCTTCCCTTGTTCTTCTTCACCTCTCTTAGCCAAGAGAGAGAACCTTCATCTTCATGATTGAAAAGATAGAAAGGGAGGTGGTGGAAGTGAGAGCCTCACAAGATATAAATGTTGGACTAGCTCTCTTACAGATTTCCTACTCACTCTAATGGATGTAGCAAGTGATTAAGCTTAGAGAGAGAGATGAGGCTGTAGGAAGCACTCAACTATAGAATAAGAACCTCACATAGAGTTTGCAATGAATGCTCAAACTTTGTAATGAAGCCCATAGGATCCTATTTATAGTTGGGGATGCCTCTTAGCCTTTGGGAACACTTGAGAATGAAAACTAGCCATTTTGTGGATTGCAACGGATATATTTTCACTTGTTACAACTCCACAACGGCTAGAAGCACTTTTCTGTACTTTTCTGTATAATGCAATCGGTCGAGTTTCTATAAGGGTAACTCGACCGATAGAGTAAAAGACAAAGCCAATATTCAGACCATCGGTCGAGTTTGTCCTGAGGAAACTCGACCGACCAATGAAAATCGATTTGGTTAGTTACTCCGTCGGTCGAGTTCTGTGTAAACACAACTTGACCGATGCAATCTTCAGAAAATTGATCAAGGATTGATCTGTCAAGTTTTCAGGCTGGGAAACTCGACCGACAAAGTGCCTGTAATCAATTTTCAAAGTTGCATCTAAAGTGCTCTAATATTCGATCTAAGTGCTCCTGGTATTTTTCTAAGCTTAATTACAAGTCATACAATCATTACAAGTGATTTACAACATGATTCTAATGGATATACATCATATTACAAAAACGTGCACTTGTATGACTTTGACTTGTCTTTTCTCCAATTTAATATGCGCAAATTAGGGCAATTGGAGTGTGTCTATACCTAATCTTAAATCACTCAAGTAGAGACATTAGACACCAATATGTGAAATGGTTAGCCATCATCAAAACACTGGTTTAGTCAATTTAGACGTGAGTCAACATTGACCTAATTGACCTTGAGTCAACACCACCACCTCAAAATCAGGAATCTTCCCCTTCTTGGTAATTATATCCTTCAGAAATTACCATAGGAGGGTATCTGCTCTATAGCTTCTAGCAGCATGATGTTAATAGAAAGTTTTCTAAAACTATCTAGGAACTTTTTGAATTGGGCGTCCACTTTCTTTGCCTCCAGACTACTTGGATAGGGAACTGGAACGGTTTGTGCCCTCTGATGTGGCGACACATATGGTGTCCTCTTTTGAGTTTCTTCCTCAGCAATGGGCTCTGGTGTGGCTTCCTCTACAACATCCTCTATCGGCTCTGTGATTGTGACCTCCTCTGTGGCCTCACCTGTGGTTTCTGGCTGGGGTATACTTGGTTATCGACCTTAGAGTTTAAAATCTTCTTTCCACTCCTTAACAGAATTGCTTTGGCTTGTTGATTTTCTCCTGGGACATTTGTATTTTTGGGAAAACCTTGCTGCGTTGGTTTCTTCAAGCTTGAAATCTTTGCCACCATCTGTGCTAAAGATGTCTCGAGTGTCCTCATCTGAGCCCCATGACTTTGTAAAGTTTGCCCAAACTGATTCATGAACTCTCCTTGTTGCTTTATTTGTTGACCAAACGTTTGTGAATGTTTTGCTTGAATTGTGATTTGAGGAAGATATGAATGCTTAGGGCCTATGGAATCATTTAATAGAAGTATGAATTTCATATTGTTCATTCATGTGGTGTGATATTATTTGATGAAGTGTTGGAATAATTTTCATGTAGGAAATATTATGTTGAAAACTACACTAGTGACTCCTCTTTGACCCGACTTTTCTTTCGTCATCTTCTTATCCCTTCTCCTCATGAAAATATGCCAAAGTGCACATATTTAGCTTTGGCCACTTCCAAAAGTTTAGGGTGACCATATCTATATCTCACCGCTTCACTCTCACCACCATATGCCCCACATCTACCAAAGGAAAAATAAAATAAAAAGAAAAATAAAAAAGATGCTCCTATTTAAGAGCATCCAAAAAAAAGATGAGTGCCCTATGAAATAGCACTCCAAAATCTTACCGCAATCCTTTCTTCTATTTTCATACCCATTGAGCTAGAAAACATCAAACCTAGCTCACTCCACCCTTTTTCACAACCACATGGGTCACTTAGTGTGATTTGAAGCATAAGATTGAATGCATGAACGTGAAACAATACTCCTAGTCATCGTTGATTAATGCCATCATGAAACAGTTTACCCGGAGCTGCATGAAATCCATATGGACAACTTGTGTGTTCTATGCCCCATATTTGAAGTTGTATGCTCAATGCTCTTTTCATGATTGATTTGTGAAAGAGGAGAGGAGAGAGGTGGAATGCATGTACCCAATCATCATTGATCCCATTTAATCAATATTCATCTATTGCATTACATTTGTCATCCCTTGATTGTGGAAAAATTGGAGAGAGAATGAGTTGGAGCATACTTGAGAACAAGTATCTTTTAAGTTTCGGGTGGTGATGCAACCCTATTTTAGGGCTTCATCTTGTGTCATGTTGCACTTAAATCACATCTATACATGTTAGATTACATGTTATTTCCCCTAATATGTGATTTCACATAAAATGCACTTATGGACGTTATTTGCATGTTTTTCAGGTACTTAGACCGCTCTTGGCTGGAAGAGAGAGAGAGAGAGAAGTATCCTAGGCTTTCTCTATCCTTATACAGACCCAAAGTGAAGTCCAAGGATCCCTCAACCTAACTCTAGTGGCCAAAGATCAATTGACGCAAGGATGTCCAAGGATGGACAAAGAACAAGATCCAAGTGTTCCTGAAGAGAGCAGCACGACAGTGGTACCCCAGAATGACCGTGTTGATCCACTCAAATCCACAAAATTAAGCATTGAAGACTCAAGTTAGCAGAACAATTGTGCAATACAGCATGGCCGTGCTACCACGGCCTAGAACGACTGTGCCATGCTGCATGGTCGTGTTGCAACCAATTCAGAACTATCATTCCTCAGAGAATGAGCAACACTCTTCCAAGAAACCACGACCATGGTGGCCACTACTGTCGTGCTACCAGTCCCACTATGGTCATGGTGACCACCACATCCATGCCACCATCAGTTCAAAATTCCAAAACTCCCTGTAACTTCTTCCACATTTTCACCTCACTCATTCCCATACACCACAGTTGTTCCACTCACACACCACCATGACTGTGCTACATACAAACCTAGCACAACTTTTACACTACACTTCCCATTCTACCCCCACTTAACCTAGTGCTTCCCGACCACCTATATATAATTGGGTGGCGGCTCTAGCTCGAGGTTAGCCACTAGTATACCATTCTCAGCTCCCACATTTAGCCCCCACTCACTCGTACTCCATTCCACCTCCATTTCATCATCTTCCACCTCAAAAACACCAATTTTAAGATTTTTTACCACTTTCCACCATACACCCATGCCATCCACTCACCTTGGTGGGAGGTGCTCGAGATGCAGTAGCTAGGAGGTGGAGAAGGAGGAGTTTTCACTGAGCTCATCATGACTTTCCACTCCTCTACTCATTCTTCCTCATTTCTTTTTGTATTTTCATGTTCTATGAGTAGCTAGGCTCCTTAGGTGGGATGTTTGAGGACAAAAATGTTACTTTGATACCATGTTGGGGGAAAATGATATGTAAACATTATGATTTTGTTTGTTAATGATTATGTTCTGTTTCTATCTCATTTCTCATGAATTTCTTTGTGGTTTGTGTTTGAAATCACCTAGAATCTAGGAAAATTGCTTATGTGGCTCTTTTTGTAAATTGTTCCTAAGTCCATTTAATGGATCCCTAGTTAGCTATTCACCTTTCCACATGTTAATCAATTCTCTTACACCTATGTGGGAGATATAAGTAGCTAGTATAGAAGCATTTAGTGTAATTAACTTGGAGATATTCACCTATGTGGGAGATATAAGTAACTAGTATAGAAGCATTTAGTGTAATTAGCTTGGAGCCTTCTTAAGGTTAGAATGTTGTGAGGTCTAAAACCTCACTTCCACCTTACATTACTGCCCTCGGCCCCTTATTATCCTAAGAATCACCTAGAAACATAGACTTGACTAGACCCTAATTAAATTCCACATAAACCCTAACCCAATTGAGCCTCCTCGTAAGAAAAGATAAGAGGCGTTAGAGACTAGTTTCCCAATACACATCTATCCTATCCTATCCATAGCAACTTAACTAACATGATTGGTTGAAATTCCAATTTGTAAAAATGGTCCCGGCGGGGCTCGAACCCGCGACCTTCGGCTCATAAGACCAACGCTCTAACCAACTGAGCTACGGGACCGATTTGTCTCATCCTTATGTTTAATAATTTTATAGGATTGCTCTTGCATCCGTATTTTGACGGGTTGTACATTAGGCGGCAGCAGACGGAACCAAGAGCAAGCAAACATGGCGAGGGGGTTGCCGTTTCTGCGGACAACTTTCCTAACACGGCTCGCCTCCTCTATCTCCGAAGCAATTCCCACTTCCTCACACCGTCCGGCCGTCGGTTCTCATATTCCCCTGGGCAGCCCCTCCTTTCTGAAACCTTTCTCCTCCCGCAGTCTCGCCGTCTTTCCTCGTCGCCTCGACTTAGCCGTCTTGCCATTCTTCCCGCATCGGTGCTTCGCCTCTTCTTCAGCTGGTAACCCTCGTGCCATCTTTTTCTGGATTATTTCTGATCTATATTTGTGGGCTTTCAACTTTGATAAGGCGTTGGGTGATGATGATGGCTTCACCTGCAGACTCGTCAAATTTCGTGGTGATAGCATCGGACGAGGAGCTTAATAGTTCACTCAACAAGGCACAGGGTGAGAAGAAATCCTTTCTAGTTTTTCTGTGATCGCCGATGTCTAGCTTGACATGGAGGTTAGGTCTGATTAGGGTTGTTTATTTATTGACATGTGGCGTTTACTTCTGGGTGCATGCTTGCTGCTGATGAGAGACAGATGGGGGATCGCCTGCAATATTCTATTTCACAGCGGCTTGGTGCGGACCCTGTAAGTACCACTTCCAGCTGACTCCTTTGTTGTTCAATCTGTTGGCTGTCAATTACCAATCCTTTGTGGGTCCAAATATTTGCCGACCTTAACATTTGTAATCAATATCAGTTTCATAACCTAAATGCGTGTTGCCATTTACCTTCAATTTGGCAATGACAATGTGGGATAGCGTGATTTGTATCTTTTCTAGCATTTGTGTCAACCAAGGTTTTAAAGTCGTGAGGCGCATCGAGGCGTTTTTGTCTCGGCAAGGCGAGGCGTATGTACATGTATGTATTCATATATAAATACATGAGATTATATATAAGTATGAAGTATATTATATATATATATAGAGTCAGGCTAGAATACACTCGAGTGTACAGATCACGTCGTACACCCCAATGGTGTTTGCCTATCTGGACCATGTTTTTTCAAAATCTAATCCATTGATCTTCATGGTTACAATAATAATAGGTCACATACAAAATTTGAACTCATTTGGATGAGTGTAAGTCACTCATCCAAGGATAACAAAATCGACGCACAAAACTAATTTGAAATATATGATTCTTGCCTCCTTTAGATGCATGACCTATAAGTGTCCGAATGAGCTAAAATTTATTATATAGAATGTTCTTATGATAATTAAGAAGATCAACGGTTTAGATTTAAAAAAAAATTATTGCATCTTAAAAAATGACTGAGGTGTACGGTGCCTCCGGTACACTCGAGTGTACACTAGCCTGACTCTCTCCCTCTCTCTCTCTCTCTCTATATATATATATATATATATATGTACGTCTCGGTACAATCTGAGGCTTACGCCTCGACTGCCTCGAGGTGTTTTCGTCTCGGCGAGGCAAGGTGTAAGCCTCAAATTGTAGTGAGACGTATATATATATATATATATATATATATAGGGAGAGAGAGAGAGAGAGAGAGAGAGAGAGAGAGGCTAGAATACACTCAAGTGTACAGATCACACCCCAATGGTGTTTGCCTATCTAGACCTTGTTTTTCTAAAATCTAATCCATTGATCTTAATGGTTACAATAATAATAGGCCACATACTAAATTTGAGCTCATTTGGATGACTGCAAGTCACTCATCCAAGGGCAACAAAATCAACGCACAAAACTAATTTGAAATGCCTGATTTTTGCATCCTTTAGATGCATGACCTATAAGTGTCCAAATGAGCTAAAATTTATTATATAGTATGTTCTTAAGATATTTAAGAAGATCAACAGTTTAGATTTTTCAAAAAGTTATTGCATCTTTAAAAATGACTGAGGTGTACGGTGCACTCAAGTGTACACTAGGCTGACTCTCTCTCTCTCTCTATATATATACTAGTTAACGCACACGTGCCCATGCACGTGAAAACTTAATTGTATGTAGTTCTTATGTAAAGAAATCACATTAAATAAATTATCTACTATATATTGTGAAAATCATCATGGTTTTGTTCAAGTAACATGAAACAAATTTGTATAAAAAGACAATTAAGATAAAAAAATTATAATATTGTGACGAGTAGGTCATTCATCTTTAAATAGGTTTCAACTTTCGCAATGGCTTTTCAAGCCTCACGCACTACACCGAGATGGATACAAAGCTGGTTATTTTTATTTGTGGCGATAAATGAGATGTGGTTTGAATAATTGGACATTCAATTTTGGTAATGGTGGCAAGAGTAATTGGACGTTCTATTTTAGTAGTGGAGAGGTGATGGGATAGAGAACATACAGACTATGCGTATCGAGCAATTAGTTTCTGGGATCGGCCTTTTTAATGTGGGTAGAAATATTTTTCGGATGGAGATAAAAGGACAGAAGATATGAGCTGTATACGTTAAGGAATTAGTATATGCGCTCGATATTAGGTGAACGGTTGTGGTAAAAGAGAATAAAAAAGTAGAAATTGTAGGCGGCTTATCAGGAATTGGGGTTATGTATTGTTGTTAGCAATATAGATTAGTAATGATAGAAAAATAAATGTGTCGATTTGATAATGAATATTGTGTCTTAAATGCCTGGGCGTCATGGTTTCACTTTATAACCACCGTGAATGAATAATGAGTGGTTAAAAGATAATACGAAAAGAAATTGTAAAAGAAACAGAAACGTGAGAAGGATGAGTGAATTCAAGAGTGGATTCACTATAGAATAACAGCCATAAAAAATAGAGAGAAATAGTTAAAATGAAAGATATTATGAAGAGACGAAGAGAGAAGGTATAATTTGTTACGATAGTCGTTTATTATGTGGAATGTTTCGTCCTTTATGGGAGGAGCGGGGGTAAGAGAATTGGTTGGTAAAGAAAAGGTTTCATTGACGGTCGATTACCATGAAAATAGGTAAGTGGTTGTTGTGGCTTCAATGTGAAGCACCCATGTTCAACGGTTTGCACTTGTTAGCTCGTTTTTCGGATAGTGATATATGAAAGTAAATAGACATTGGCTTACACATACAATTGATAGGATTGGAGGGAGGTGATAATGGTTAGTTGGAGGGAATCGTGGAAGTGTAGTTTAATAGGAGAGAAGTATTTTGGTGAATAAAAAGCAATTAAAATAGAAAAAAAGTGAGAAAAAATGTAAGAAGAGATTGAGTGAAGGAGAGAACGACAACTCAAAATGCTGACATCTGATTGGCCGTTGGAGTTCAAAATGGCTATTTTGTAAATAGATGAAAAAACTCCCTCTTTTTATAGTAGTATATATATATATATATCAAGTATATATATATATTAAATATATATAAATAATATACATATACATATATAATCCCATATATTTATATATGAATACATACGTGTACATATATATAGTTATGCATATAGATGTACATATACATATGTGTATATACTATATAGACACACACATATAGTCGTATATACATATATATAAAATAGAAATATATATATTTAGATATACGATTACTACTACACACATATATATAGATACATATCGCACATAGTTATAAGTATACACATATGCATATATACACACACACAAGAGTATTGTGTGTACATACATGCAAAATATAATGATATAAGTAGTAACATATCCATAGTTGTCAACAAACAAACATAGATATACATAAGTATGCACATACATATATCTATATACGTACGATTTTTGTTCATTTGGTCCCTATTAAGCCCAAAATAGGATAATATAGTCTTTTTTAGACACAGTCTGAGGCTTACGCCTCACAAACGCCTCAACGCCTCTAGCGCCTCAATACACCTCACACAAACTGAGGCACATGCCTCTCACTGGCAGATTGAGGCTTAAGCCTCGAGGCGTACTGGAGACCGCCTCGCCTCGAGGCGTGTTTTTTAAAACCATGGTATTAACTATACAAGTACAGAGTCAGACTTATTGGGAGGCTTTTTATTTTTTGGAATAAATGTTGTATAAATATCTGAAAAGGAACTGATTATTGTACACTTACTGGGAAGATGCTTTGCGTGTGAATTGAGATCTTGACTGAAGAGGAAGAAATATGGCTTTCGAGTTACCCTTTGTTAAATTGTTGTTTTATCCGAGCCTAAGGATGCATTGTATAAACCCACGAGTCAGTGTCAAGAAAGCACTTACATGGACATGGTTATAGACACAGACACAGACAAGGGCATGACGCTTGCTAATTTACAAAAATTGAGGACGCGGACACAACACTGCAAGCTACAACTATATATATATATATATATATATATATATATATATATATATATATATATATAGTCAGGCTAGAATACACTCGAGTGTATTCGGAGCAGAATACACTCAAGTAGTTTTTCATGATGCAATATTTTTTTTTTCAAAAATATAATCCATTGATCTTCTTAAACATCTTGTGAATAGCTTATACGCAAAATTTGAGCACATTTGGACATTTATAGGTCATGTTATAAAGACCGCAAAAATTATGCATTTCAAATTAGTTTCGCGCGTTGATTTTGTTGCCCTTGGATGAGTGACTTACACTCATCCAAATGGGCTCAAAATTTGTATGTAGCCTAGTTATAGTATGACGGTGACGATCAATGGTTTATATTTTGCAAAAAATAGTCTTGATATGCAAACACACTTGAGTGTATTCGTGCGATCTGTACACTCGAGTGTATTCTAGCCTGACTCTCTCTCTCTCTCTCTATATATATATATATATATATATATATATATATATATATATAACATATGGATTAAACCCACAAGTCACGATATGGATTAGATCACAACATATATTAAGATTTTTGATTGTAAAATTATTGCAGTAAAAATATATAGAATTGGAAAAATTAAGGATTATTGTTGGTTGAAGTAATGGTGAACATGTACTATCAAGAGGAAGAAGGGGAGGCGATGAGGAAACATGCTGTTGCTGGTGGTGAAGGAGAGATGGAGAATGAAGGTGTTTTGGAGGTAAGGAAGAGGAATACATTTGAGAGCTACTTAAGCTGGAGGGGCAAGAGAAGAGGGGGGGAGATGAGGATGTAGAGAATCAAGAAAAAGAGTAGGCACAAGGAGGATAGTACTCTGGTACTTCTGCTTGGAGGAGCAAGAAGAAGAGTAGGGAGAGGAGTGGCAAGAGAAGGTAGATGGAGACGCAACAGAGGAGGGGGATGGGGAGAAATTTTCACTTGATGCCACATTCAATTGGGAAATAGAGGGGTAGCAATGAGAATAGGTGTAGGAGGGGGAGAAGGAAAAGTAGATGATGGAGAAGCAAACATAGAGGAGCAGGAGAATAGGGTAGCAATGAGAATAGGTTGAGGAGGGGGAGAAGGAAAAGTAGATGATGGAGAAGCAAACACAGAAGAGCAGGAGAAAGAGGAGGTGTAGGAACATTTTTTTGCAGCTACTGCAGCTTCAAAGTTGGAAAAAGAGGAGGGGGACAAGAAAAAACAGGAGGGGGAGGGGAGCTAAGGAGAAAGAGTTACACAGAAATAGAAGAGATGGCGGTGAATCCAACTACATACCTCCTTGTGGTTAATGTGGTAGTCCTGAATGTTGCAGCAGTTTTGTGGAGATGATACCGCTTACCATGGCTGCTACAGTTGCTAAAGAAGGACGTCGACGACTTGGCTTTAGTTGTTGGAGCTTAACCACTTGATGTTAGTAGAGTAGTAGTGCCGGACAAGAGATGAGCAGTATGAGAAGGCTTTGTTTTTTTTTTCATACGCTTAGGCTTAAGTGGGTTGGGCTGGCGTATCTTAGATGTGTCCACGACATGTACCTTGCAATTTTTTTTTTCTTTCAAAGTGGACACACTGGCCGCTTGTCTGCCGCATGTCTAAGGTGTGTCCATGTTGGACACAAACACGACAATCTCTGGGAAGCGTCCAAGCTTCTTAGGTTATGGTTATCATCGATTAAGAGAAGATGCTAAAGTTGGGAGCATAGTATCCTAGTAGGATGTGTGATGGTTAACATGTCAAAGGTTCATCCTTTCTAAGGAAATATGCTATCTAGTATTCATACAATCAACAAACTATTAAATCCCTTTTATGAGACTGATGATGAGGTGGCAGGCTCCTTGAAAACATGAAGGCAGTCTACTGAATATAATGAAATGATAAAATTGATAAAATATAATGAGTTGAAATTGCAAGAGAAATTTAAACTTCTTGTCCGAACAAGTAGACAAGGTGCACACATGTCAGTTCATATTAGGTTGTTGCAATTCAACTGTATGTCAGACGACACTATGCTTTATGCGAACTTCGTGGTCATGCAAGTTCAGTGGTTTCTTATGAGAAAGCTTACGGAAATGATATGATTACTTTCTTATTGGATATACCTGCTAGATTTCTTTTAAGAGGACTTAACCTGACTGGGACTGTATTGTTTACCATTCATAAACTGTCAAATTTTAACTGCTAGTTTTCGCTTGCTCTGGGCTACGACCTCTTTAGATCAATGATGGAACTGTAACAAGGTGTATGCAAGCATATCTCTATAAGTTGCATAATTCATTGCAAAATATGGCTGATTGTGAAAGTCATAGAATCTTGTGATGGGTGAACAGATTGGTACACAATGACTCGGCTCAACAGTGATAAGGGTTTCTCAAGCCAATCATTACTTCAGGAGGGTGAAAGGTTAATAATTGGTCATTACATGAGGAGGGTGATAAGGGTTTCTCAAGCCAATCATTAGCCGGCGACGGACAGAGGCATGGTCAGCAAAGGTTGGCCAGACGGCTGCGTTGCTGGAAGGTGTCCAGCTTGCTTGTCAGTAAGGATGGAAATGAGTTGAGATTGAGACCGGTTCCCTTATCTTGCATTCTGCATTCACCAACCCGGACAAAAGAATGGACTATCTTGGGTTGTTAGTAGAAGACATCTTAGCGCTCTCTCTTTCTTTTGAGTCTAGTATTCTCTCATGTTTGCCGATCCTGTAATAAGGTGGCACATGGAATTGCCAAACTAGCGAAGGATGGCCATTTTATGTACACGGTACACCAAAGAGGCTGGGGACATCCCTCATAATCTTACAAACCTTGTGTTATCTGATATTTATGATTAATGAACAGGATCGACCCCGTTATAAAAAAAAGGCTAACAATACTTTCTAACAGTAATATGTCCAATATGTCAAAGTTTGTTGTGTCATTTTCTTGCCTGCGGTTTGTAGCTCTTATGCTGTTTCTGTTACTATTCTCCAAGTTAATGATTCCTTTGAATTTCTCCCCTGAGATTATATTATAACATGTATACAAAATATAAACATCTGACTGTTTTTTTCTTCTTCTGATTCTCATTGCAGGCAGATATATTTCTCCTGTTATTGAGGAATTAAGCAAGACGTATCCACATGTCACTACATACAAGATTGATATTGATATGGTAAATGGGTAATGTGATATTTACTTCTGATATAATTGTTTAAAAATTTAGTAAAGGTCCCCAAGGTTCTTGTGAAGGTTCTGGCCTAACTGCTTATTCGTATGGCTGTTAAAGAATGGTTTACAGTCAAACTTCATCTTTTTCTTTTTTTCTTTTAGAATTTTAGAACGATTTTCTAATTATAAGGCATTTGCTTCAAAGGGGGCCCCCCTTATGGGCTCTTGATGCCCGCTTCCCGCTTCGTTGGAAGACTCAACCTGATGTAGTAATGGATGATCCAAAACGAAACATAGATGTAATAAACTCTAATAGTTTGTTAAACTAATAATTACATAAACAATAGAGTAATGCACATATAGTCATCTTTTCACCATTACATGTTCTATTATGACGATTTAAACTGTTAGGTGATAGTGTTAAAACTACAAAATTCATGCTATATACTAGCCTAAGGCTAACTGTAACACCCCTCCCTAGGGTTTCATACGTAACCAGCGGAAGCACAGCCTAATCTCCAACATTATCCATAATGTGGGGTACTTGGCATATCAGGGAGGTTTGTCACATACATGATCTCATATCAAGAAATAAACAACACTTGGCATTCATAGAAGCATAGATTCATACATAAGTTCTTGGAAAGAAACTACATGTTTCTAAAGCTACACATATTCTAGATAACATATGAAAGATAGGATCTCCATAGATGGGCGTCCCACTAGGCAACAACTTCTAAGGTCTTGGATCCTTGGAATCTCCTCAAGATGTCTCCTTCACTTTAGCTCCAACTTCTGCGGACATCTCGTCCCCAGCCATGCAAAGGAAAAACAAACATGGTAAGTAAGCGGCATTGGCATGTTATAAAGCATAAAAATAAACTATAAAGGTGACTTGACATAAACATAGACATAGATTTAACATTAATCATTTCTTGACATATTTTACATAAGGAACTTGACTAGAAGTATATGCTCCTCTCTTAATGCCCCAAAAGGAGCCCATAATTCTTGGAAAACCCATAATTGCCCGGAAAGCCCATAACAAGGTGCATAGAAATCTAAATCAATTTCCATTAACCATGATCTTTCTTAGACTTAATTATCTTCTAAATGACTTAGACTTGATCTTAATGGGATTTCTCCCTCTTGAACACAGTTGGGATTTCTCCCCATGAAACATAATGGGATTTCTCCCTCTTAAGCATGGATGGGAATCTCTTCCCTCTTAATCTTGGTTTCATGTTCCTTAACCATAATTCATAACATAAATGTGGTTTCTATACTTAGACTTAGATTATAGCAAACAAGCATTCAATAATCATATACTTGAAGGAAAACATGCATTTATCATGACTTTAACATAAAGTGCTTAACAATATTCATAAACATTCAATAAACCAAATGTTATCTATGCCAAGGGCATGACCCGCTTACCTTGAGCTAAAACACCTAAGGGTCAAGTCACCTGACCTTATGGAGCCCTTTAAACACCTATAATTTGATTAAACCACATAATGTACATAAGTTCATAGCCTTGGAATCCTAATTTTATTCCTTAAATTATTGAAGAGATTAGAGATGAGAAATAGGGATCAAAAACACGTCAGATCGATAGACAATCAAAAGAGCTTTCCAAAACATATTTTTGAGTAATTTTCCGATAAACAAGTGATTTACTATGAATTTTTGAAGAATTAACCAATGAAAATTCAGGGAAAAGCCACGTATATAAAACTCAACCCAAACCAATGGGCCGGGTCTGAGTTGGACCAACCGGGTTTGGCCGACTCGGCAACGAGGCTTGCCTCTGAGGACTCGTGATCAAAGAAAGAAGGGCACGTACAAACTCTAAAATACCCTTCGCGATTTAAAGTGTCGAATTAAGGCGACAGGGGTGCCAAGGTCATTTCAGGACCTGGATTGCTCCTCGCTCACACAGCGCGAGCCATGGCTCCAGCGCCATGGGCGAGCTTCTCAGCCATGGGCAAGGACCCTGGCTTGCTGCCACTCGAGAGTAGAAAATACCTCGATCGAGTTTGTGATGAGAAGGCGAAAGCAGAGAGCCTAAGCTCGAGGCCGGGAGAGCATAGGAACTCGGGAACCGGTTCTGGCCATGGCTAAAGCTGAGGGCAGGGGTCGAAGCCAGACCTTGAACCCAGCCTGTCGGCGACGACTTTCAACTGGAAAAGACCCAAGGCGTCAAGCGGAGCTCTTAAGAAGGTGCGGACAAGGTCGCCTGAAACAAAGACAACCCGGAAGAGCGATCGTGGTCGAGGAACAGAGCTTCGCGGCGAGAAACAGGGGGAAAGGTTCGGGTATTGGAAACCACAAAGACCATGGTGAAAATCGTCTACTGAGGCTTGAGAAACATCCACTGCGGTCAAACGAAGGTCAGGGCATGCTTCCCTTGGACGAAGGGGCCCTGGAGGTGCCATGGCGTCAACACGCCGGCGAGCACTCCTACTGGTCCTATAGGACACGTCGTTCAGGGGGTTCTCGCGACAAACTAAAAACGTGAGGGCGAAGAATAGACGTTGAGGATACTCATTGCGCTCACGATCGAGCCGAGGTGGACCGAGGAGGCCGAGCAAAGCCGAGGACGTCGGAGATGGCACCTTGAGTAGGTCGGGGAACCTCGGGGATGTGGGGATGAAATTGAGGGTAGGACTGCAGATCGGGGGCCAGAGGTGCTCTCGAAGTAGCTAGATGGAGGCAAAAGGAATCAGAGAGGTGTCTGTAAAAAACGGCAGCGAGCCCTAATATTGGGCGTTTCACCTACAGCGGGCGAGAGGGCACGAGTGAGAGCTCGATGAGTTCGGGGAGACGAGCCGGATGCATTGGCGAAGAAATTTCACGAAACGGTCCTGTAATGATGGAGAGAGAGATCGACGAAGGTTGGACTGTGAAACGGCTCTTGCTCGCGGGAGTAACAGAGGTAGTTTCGGTTTAACGAAAAACGGGTTCAACTCAAAGTCAGCTCCCTAAAACTTCCGGAGAAGGCAGGAAAGGGAGGAAGCAAGAGCGATGCGGTAGCGAGTGAACCTCAGGTGAGGGAAATCCCTGATTTCCGATTCAAGGGAAAAACAACAACATGGAACCGAGCGAAGCGAGCCCCCGACAAGGGGGAACCCAAAGGGAAGGCGGAGGTGGGAAGACGCCTGATCGACAACACTTAACGCTACACTCACAAACCTCCTCGAGTTTTGCCGGATTTGCCCCAAAAACACAATTAAACACACGTTAAATATGCCACTTGAAGAGAATGCGAGCGTCGTTGGATCATGATCCAACGGCTGCTATTACGCGCGCCAGAAAAAGAGGAGAAGTAACGCTGCAATAACCGAACCATAGCTTAAATTGATCTAATAAATGAAATATCATTCAATTGAATGATTACACTATATTAAGGTCTTCTTTAATTGTTTAGATGGTCCAAACATGAGTCAAAGGAGCCCAAATTTTGACCATAGATGCATTAGAGTGTCTAGAACATTCCCATGTAATTAGTTTCACTACTTGTACACGTTTTAGGCCTAAAATAGCAAAAACCACAATGTGCACTTAAATGACCATGATGAATGTAAATAAAACCATTAATTTATCAAATAAGAATTTTAAGATATGAAAACGTGCACTAAATGTTATTTCTTTTCAATTAACAAGATGGAGGCCATTAAGCAAGTAATTAAACATGTAAACCACTAATTACCATATGAGAGAGAAAATTTGACATAAAAGCATTTATCCTCATTTTCTTAAACAAAAGAGCATAGATATATATGAAAACATTTTCTTTAAATAAAATAAGGATAAGAGAGCAATTGGACATAAAAATGAATTTGCAAAACTAACATGGACAATTTACATTTAGGTCCTCAACATTTATACTATTAGAAAAAGAGCATGCAAAGAATAAAATAGTTTGAAAATTTTGCATAAAAAGAGTGGGATGTTACACTAACCCAGACCCAGACTTTTTGAATCTAACAAAAAACTGATCTATTTTCAATTTTGACACTTCCAAGAACCAAAAAATGAACTGATTGGCAAAATCCTAATATGAACACCATTTTTCAGATGTGGTTCGTTGGTCGGGCATGATTTTAACAGCCCTACATCATCTTATAAACATCTATCCCTATTGATACTCCGGTTTACATTCTGGTTCTTAGCTATGCCCTCAAAATGATCTCTTGCTTAGTTGTAGTTTTGTACTCTCTAACTATATAATTCAAGTATTGGTTTTCCTTGAATGGAATGCAGTGTGTAAACCAACCAAAAAAACACTCATCTACCGACACCCTTTTGTTCCAACATCCCTTTCCCTTGTCACAACTTTATGTCATAGCCTCCTTTTCCATTGGCCCTGGTTATCTTCTCTTTCCCAATATCTTCCTTCTCCCTTCCCATTGATCTTGTTCAATGCTGAAAGATTACTCTTCAATTCCTGCATTTTTATTGTCTCTCATTGTTATTCAATTTATTTATGCGTCTCTATTGTTGTGTCCTTCATTATGTATGACCTACATTGTAATTTTTTTTTGACTTTTTTGCACTTTCACATTCTCCTCTCTATTTTTGGTCTTCTTCACAACTTGATGAAGACCTAAAGTACATAACTGTGGACAAAATAATAACAATTTAACTGCTGAACTAATTAGCAACCTACTAGTTTTCCATTTAATAATAATCACTAATCATATATATTATGCTTTTTAAATTTATCTCACTTAGTTCTATACTATGTTTTTTTTTTGTAATTTGTCTTCACTTGGTTCTATACAGGGAACCACCTAATCACCAAAAAGAAAATAATAGACCAATAATTATTGTTTAAGCCCCATCCTGAACCATGTTGGGCCAGCTGCATGACCAGTCATACATTGAGTACATGTTGAGGTGCCCGACTAGTCGGCTGGTCATTTTGGTGGCCAACGACTGGACTGTCGCCCAAGTTTTCCATCATTTACAACGTCTACCCAGACTGACTAGTCGGTCGACTAGTCCGACTGGTCGGTTGGTCACCCTGTAAGTCGGCTGCTTATTTGATGGGCCTGACAATTCTTTTTAATTTTATTTTTGTCATTTAGTCTTATTGTCGACTGAAGTGTTTGTGTTTGTCTTGCCAATTGCCATGGAAATAAAATAGATGATTATGACATATAATTTCATTCATATTAGTAATGTATACTACATCTCTTTAGCAGTTTAAAAATAGATGATTATGACATATAATTTCATTCATATTAGTAATGTATACTAAATCTCTTTAGCAGTTTAGCATATAACTATATGTATTACAAGTATATATTACTAATATATAACTATATATATTACTAATATATATTACTAATTATATATTATTAATATATATTACTAATATATATATATATATTACTAATATATATAAAACTAATTATATAAGAATATAACTGTGTACCTATAGTTATATAGTATATATATAACTATATATATTACCATAGTCACAAACTCGGTATTCGGGATATGTTCGGTTGAGTTGGAAAATTCGGAATTCGGCAATTATGCGGGAAATTCAGATAAAAATCGGTCAACGTGCGGTAAAAGTACGGTCAACTATTCGGGAAAAAGTCGGAGGATATATACATGTATTGCATATAGATATGTATATATATGTTATGCACATATAAATATACATATATATTGCATACATATATCTATAACTATTATTACATATACATACATATATTACATACATACACAATATATGCATGTACATATACACACATATATATGCACTCAAAGTATCAAACTAAGTTGGAGTCTTAATTAGTATAATACGGGAAAAGAATGTATACAACGCGAAAAAAAATTAAACGTGATTAGTTCGTGAATAATATACGGGAATAAAACGTAATATTCGGAAATTGGGATTTATTCAGAAGTCTTCAAAAAGTCGGAGTATATTGTGACTGTGTATATTACTAATATATAAGTATATAACTAGCATATTGTTGTATATAAGTATATAACTATATATATTACTAATATATATAACTAATTATATGGAGAAAACCCTATGCCTTGGCGGCTGACTAGTCGGGCTGGTCGCCCAAGGATCCAGGGTGACCGACTGACCGCCTTGACAAGTATGATTGAGTATTAACTTTCCATGACTAATATTACTGTGTGATATGATCAGTCAGATGCCGACTATAACCTTTCCTAGACTAATAACATGCCACCTAATCACTTTATCACAAAAATTCAGTTGAATTTGAGGCATGGATCAATCCAAGTTTGTTAATCTTGCAGTAGACTAGTGAAAGACACATCAGCTCAATATCTCTATATTGACTCACATGAGCATAGACATGCATTTTCTAGTCCCACCCATCAAGAGACCTAGGATGTCAATGCTGTTATTTAAAGAGGGCAAATTTCGTCTAACATCACCGATGTTCTGTGAAATAATGGAATGTGAAACCCTAAGCAAGAGGGGCTCAAATTGTAACAAACACTGTTATATTATTGTCTTTAATAGACTGATCTTTTTCTTTACAGTTCATCAAGTCGAGTTTGCAAGTTATAAGATTAAGCTAATAAAAATCTGAATATTGCAGGATGGTCTTGGTGCCACACTGAACAAGCTGAATATAACTGCTGTGGTACATGCTTAAAACCTTTCAGAAATTTATTTTTGTGTGTTTTACTTGCTGCTTTAGCCCTTGTCAACATAAATTCATCTTCAAGCTTCTCCTCTTTTAACTTCTTGTTTGCTTCTGTTCGTAAAGCATCAAACTAACGTTTCAAATGTGGGCTGATTAGATTTCCATTAGTGTCACAAAGCTGAAACTCATTTCATTTCCAATTTCATCTCATAATACAATTATGAAAAAATGACCAATTTTTTGGCTGTAGTTAGGGATATTGATATGATCCACCTAAATACCTCTTTTCAACCTCGACTGAATACCTTGGTTTCCTTCTCTGCATCGATTTGCATGAGTTAAAAGGATGGGTTATGGGTTATCCGCCAACATGCCATGTTAGATAGCAACAAACCTTATCACGCGGCGCAGAAATAAGATGAAACCCCAGAATGACAACATTGTAGGAAAATCCTTTAGGATCTCTACTGTAGCAAGATAGGGATTGGCAATCCCTAATAGTAGCATAAAGTTGATCTTTCCCATGCTTTGCCATTAGATCTAGATGACAACAATGTGGATGGTGGCAACGACATAGATGGTAGTCGAGGCAACAAATTGGGAGGGCGTCTGCGGCTCCTCCCAAGATAGCAAGCACGAAGAGCAATGGAGAAGCAACATTGATTTTGAGATGGAGACCGCTCCACAGAGACATCTTCTAAATGTAGCCGGGGATGGACATAATTGTGGGCAGCCAAACAACCCCAAGGGCGGCGACCACATGCAAGGGGATGCTCCTTTCATCTATCCCTCTCACACGTAGGGTTGGTGGTGCATGAACGATTGCTTTGAAACCATGTCAAAAAGCAAAATGAGTAAATTGTGATGTTGTGTATTTCTTGTTATTACATGGGCAAACCTCTCTCAATATATAGCAGAGGAGGTAAGTATAGGGAAGCAGACAAAACCCTAATGGAGTAGAAGTTCGTATACTAACGTGTTTTATAGAATTGAGCCTATATACAAAATAAATAAAACACTCCCAAGTCCTATATTCTAACAAACACAAATTAAACTAGACCACAATTGGCTATTCATTCTGCTGTGAAGGGAAACATTTTTTAAATAATATATACCATAACTTATCTAAAGAACAGAAGGGGAAGTGGTCATTGTTTCTTTGAGTTTTTGCTACAAAAAAAAGCTTTTGCAATTTTTGAATCACCTCTGGAATATTCTATCTGGTGAGAATAAGATCATGTAAGGGATTAAAGGCCCGCCCAATATTGTTAGATTAGAAACTGGAAATTCATTTCTGTTGAGTAATAAAATTATCAAAATTTAATAACCATCTATCAATCTGCAATCTTTTCGTTCCTCTTGGGTTAGATTGACATGTATTATATATTTCCGTTTGATGCTTGCAATTTTTCATAAAGAGCAATACTCACAAAGACTCAGCTAGATATTTATAACATTCTCTAAAGTCTTGTGGCGTGATATTTTGCAGCCTACTATTCATTTCTTTCATGATGGAAAAAAGACTAATGAGGTTATTGGCGCTGACGTCAATCAATTAAGGCAGATAATGGAACAACTCTACAAGTAATATCTTTTGCAGTAAGTGGTCCAGCAGATACCAAGCCGTTTTGTGATATTCATGGTATTAATCAGATGTGGTTTGGGCCTCGTTTTTGGATACCAGCATTCGTTGTACCCTGCATGAACGAATATATTTTTTGCTCTTGCTCCGGCCTTACTAATATAACACATGCATAAAGTTCAAATGTGGCATGTGGCATGGTGTAATCTAACCAAGGCCCAGAGGTACTACAAAATGTTAATGTACTTCTTTTGTTTTGGGTATCCGTGGATTAAAGTTTGCACTGGTAGATCTCTCGTCCATAACTCTGAGAAAGCTTTAACTGCTTAAATGGAAATTTATATTCCATGATTCATGGAATTTTTTTGTACTTCTGAATCTCATATGGGAGCTTTTAGGTATGAATAGATCTGTTTTGAGATGTGGTGGGTATTGCTTAGTACATGGCCTTCTTACGCATACATCTGGGCTGTGAGATACTGTTGGTATATCCAGATAATATGTTAAACTTCCTGCTTGAAATGTCTGCATCAATCTTACATGCTTTTTGGAGGAAGCCTTATACGTAAGCTTTGCGTCTTTGCATATAATTACCATGTTAGGTAGTGTACTAAAATGTGTAAAAAGTCTTTTTATGTTGCATTATTGTAATGAAATGGTTCGTTGGGCTTCAAAGCCTTTTGAGATGTAGTGATCTGTTCCTTTTTCAGGCTGGCGTTAACTGAAATTGTGTCAGTGGGAAATTGGATCTGCAATATTGCAAAGCCTCTGCGCAGCTTCCTCATCAAATCCTCTTGTTTTTCACTTGTTATGGAGATGGGACATGGTAGCGGTACCACATTCCGTGACTTGATTTTTTCAGCCTTTTCGCTGATGTTTCAAATTTCCCTAGCTGTGATCCTTTGTGATTGATTTTTGCTTTGAAATTGACACTGTTGTTTCTGTATAGTATATCATCCTGTCTTCTATACGATTTATTTTTTAAGACATGGTACGCTTCTTGCAAATGCTGAAAACAACTGCCTTTTGATCTCCAGTCAAACTCAAGGTGGAGCCGATTATCCTCTTGCATGTGCGACAACCCAATATAACCTTTCCTGTAGCACATTCATAGAGATGTCAGAACTGCCTTTCAATCAACTTAAAAGATGAATGTAAAATTTGGGAAACCCTTTTGAGTTATAAAAGGAAACACAACAGCACGTCTGACGTTGCTTAGACGCTCACATATGCAATAGAAACAGAGTTGCAAGTGGTGGTCTCTCAATCACATGCATTCAGAGCTGTATTAGGCCTTCTAGCATTCTTATCTTTTTGGTTCTTAGCCGTTTCTGCCCAGTTCCCAGCTTGCCATTGTGTTACAAGTAATTATATTCCGTAGAGGTGCACTGCAGCAGACTTCACAACTTGGAAGTTTGGCGTGTCATTATTGAATAATGCGGTCGGATCCTCCATTTGTTTTCAAGAGACCGGTCGTTAGCTGTGCGTCTTAGTAGCCGGCAGGCATGGCTGCTGCTGAATTACAACTGTAGACTGATTAAGTTATCCAAAGAACTTTGGGTATATTGAATGATAATCTTCAAAGCATTTTTATTTTCATCAGTACATTTGGTTAATTGAGTCTGTGTGATAACATGTAGTCGCAAAGGAGTGGTTTAACTCAACAAATGTTCACGTGGCCTTTAACCAAGCTGGCCTTTTGACTGAGAGATGGAATTTGTGGCAAACAGTTTTTTTTGCAATGATTGACAAGCTCAAGTGTAGCTATGTTTTTAGTGTATTTAGTTCATAAATACTGTTACAATAACATTCAATAATGGATCAATGGAGAGGTTTCTCGTATCCATTGTTTCAAACATTTATTCATAGTATTAGAGTTGCTCGATCACCTACAAATTCAAGTAGTTGCAATTTGCCATTGAGACATTATGTAACAATGACCATCATCAAGCTCCGCTAACATGTCTGCAATTTGCAACACGTGATATTCTTGCCAGTCGATAACCAATGTCCCTAATATGTTTCTTGTAGGCTCCACCTTAGTAACTTTTTCATCAACGATGTCTTGACGCTAGGAGAGGATTGCTTAACCTCTACTTCTTGGTAACGTGTATGTAGAGTTATATTTGGTAACGTGCCAATGAAGTGGCACCCCGGTGGTAAAAGTAATGATGTAAACATTGTCGGTCGAAAACATTGTGTTCTAAATCACTTTCGGTCGAAAACATTGTCGATCGGCACATCCTCGGTCCAAATCATATGACCGTTAGACCGACTAGTTGGTAGTTGAGACTAGCCGTTGGTATAGATGTGCATTCAACTCCGGCTCGGTCGAAGAAATTTTTGACCGAGACATGGTCAGTCAAAAAACTTATTGACCGAATTGGGTTCTGGATTGTTCTTTCTATATTGACAAAGTTTAGCTGTTGCACCTAATTTATCCAACTCTAATGGCTATATCTCATCCTAGAACCCTCTAGACACTTCCCCAAAGTACCCTAGTCACCTACAACCATTCCTATAAATAGAGGTGACCTTAGGATACCAAAACACACAAGCTATACTTAAGCAATCATTCTAGAGAGCAACAACATAGCTGAAATACACTTACTATCTTCTTCTTCGAGCTCTTAGTTAGTGTCCTATAGCTATAATCTCTTAGCCACCATCCAGAAAACGTCCATATTAAATGGTTAGGAGGTCTAACGCTTGATAAAGGATCAAATTGTTGTACTACATTTGTGTAACTTTCCTTCTTCCAATCTACTTCTTAAAGTTGTGTTTCTGCTCCTTGACTACTCCAAGTATGTGAGGCCGTCTGAGGGAGCTTTCTCGGAGCTACTTCAAAGTGGGAAGGGTGCTCCTAGGTGATTGGAGCTACTTTAAGTAGTGAAGGCTGCTCCTAAGCGATTTGAGCTACTTGAGGGCATGAAGGCTGCTCCAAGGTGATTGATGTTACTTCAAGGAGGTGGAGGCTGCGTCAAGGTGGTGGAGGTGGATTGTCATCCTCTTCTTGGATTCTCTTCCACGTCCGGATAAAGAAGAGTTTGAGGTGAAGTGATTGTATTTTATTGTAATTCCTTGAGAGGTAATAAAATTGAGCACTTGCAAAATCCTAATTGGAAATAATTGGGTAGTGGACTGACATCCTTTGATTCAAATGGTGGAACCACTCTGAATTGCAAGTCTCTTCCTTGTGTCCATCTCCTTCTTGCAATTTAAGTTTTAAATTACTTTAAAATTATCAAAATCTCTATCCACCCCCTCTAGATCTTTCAAGTGTACTTGGAAAATTATATGTGTATGTATAAAATATTTTGAATCCTATTTAATGACTTAGTCATATGGCCATAAAAACTGTAATATAATGGCATCATGGCATTATGATCACCATAGCTAATAATCTAGAATATTTGGAATAAGAAAATATATTAATAACACCTTAATTGAGGAAACTCATCACTAGTAATACAATTAAAATTATGAAAAATGAATAATTCTAAGCTAGCAGTAATCCATTTCTACCTACATAGTAGATCCATTCTGAAGAAACATTAGAGTTCAAATACCTTGCAATTTGAGCTTTCTTGCCATTTAAGTGGAGGCACGTAATTTCAATTACTGTTGGAAAGTTCAATTTCCTAATGAAAGTATGCATAGTAGATATGTTGGTTGGCTTGAATTATTTTAAAACTTTAGCCTTCCTTCTTGAAAGACCACCAATAATTATTTATAAAATTAGTAGCAAACTCTTTAAACCTCAAAGAAGGGCATGCAAGTGCTCATTAATTTAGTGGAATTATGCTTCCATGCCTCTGCTTAGAGTTAAAGGACATAGGATCCCTATGTATACTTGGAAACATCATTGGTGTGTTGCCATTCTTTATAGGAGAGAACACATGACTTCCTTAACAAATAGACATTGACATGTGCTATCTATTTGAAAATTCAAACTAGTACTCTCAAATTTGGTATTGAATCCTACTGACATTGAAAATCCTATTTCCATTTGATACTTGCATGCATTATTTAATTCTTTCCATTTTATCATAAAAATCCTTTGTATCTAGGTTCATACTTATTTACTTTTCAAACATTGATTTTGTATCGGTCATTGAATCGAGCCATGTTTCCTTCTTGAGGTCCATCTGTGGTTTTATTCCCTCTATGAATTCATGGATAGGTGATCAAGCATTACGTAGAAGAGATTGCACAAGATGCCCTCTGTTAGAGATGAACGTTAGATTATAAAAAAATTATTTACTATTATTCAATGTATATGTATCTTTTCTAAAGAACACCATGTACTCTGAGAAAATTGTATAAATAAAAATACTTGTTTATACTTTCTAATATTTTTTTTGTAGAAGTTTAGCGTAAATATGGGGTCTTTACATTCACCAATTCACCACCGGAGTTTGTAGCTTCCTTGGAAAAATTATAGCAGTTGGTCTTCTAAACAACAATGAATGGTGGCTAGGTCTATCTTTGAAGATGAGTATTGTACTATGGACACTACCACTAGAGAGTTTACATAGCTCAAAACAATCCTATGTGATCTCATGGTCCAACTAAAATGTTGTCCACAACTACTTTTAGTTGATGTAAATACTCTGTAACTCACAATTAATTCAAAATTCCATGCTGACACGTAGAATATCTAAATGCCCTACCATTTCATGAGAAAAAGTATCATATGAGCCTTGGACATGTTCCCAACACATATTATCTTGCTAATATCTTTACAACATTGTTGCCCAACCTTCTACATCATAATATCACAAACAAGCCCCCATTTAACCACCTTGATGTGTCAAACTTGTTGGAGACATAACAAATCACAATTGAGGACTATTTTATCTCAAGCTAGTCACCTAGTCTCATGTAAGTAGTACAATATGTAGCAAACTCTTTTATGTTATAAACAATAGACAATCTATATATCTTCCTACTGTACAATGAAACACATTGATATGTATTGAAAATAATGGATAACAAAACAAGTTCTTGTAGTACCCACTATTGGTTGTATGTCCTAAGAGCCATAGTATGATGATTATAATAGGGAAATAAAGTATATAATTTGATTATTAATAAAGGTAATTTCTTTAACCATGTTTGTTGTAGTATTGAGATAATGTATAAGTGTAGTAATTTCCTAAGAATGTTTTGATTCGATGACATGTGGTTTGGGTTGAGGACCTGCACATGAGATCATATGTATACTCAAGAGTATTCGCTCTTCTTGTGTCTGTAATATTAAAGGACAACAAGAATACACAAGAATAGTATATATGCTAATTGATGACTATGTCTCTTTAGCAATTTTTCAAAAATTGGCCCGTGGATGCATAAGTGACCACATACAAGGTTCAGACCCCTTATCTCTCCGCATACAAAAAATCCCCCAGAAAATAGACCAGGGCCGAATACAAGGTGATACAGTCACATAAAAGGCCGATTAATCTTTGATTTTTAGATGGACGCATTTTCATTTTTTTACATTTAATTCATCTATGTTTGTTTAGATTTAGATCCTAATTGCATGTTTGTATTTATTTATGTTGTGATTATTGCATATTTGCATCCATTGTTCTTGTAATTTTACTAATTAGATACACTGCATATACTCCCGCATACCTCATATATTCTATTATGTAACCTCTCTGAACACATAACACATATCACTTTTTAAAACACTACTCTTTAGTCATGATCATATTGGATATCGATTCAAATATATGGGTACTTGTTAGAAAACAACTTGTATTGTACATGCACACTTTGAGAATGACACATGGAAGCCACATGATGACAACTAAAATCATATCGCAATGTGATAGTGGCGACTGTGATTCTTTGACCTAAAGTCACTATAGTAATCACATGTTGTTTGGTGTATTTTAATACTACACAACACGACTGTGAGTAAGGATTTCCATACATGTAGTCATTGGGTACACTATGACACTTGTAGAATATTGTGAGTGATGTAGATGGAATTTGTCCTTCCATTTGAGTGATAGCTTGTCCACTTGATAAGTGTGACTATAAAATACATGGTCTTGCTTATGTGAGCCAACATATGATATTGAGCTTACACAATCTCAACAGTCTGTTTCGGTTCAAGAAACACAAAATGAATATTAAGAAGATGAAAACTTCATTCCTCGATTTTAGTTTGGATATCCATGGCAAAGAGATTATAGGGTCATGGTAACATTAGTATCTTTTTAAGTATAAGTTGTTCTCAACTCATTCCTATTACTTGGGTAGCAATGATGTGTTGCTAGTAACTAATATTTTCTTGTGAGGTTTTGAACATCAATGCCAATATAATGAGCAACCTACAGAGTCAGACACATAAGGATACTTAAATGAATTGAAGTTCACAATCACACATATGATTAGGATGGTTCTAAATCATGTACAAGCTGATTGTTGCTCAATCAGGCGTCTGGGCAAGATAGTCAGACGACTGCATGGTTTGGATTAGCTGGTTGATTGAATGTCAATCGACCAACTGGTCACCAGTTGTGCAAGTATTCAATCGTCTGTCTGATAGTCTTGTTGGTCAACTGGGTGAAAATAGGGTTTAACATGAATAAAAATACCCAAATGATTTGGAATCAAATCGAGCTATTCAAATTAGAACATGACTTACTAACCAAAAAAATTGTGCGGTTGGATTGTCCAATCAACTGAATGGGTTAGTGAATTGACACATTCATCAATGAACTGACTGACTGGAAAGTCTATCTGAGTTTAGCATTTGGATTTTGAATGTCAGTTGTGATTAGGAACGAGATTGGATTTTTAAAATCTAAGCCCATGACTCTCCTATATTTAAGGTTGGATGTCCAAGGGGATGAAACACACTTGAGATACTGTCACGAACCGTTCTTATCCCAATACCAATCCCACTGCTAGACAATGGTAAAAGGATTGAAGTGCCTATTTCTGAGTGGTCCAAAAGGATCTCACACACCGACATATACAATAAGAAATAGTAACTCATAAATAGTGTATTTAAAGAACAAACTAACCCAAAATAGGAGATATTGCAAATGTATCCTTGTCACCAGAGTATATCAAGTGCGGAAGAGATTTAGTCAATGTTCCATTTATTTTGCCTAAAATCAAGAAAATCATGACACAATCATGCAATTGCACGATACACTATCAAAAACAAGTAAAGCAGTTTATAGCAAAACAGTACACTTGGCATGACTTATATTCAAAAGTATAACAAGTGATTTTACAAAATTAATATTTATTGGACAAGATGTTTATAATGCAAATTTTATTACGAGTTCCCATTATGATGATTTGAGAAGCATGCTTATATATTTTTTGTGGCTCTGTCGTCCCAACGCAATGGGGGAGGTCACCAGGCTCCTCTCCATATGAGGTAGGAGGTCAATGTACAAGTTCCACCCTCTAAATGAGGAGGTCACTTGCACTCAATATCAACATTATCAACATCATCATCATCAATATACAAACAGTCATAATGGGCACTATCATTTATGTTCTCATATTTTTCTCAAAATATAATATAGGAAAAATGGAAGCCTAATCAATAGGGAATAGTAGCTCAACCAAGTATATAGCCAAGTATACAATCAAGAGATACATAAAAGGTATCTTCAATACCACTAAGGAGGAGATATAATAACGTACCTTTCACCGAAGATTTAGAGTACCAAATATCAATGAGTAATAGGTCAACCCTTTGAGTCATATCCTAAATCAACAATATTTGGATCAAGGGTCAAGATCATGATATTCAGAAAATCATGCTTCAATATTTGAGATTAGGGTTACACTTTCCTATGCCAACCTTAGGGTTAGGTCATCCACTTATGATCAATAATATTTCCAAATGTACAACTTTATTCAAGTGTCAAGCATATTTTTGAGTGTGAATGACCTACCTAGGTTTTCTAGGATCATATGTGTTAACCCTAATTTTATGATCATAATCCAATTCAACATCAAATTTATAGATCATCATCATGATAGTTAGCATCATTGGAAGTCAAGATTAGATTGATGGGTCAAATGTATATCAAGGATTTTACAAGATTAAGATCAATATCCATATTACTCATTACTCATAAAGATATATTCAAGATTGAATCAAGTAAATAGATCTAGATCACTAATGATTCATTTTCAAGAGTAGATGAGTCAACTAGATTAGATATAGGTTACAATTTCAAGATAATCATCAGAGTCCAAATCTGGGGTTTCCAAATATTTAACATCATTGTTAAATCATTAGACACATTAAATAAGAAAGAGATCAAGATTTAGGTATATCAGTGAGAATCATTTACAACCAGGTCTCAAAAGTATTTTTAAATGATTCTTTGGATTGTTTTGATCAAAATTGACTATTTATCCGTAATATTTGAAGTTAGGAAACAAGAGATATGATTTTTGCAAGATTTGTCAATTTATTTGATTTTTAAGCAGAGAGGAGGTAAAAATACCTTAGTTAAGAAAAATGAGAACAGTCCGATTGCACCATAGGATGTCTAGGATTGTGCCACGTAGAAATGCAGCTTTGCCAGTTCAGATTGGTTCAGTCCTTGGTTTTTCCGGTCTAAATCTTTGATTTGGCTAGTTTGAGAGTGGTTTAGCTGAGTCTTTGAACCGGGTCTATCTCCTTTCCAGACCGACGGTTGGGTTCTTCCCTTCTTCGTGCAGGCTTCTGTGCAAGCCAAAAAGCAAGGCAGAGGTCATCTCGCTGAAATTTGGGGCTATAGGGAAGGAGGAGCAGGTGGAGGCCACCAAGTAGCCGTTCGAGTTTGTCCTTCCCTCGCGAGGCTGATGGAGGTGGTAGATTGAGGCAAGGAGACAAGGAGGAAAAAACCCAAAATGGGCCAGGCGCGACATCGTCCGAGCAAAGAGGAAATGGGGAGGGAAATTAGGCCACCCGAGGCTGAAATAGAGAGCAAGGATGAGCTCTCTAGCATTGTGGAGTGATAGTCATCCTTGGGGGGTGCTTTTATAGTGTTGAGGGCTAGATTTAGGGCTAAAAGAGGTCTGGATAACAACCATGGCTGTCGGAAAGAGATGGAGAAGAGAGGGCAATGTATTGATGGCTGAACAGAGCACTAATGGTGGTCAAAGTAGGGTTAGTTTAGTTTGAAATTGTGAGACAATTGTTTCCTCTCAGTTAGAATCTCAAATTGAGGTCATGGGCAGGAGATCGGTCATTATGGTAGCCTTGTCTCCTCCCTGCAATTAGTGGGAGGTAGAAGATAACGGCCTGACCGTTGGATCAAGGCCGCAATCCATGTGGGGTGGATCCAAGGGCCCAAATTTGCCCCCGATCCCTTGCCCGAATCGCTGATGTGGACAAAGCCAAATAAAAAGACAAATCAAGGGATTTTAAACACATTAACTTCAATAATTTGTAGAAAATTGTAGGAATGTCCAAATGGGATGAAATTTGGACCATAGCTTCAAAAAAAATGTGAAGAATATTTAGAAAAAGTTTGAGGATCAAAAGATGAAGTTTGATGGATATATTTACTTCCTTGGACAAAGTGATGAATGAATCTAATTTGTAATGTCATAATGTGTAAACAAGTCACATTAGTTACTTTATTTCGTATTTGAGTCTCAACATTGACTATGTATCCAAGACAAATAATTTGGGACCATGAGTGAACATAAAGAGGGTAAAATTGGAATTAAATCATACTTATGCTAAAATTCACTTTGTCACAGATACACATTGTGAGATAAGTTTTCTTAGAGTTCTTTGTCTTGGAGAGAGAAAAATTCACCCCAAGAACAACAACTTGCAATAGGAGGAGAAAGTGAGCAAACTATACTAGCACATCAATGACTACGAGTTCCACTTCCTCTTGGAAACCAAGGTGGTATACTAAGAGTTCTTGCATACACATTGAAAATGTAGATGTCGAGGCTCTTGGGCGGATGCTTGAGGACAAGCAACTTCTTCAAGGAAAAAACAAGGTGTTGCTTTGACGACAAGGTGACAACATCAACAACTACTTATGACCCAGATCCAAAAGTGTATGTTTTACACCAACATAAGATACATCCAATTGTTGGAAAACTAGTGTGCGCTAAGGTATATTCAACATCCCTTCTATGTTATTAATATACTAAAGTTTTATGGACACGATGAATCCATTGTCTTATTGTTTTGTTGGGATTATTCCAATGTACCCCCTTTCCTCAAAACCCCACACCCATTGGGTTGAAGACAACAAGAGCCAAACACCTGGATGTGTGGCCATAAGTAATGTAAATAGTGGTCATGTGTATATAGAACCATGGGACATCTGGACAAAACCATGTGGGGGGGGGCACCCTCATATGGGAGATGAAGTAATGCACATATAATGAAGACATCCAAAATCAACAAAAGTATCATTTGGGTGTTGGATCCTCTTTAACAACCCATAAAGCTGAGCCATAAAGAAATGCTCTAACATCCTCATCGAAATAAGTATTCATATTGAAAAGCTTAACCTTGTTAGTCACATAATCAACATCCTTTAAAGGGGAGCACAAGTCTTGTCTAGGACGTCGAAGGAATGCAAAGTTCCTTTTCTTTTGGATCCAATTCAAAGGAATGTATGCAACTAGTTAACTAAGTATAGAGACATCATTGTAGAAAAACTAGATGTCATTGATAATCTAGGGGGGACTCCTAGAGATATCTCTAAATTGTCTATTTTTTACCTTGACCCAAACAGTCCATATAATGCATGTAATCTCAACATTTAATATGTATGTGTTTAAATATGCGATCCATTTTTATTAATTTTTATGAATAACCTTGTTATATAAGACAATAGATTTGATTGTTAGATACGCATAAGTTACTATGAATCAAAGTGGAAATTGGAAAAGCAAAATAGTTGTTGTTTGTGTCCTCTAAATTGTTCCTACAAAGGAGGCATATGCGCATACTTTGCGACCTTTTTTGATCATTACTCCCAAGTAAGAGATCATCATTCCATAAAATCTAGACATTATTGCTAGCTTTGAGGGTATATTTTCTGGCATTTGATAACATTTTATGAGATATAGTATATGAAAAAGTTGTATGCTTTAGATACTATATAGTGATTACTCCAAATACATTTTTTGTCATAGATTTACTAAGATGAGACTATGTCATGAACGTGGCGAAGTGATTGAGAGTGAAGCTAGAGGAGATGGGAGACCTCTTAATATTGTTGCCTAGGGGTTAAATCGGGAGAGTGAGAATTTGGGCAATCTTCATCTAGTTTGTGTACATGGGGGGAGTATACATATTAAGGTCAATGGTCTACCCTCATAAAACCATGGACAAGCCAAGTTTTGAACTGATTTGACGAGCATGGGGTAAATGGATTTCATCATTGAAAAGCAAGGATGAGCATGTATATTACTAATGACTTACCGATGATGTTTATTAGTGTAATATTGGTGTGAAATTATACAATTCAAGAATTTTTATGTTCATTAGAAAGCATGGAAATTGGTTCACATTGTTATAATGAGTGGGACTCCTATGCCATCATTTATTAATTGTTTGAATAAAAGGAACATCCCACATGCCAAAAATGACATTAAATTTTTTGTAACGGGATGGAACTCCAATATTCAAGTTTGATAAGTACCAAGAACCAGAGAGATGTGCAAATAATACTATAGACTAATAAGTTTCTCATAAACCTAATATAATTCTTCACCAAAAGAATGGATGCATAGCAGGAAATAAAACTAATTATAACTAATGAATGTTTGTAGGGGGGTGATGGTTATTTGAACTATATCTTGAGGAAGTCAACTATTCTTATGCATGCTCCTAAATTTATTCAACACCTATAACGTTCTCTCCATCTGAAAGGGTGGGGAACATACATCCCAAAAAGAAAGGACAATTAGGGAAATAAAAAATTCATCACCAAAAGTTAATGTCAAGAGAAAATAAAATATAACACTAAGATATGATAAAACAACATGATTTACAACATGTTGATCAAATTATAGATTGGGTATTCAATAGTATATCAAATACTTGCCACATCACATAATATCAGTATATGCCACCAAATCATAATCAATTAGGGAACACAACCCATCTGGATAACATGCATGATTGTAAACTTAGTACTAGTAAAATGTAATAATAATGGCAGATGAAACATTAAACAAATATGATAGAGCATGGTAATAAACCCTACTTGTAATAAAATATTGGGAACACAAGATGTGCATTAGGCACAATTTCCACACCAAAATATATTTAAAAACATCCACAAAAATTATATATCTTGAATTTTTTTACATCAAAAGATGCCTATATGTAGAGGCCAAGTCACACAAGTGAATAAATTTAGGGATCCATCACAAAATGAATTAAAATAGATAAATAATTCAACATGATGCATATTTAGAGAATATGAGGAAGATGCGGCATCAAGCTTTAATTTTGTTTTACAAACAAACTTGAGATAATATAGGATCCATTCCAAAAAATAAGACTAAATCTAGGTCAAATTGATATAAAATTGTAATTGCAAGATGATATGTCTTAATTAGGTCAAAAGAGAGATTAGAGACAAATTTCAACCATGTAACCACAAATAAATGCAGCATACATGTTAATACGTCACCTTAAATTTCATAAACCCAATTTTAATATTGGTCCACTTCTAGGGTTAAACATCACCATTAGTCATATTATTTCAACATATCATAAAAACCTAGAAATTTTCCTTTTATCCTAGTTAATTTTGGTTGAAAATATCAACCAAATGGATAAAGAATAATGTTATTAAGGAAGGGCTTATTGTTGACCTAAGTGTTATACACTGTCCATATTTTGATGACGACTTAACCATTCCATTCATATGTATCTAATATGTCTATTTCAAGTATTAGGTACACGAAAAGGATCAATTCAATCAAGCCCTAGCTTGATCAGGTTCAAGTCAAAAGCAATGCAAATGCACTTTTGTGAAAATGGACCTAAATGACTTAGGACAATTTTGTAATCATTTGTATTGATGCTATGACTTTAACTAAGATGAGTAAAAATTAGTAGTACTTAATTTGAATGTTTAATCACTCTAATGACAATTTCTAAAACTCACCACATAGTTTCTATTTGGGAATGTCTAGGTTCGGTCGAGTTCACCTCAAGATAAACTCGACCGACACTCTGCACAAGCAAATTGATTTTAAGTGATAAGTCAAGTTTCTTCCAGGATAAACTCAACCAACAACTCAAAATTAGCTTGTTGTATAGCGCTATCGACCGAGTTAACTTTATGGAAACTCATCGGACTACACTACATAGAATGTGCAGAAAAAGTGATTCTAGCCATTCAATTGTTGCAAATATAAAAAATAGATCTGTTGTAACACCCAAACGACTAGAAATAATTCCTAAGTGCTTATAGTGACTAGTGGACATCCCCAACTATAAACAGGACCCCTTAGACTTCATTCCAAATTTTCTCCTTCATGTTATTCAAGATTCTAGCTATGGTTGAGTGCATATTGTCCACTAGATCCCCTTTATCTCTCTTGCTTACACTTTAAGACGTCCATATGAAAGAGATAGGCTATGTGTGAGAGAGATACTCCATTATAGTCTTGTAAAGCTCTCAAATCTTCCATTTTCCAACCCCTTTCTTCAAGTGCAAAGCTGGTGAAAGCTTCTCTAAGGTGAAGGAGAAGGTGAAGGCAGGAGATTTGTGAGAAGAGTGGGTAATTCCTTCAAGGTGAAAGACTTGTTGCACTTCTTGGTGAAGGTGTCCATCTCCTTGTAAAAGTGGGTAAGCCCTTATATAGGTTGAATACTCTTGCTTAAAGGATAGGTAAGACATTGCATGGTTTATTGGCTCCTTTTAGTCCTTAAAAAGGAAGGCTAGGTATCCTTACCCTATAAAAGAAATGTCTTATTGTATGTCTTATAATGGAATATAAGTATGCAATGGTTGCAGAATCCTAGGGTTTGACCTCTCTTGGCAGTGGACTAACTTTCTCCTAGTTTCGAGATTGGAACCACTCTACATAGCTTGTTCTTATGCTTGTTCAATATCTCTCATCCTTGCTATGTATGCTTAGTTGCACATCAAATTCTATATTTGCAATCCTACTTCTTGAAGTAATTTGAAGGTCTAATTGATTTTTCTTAAGTGCTTTTTAGCTCTATTCACCCTGCCTCTAGAGTCCTTTAATCCAACAAGTGGTATTAGAGAGACAGTCTTCATTAAAAATATCTCTCACGAGACAAGAAGATGGGCGACAACCTCTTAGGTTCTCTAAGCTTGGAAGGTGGATTCTCCATGAGGCCTTCAATATTCGACGACACAAACTTCCTTTATCAGAAGTGAAGGATGCAATTCTACTTGCTAGGAATGAGCTATGACTAGACCTATAAATGGATCGAATACGGAGCAGATACTGTTATATCGAATATCCAAATCTAGAAAAAAAATATTCGATCTGATATCCAATCCAATATCCGACAGATATCATGTAATAATATCCGAATTTGATCCGAAAAATAATATCCAAATTTAGATAAATATTCGATCCGAAGTAGAAATCATTGATGTATTTTTATAAATATATTATGTATAGAAAATATTGATATTACTATGCATATACATGATAAAATATCTATTTCTTCAGATTTTTACATATTGGTAATATATATATTTATGAATATATGTATACATTTGTCGGATTCAGATTTTTTCAAAACGAATACAACCATAGTTGATATCCTATCCAAAATTTTTGGATATGAAATTCGATATCCTAAATCCAATTCAAATTATGCAGATGTCAGATTTTTTTTTAAAATTTTGAACTCAAATCTTGATCAAATGTGCATATTCTGGATATCCATTTATAGGTATATCTATGACATGTGGAAAGTAGCCATCCTTCCCTACACGGAGCCGACCGGAGATATAGCCACTTGGGATGAAGCTACTCTAAAGAAGGCACATCTGAATGCAAAGGCTATAAGCATCATTTATGCATCCCTCACCCCTTTCAAGTTCAATCGAGTCTCTTCTTGGGATACAACCCATGAGATATGGAACAAGCTATGCATCACCTGTGAAGGGACCAAGCAAGTCAAGGAGTCCAAGATCTACATGCTCAAGGGTCTCCTTGAAAACTTCAAGAGGGGGAAGAAGGAGAAAATTGTTGATATGTACTCCAGACTGGATACCATCATCAATGGACTGTCTTATTTGGGCCATCCTATGGATACAGGGACCATCAACTCCAAGTTCATTAAGTCTCTTCCCAAAAGGTGGGAATCCAAGGTCACTTATATTGAAGAAATTAGAAGCCTTGATGACATTGCCACCGAAGAGCTCATTGGAAACCTTCAAGGTTATGAGCCAAGACTATTGGGTTTTGTGGAAAAAATATGCGCGGCGGAAGTAACAAAAATCCATGCAACCCACCACATGATCTCGTCGACAACATCGTATTCGGAAGGAGTGATTGCGGGATATACCTTATCGCGGAGCAAGTCCGGCGATGTCCCGCTGCATGACGGTGTGCAATGCTGTTGGCCTACACAGATGGAACTTCTCTCCCGTTCGTTAAGTGTGTCGCAAGAAGATCCTGCGGCGTTTCTTTGTGCAGTGATGTACGCCGCTCATAACACGTACGGATGGTCGTAGATGTCCTTTGAACGTAGGCGTCTCAGCGTCTGCGTCTCTACTTCATCCACACGGATGGACTGGAACTCTACGTCGTGCTTCCTAAGACGGTGGGCAGGAGTCGTCTCTATGCAGCGGCATGCTAGCATCACAATGCTCTTCTTTCTCTCCTGAGGACAGTGATGACTAGGGTTTACCTACGTGAGCATAAACTGAAAAGCCTCTCTCAATATCTTATATAGATATCGGCCGTCAAGCTCCTTTAAATAGGAGACGAAGGGAAGTAGGGTTTCCTAAACCCATCGGTAAACAGAAATACTACGTTAATTAAAATACTCATGGATTAATTAGAATATTCTAGAATTCATTAATTAACCAAATAATCACATTAATTGATTAATTAATATCTGACTCCATGCAATCACTTGGGATGACTCTATGGGCATATATACCAACAGACTCCCACTTGTAGTTAGAGCCAGTCACTCCAATATTATTCTAATCGATTACATAAACATTTTAGTAATCAATGTGATTCAGAGAAATTCCAATCAAATCCACAATTATACTCCTATTCCAACACATCCCATGCGTGTGACGCGGTAGGCTCCAAATTACGTTGGTAGTGATATCCATAATCATATTATGATTTCAAAAGCAATGATTGGTATCTAGCAAGACTTCATTGCCACCCAAGTAATTGGAGAAGTTGGAGAACAACTTAACCTATCATTCATGACTGGTGTTACAGTGATTGTATAGTTCCTTTGTCGTTGATATCCAGATTGAACTCGAGTCATGGAATTGTTATCCTTTTCAACGTTCAATCCATGTTCCTTGAACTAGAGCAGACTACCTGAGATATATGTAAGCTCAATATCAAATATTGACTCACATCACCATGACCATGCATTTCTCAATCTCGCTTATCAAGTGGCCGAAATATCAAACTCCCGTAGGAAGGACAAATTCCATCTACATCACTCACTGTCATCCCCATGTGTCACAGTACACCCAAGCACCATCTTTATGACAATCCTTATTCAGGACCACGGTGGATGATGTCAAAGTACATTGAACGACATGTGATAAGTGTAGTGACTTCAGGTCTAAGAACCACAATCACCACCATCATTATGAGATGTGACTCTAACTACCAATCATGGTATCCATGTGTCACTCTCAAGGTGGGTCTATCCGATACACTATTCTCTAACAAGTATCTATGTATTTGGTTTGATATCTCCATATCATGGATAATGAGATTCTTCCATCAACCAACATACATTCTAATCTTATGTGTTACTGATGTCTATGTATATTTTCACAATAACAACCAATTAGGGACAAAACAAGAATACATACTCTTAGCATACATATGATCTCACTATTCAGGTCATCAACCCGAAGACATATGTCTTTGAGTATATTATTCTATAGATATCTATAAGTTTTATGGTCACCTCACAATATAAAACACAAACATATAGATTGGAAACTTGCCTTTATTGATATGATCAATGTAGTATTACAAATCATTTACATAGTATCCCATTACAATCATCAAATGATAGTCTCTATGGGCATACATACCAACAGATTCCCACTTGCACTTATATCCAATCACTCATGAATCTCAATCCAAGTGATCAAACATGTCCTTCATGTTTCTGCTGTGAAAGTGCTTTTGTGAGCGGGTCAGCCACTTTACTTTCTGTAGGTACTCTGCAAATCTTCGCATCTCCTCGTTGTACGATCTCTTGTATGAGATGGAACCTCCATAGAATATGTTTGGAACGTTGGTGCGATCTTGGTTCTTTAGCCTGTGCAATTGCTCCGTTGTTGTCGCAAAACAACTCAATTGCATCACCAACGCTTGGAACCACTCCAAGTTCATAAATGAACTTCTTGATCCACACAACTTCCTTTGCAACATTAGATGCGGCAATATATTCGGCCTCTATTGTAGAATCTGCAACCATCTCTTGCTTGGAACTCTTCCAGCTCACAGCTCTGTTGTTCAGGCAAAACACAAATCTAGATTGCGATCTGTAGTCATCTTTGTCAGTTTGGAAGCTAGCATCGGTGTAATCCTTTACCACGAGCTCTTCCTCACCACCGTATACCAAGAATTGATCCTTAGTCCTTCTCAAGTACTTTAAGATGTTCTTTACGACTGTCCAGTGACATTCACCTGGATCTGACTGATACCGGCTCGTCATGCTCAAAGCATACGACACATCAGGACGAGTACATAACATCGCGTACATGATAGATCCAATTGCTGATGCATATGGAATCTTACTCATGCGTGCCCATTCATCACATGAACCAAGACATTGGGCTTTAGAGATCGTAACCCCATGGGACATGGGCAAGTTACCTCTCTTAGAACCCTCCATGCTAAACCTCTTTAACACCTTGTTAATGTATGTGCTCTGGCTTAGGCCTAGAAGCCTTCTAGATCTATCTCTATAGATCTTGATCCCTAGTATATAGGATGCTTTGCCTAAATCCTTCATAGAGAAGGTCTTCCCTAGCCAACCTTTTACTGTTTGAAGAGTAGGGATGTCATTTCCCATCAATAGTATGCCATCCACATACAATATGAGAAATATGATTGTGCTCCCACTAACCCTTTTGTAAATATAACGTTCATCTTCATTTTGACTAAAACCAAACTTTTTGACTACTTCGTCAAAATGTAGATTCCAGCTCTGAGATTCTTGCTTCAATCCATAGATTGACCTTTGTAGCTTACATACTTTATTGGCTTCCTTTGGATCGATAAAATCCTCAGGTTGTGTCATGTACACATCCTCGAGTTAATTCCCATTAAGGAATGTTGTTTTAACATCCATCTGCCAAATCTCATAGTCATAATAAGCTGCAATGTCCAGCATGATCCTGATGGATTTAACCATGGCAACTGGTGAGAAGGTCTCATCATAATCAACACCTTGAATTTGACGGAATCCTTTCATAACCAATATACCTTTATAGGTTTGAACATTTCCATCCATGTCAGTCTTCTTCTTGAAGACCCACTTGCACCCTATGGGTTTTACCCCTTCGGGTGGATCCACCAAGGTCCATACCTTGTTGGTGTATATCGATTCCATATCAGATCTCATGGCTTTGAGCCATTTCTCAGATTCTGGTCCCTTAGTATCTTCTAGATAGGAAGTTGGCTCATCTGCTGTGCCCAATTTGTCACTGTCTTGAGTCATGAGAAATCCAAATCTCTCAGGCTCAAGTCGTGTCCTACTAGACCTATGAGGTTCCTGTGTTACATTTGGAACTTGAAATTCCATAACAATTTGTGAGTCTTCATGTTCCTTATGTACCTCCTTAGGTTCTCTGCTTTCTTGTTGGTCTCGAACTTCTTTGAGCTCTACATTCCTCCCACTAATTCCTATGAAAATAAATTCTTTTTCAAGAAATACAGCAGTCCTAGCAACAAACACTTTGTTGTCAGTTGGTGTGTAGAAGTAGTATCCCCAAGTTTCCTTGGGGTATCCAACAAAATAGCATTTTTTCGATTTGGGTCCAAGCTTTTCAAGAAATTGTTTCCTAACATAAGCTTCACATCCCTAAATCTTTAGCATAGACAAATTGGGACAATTCCCATTCCATATCTCATATGGTGTCTTTTAAACCGATTTGGAAGGTACATGGTTAAGTGTAAACACTACAGTTTCAAAAGCATATCCTTAGAACGATATTAGAAGTTCGGCTGAACTCATCATTGATCGTACCATCTCTAATAACGTATGATTCCTTCTTTCTGACACACCATTATGTTATGGTGTACCAGGTGGAGTCCATTGTGATACAGTACCACAGTCTCTCAGAAGGTCCTCAAACTCTTGGCTTAAGTATTTGCCACCTTGATCTGAACGGAGTGCTTTAATACTCTTACCAAGTTGCTTCTCTAATTCATTCATGAAAGTCTTGAACATTTCAAGAGTTCCTGACTTGTATTTCATAAGATATACATAGCCATACCTACTGAGGTCATCTGTGAAGGTAATGAAGTATTGATAGCTTCCTCTAGCATTTGATCTAAAAGGTCTACATACATCAGTATGTATGAGCCCTAGCAGATCACTGGCTCTCTCACTGTGTCCAGTGAAAGAAGTCTTGGTCATCTTTCCTAATAAACATGCCTCACATGTCTCCAATGATTCAAAATCAAAAGAGTCTAGATAACCATCCTTATGGAGTCTAGATATGCGCTTCTCGTTTATGTGCCCAAGACGAAAATGCCATAAGTATGTTTTGTTTGAGTTGTCAATTTTTAACCTTTTAGTATTTACGTTGTATATACTAGTCTCAAGTTGTAACAAGTAGATACCATAAGACACAAGGGCATTGCCATAAAAGATCTCATCTTTAGAAATAGAAATAATTCCATTCTTAATGTGAAATTCAAATCCACTCTTGTCTATACAAGATACATAAATAATATTTCTATTAATGGAAGGTACATAATAGCAATTATCTAATTTTATTCAAAGGCCCGTAGGCAAAGATAAAGTAATAACTCCAACTGCAGTGGCAGCAACTCTTGCTCCATTAGCGACCCGCAACTTGACTTGGCCCTTTTGTAAAGGCTTACTTCTTATCAGATCCTGCATATTAGAACATATGTGAGATCCGCATCCGGTATCCAGTACCCATGATGAAGAAGTATTTAAGTTTATCTCAATAATGTATATACCTGAAGTGGATATCTCTATCCCCTGCTTCTTTTTCCTCAGTTCCTCTAGGTAGAGAGGATAATTTCTTTTCCAATGTCCAGCCTAGTGACAATGGTGACAACTGCCTTCTTTGGAGATCCCACCTTTAGCTTTGAGCGCGGATGACTTTGGCTTCTGCCCAGATTTAGCACCTTTCTTAGCCTTGCCTTTGCCTTTTGACTTTCCCTTTGTCTTGCTAATCATCATCACAGACTTGGGCTTGTCTTTCTTCATCTATGTTTTAGCTGTCCTCAACATGCCCAACAATTCTGACAACGGTCTGTCAAGATTGTTCATGTTGTAGTTCATGACAAAATGACTATATGATTCAGACAACGATTGTAGAATCACATCAGTGGCCAACTCTTGACCTAGGGGAAATCCCAGCTTGGATAGACTTTCCACGTACCCAATCAAAGTGAGTATATGAGTTCCAAATGAGTCTCCCTCTTTCATCTTGCTCCTGAACAAAGCCTTAGAGACATCATATCTCTCCTATCTTGCTTGATGTTGATACATGTTCTTGAGATGTGTTACCATCTCCATGACATTCATGTTCTCATGCTGCTCTTGCAAATCATAGTTCATTGAGTACAACATGAGACACTTGACATCCACGACATCATCAAGGTGCTTCTTGTAAGCATCCTTTTTAGCCTTGGGCGCATTTACGACGGGTTCTACTGGATCTGGTGTTTCAAGGACATAGAGCTTACACTCATGTGTGAGAACAATTCTCAGCGTCCTAAACCAGTTTTGAAAATTTGTTCCGATAAGTTTGTCCTTCTCAAGGACCGATCACAACGAGAAAGTGTGTGTTGTTTGCCATTTGATTGCTATAAAAATTACATTTAGTCCAAAACATTTTGACTTGTAAAGATTTGATAAACGAGATTAATTCAACCTTTGATTAATTACACTCCCACTATTTTATTCAAATTGATAGCCCTCACTATCAACTTGGATGATTGCAACGCACAACCTTCTAGTGAGCTAAGATATAAAATAATTGGATCAATGCCCAGCCAACGCCGACGTCAAAGACCAAATACTAAGGTAGGCAACTTTTGCCAATTGCATCATATGCAACTCTTGGATAGATGATCATGCACAACTCGTTGCCATGATGCATCTGTGTGCCTCTAGGTACTTGATCCTATCAAAGTTCCCTAGTTAAGTCCAACCCATAAGCCAACACGATGAGTGTGTACCCTGCGGAGGCCGACCCACACACCCACCATCACACTTCCACGAGATAGATAGTGTACCACGTGGAGGCGAGCCCACACATAGTCGATCAAGCTTTTTATGTGTGTTACTTTATGGAAGGAAACTAAAACTTAATATTATAAATTGAGGGGTTTATTAATACATATACATATCCAAATATCACATACTTATAGTACGTATCATATACTACTATATTCACAACCACAAATGATAGACATGCAATCACAAACACAAATACATCGGTTATGGCCATACTATTGTAATCCTTTGGAGAAACAAAGGATTACGGTCCACCTATGGTCTTATGCATCTCATGCAACACCTATGAATCAACCGGTAAGCATGTAAGGATCAAAACTACAACGAACAACTTCATGGATGCTTCGTGAGGTTGGAACTTCAAGTTGCTTCTTGGAATTGGATCTTCTTGTTACTTCTCCATGAACGCTCCTTGGAGTTGGATCTTCAGGTTGCTTCTTAGAATTCGATATTCATAGTGCTTCTCCATGGACACTCCTTGGAGTTGGATCTTCAAGTGGCCTCCTTACATCAAGTTTACAAAGACTAAAACTAATCCTATCTCTATAACATCATATGAGTACAAATATAAAGGGAAAGAATTAATTACACTTTGAAATAAGAGATGAGGCTCGACTTACAAGCTGAATACTTTATACAAAGGATCCATATGCAACTATTATACATCCATAGCATTCACAAACAAATATATCCACAAGATTGACATCCACATTCATTCACAACATTCATAAAAGGGGATACTAGGCCATAACCGTGCATGCATTTACCACAAATTTTTAATGGCGACATGTATGTTATCATAGGTATATCTACATATACGTATATACATATTAAAAATGCAGTACTTTTAATGCGGGACATTTCCCATTAAATAAATTCTTGACTGCCACACAGACTATGCGGGGTACACAGGGGCAATACATTTTCTGTGCATTTAGAAAAATCAGTATTTTCCATAGTCGACCCCATCCGAAACGTCAAAAACAGAAGCCTGCGGTGTATGTGGAATTAGGTTTAGATTTGCACATTAGCAGTTTTAATTCACATCATATGCAACATTGAAAAGAGTATACAACGATTTGATTATATCAAAATGAATCCAAATACATCGTAGATTGACGTTGCTCTGATACCACTATTAGGTTTTGTGGAGAAAACATGCGCGACGGAAGCAAGAAAAATCCACGCAACCCGACATGGGATCTCGTCGACAACAACATATTCGGAAGGAGTGATTGCGGGATATACCTTATCGCGGAGCAAGTCTGACGATGTCCCGCTGTACAACGGTGTACAACGCTGCTGGCCTACACAGACGGAACTTCTCTCCCGTTCATTAAGTGTGTCGCACGAAGATCCGGTGACGTTTCTTTGTGCAGTGATGTACGCCGCTCGTAGCGCATATGGATGGTAGTAGATGTCCTCTGAACACAGGCGTCTCAGCATCTGTGTCTCTACTTCATCCATGTGGATGGACTGGAACTCCACACCGCACTTCCTAAGTCGACGGGAAGGAGTCGTCTCTGTGCGGCGGCGCGCTAGCGTCACGATGCTCTCCTTTCTCTCCTGAGGATGATGATGGCTAGGGTTTACGTATGTGAGCGTAAACGAAAAAGCCTCTCTCAATATCTTATATAGATATCGGCCTTCAAGATCCTTTAAATAGGAGACGAAGGGAAGTAGGGTTTCCTAAACCCATCGATAAATAGAAATACTGCGTTAATTAAAATACTCATGGATTAATTAGAATATTTTGAAATTTATTAATTAACTAAATAATCACATTAATTGATTAATTAATATCCGACTCCATGCAATTGCTTGGGATGGCTCTATGGGCATATATACCAACAAAGACTTGACAAGCAAGAGGAAGATGCGGGGAAAGAAGAGAAAGAGTCAAAGAAGATCAAGGATGATGCATTCAGATCTCAAGTGGAGGCAATTGTTCTCTAACAGCAACTTCCCTGCCAGCCTACTCCTCCTTCCTCAAGTGAAAATGAATCCCCTAATGATCATGAAGCTAACTACTCCAAGGGGAAGCACTTCAAAGGAAAGCCATGCTCCTCCCCTACTCCAAGGTGCTATGAATGTGGCCAAAAGGGACATTACAAGAGTGAATGCCCCATGGCAAAGAAGTCGTACCACAATAACAACTCTAAGAAGGAGGACTACAAGAAGGATGGAAGGTACAAGAGGGAGGACAAGAAGGAAAGAAGAGGAAAGGATGCAAACCATGCCACATGGGAAGAGTCTTCTTCTAGTGATTACAAATCCAATGAGGGAGAATGCCACCTTGCTCTCATAGACTCAGCAAGTGAAGATATTGGTGAGGTAAGCTTGAATGATTTATCTAAAGAAGCCCTCATTGATATGCTTAATGCTTCCCACTCTTCTTATTTTGAATGAAAGTATAATAAGAAGAGGTTAGGGAAAATTATTGATGACTTGTATGCTAAAATTGAGTTTCTTGAGGAAAATGAAAAAGTTCTTCTTCATAGTATTGATTCTTTGCAAGGCCAAGTTCTTGATCTTGAGCTCTAACACAATGGAGTTGAAGTAGAAATGGTGTCTATCTTAAGAGAATAGAGAAACCCAAAGATGAAAACCAAAATCTCCTCAATGAACTTGTTTTAATTAGAACCAGAAATGATAAGCTTGTTACTAATTGCAATGATCTTAGACAGCTACTAAAATGAAAATATGATCTATCTTGATGAACTTATCATTCTTAGAACTAAAAATGCTAGATTTCTTGCTCAAATTAATGATATCTCTTATAGACCTTTATTGCCAAGTAATGAAGTAGATAGTCCTTTTTTAGAAAAAATATTCTTATCTTACTAAAACCCTATGTTTAGAGGTTGACTTACTTCACGATCAAAGCTTATCTTATACCATCATTACTCTTAGTGATGATAATCACAAACGTAGAGCTTCCTTTCAAAAGTTCCTCAAAGGGAAAAAGTCCCTCAATGAAGTTCTGGATCACTCTACCAAACATAGTGGTAAAAGTGGTTTGGGATATAAGGGTTCTCCTAAATGCAAGGGTAAGGGTAAGAAAAAGAGTAAGAGACCTCCTATCTTCCATGGAGAGGTCATTTATCTCTAAGAACCCTATGGTTTGTGTGCATTGCAAGAATGATGACCATTACTCTACTTATTGTCCTTAGAAAGAGAAGGGGACCAACCCAAAGATGAAATGAGTCCACAAGCTAACTCCAGATCCCAAGGTTTGAGTTGGACACCGACATCTTCTTTTTTCATAGGTAAAAGGAAAAAGGACTGTTGATAGTGGATTCTCAAAGCATATGACAAGTGAAATCAGCCACTTCAACAAGTTCACTAAAAAGAAAGGGGGATTGGCGAATTTTTGTGACAACAACAAAGGTAAATTGATAGGTGAGGGTAATGTAGGTGATTCACTATGCATCAAGAATGTTCTGCTTATAAATGGCATACATCACTATTTAATTAGTGTTATCCAATTATGTGATAATGATTATCTTTCTTGTTCACCTCACTAAATGCTTGCTTCTAGATTCCCCCTCCTACAATGTTATATATCAGAGAACTAGAAACAAAAATATTTATGTCATTGTTCTTTATTGTCTTAAGTTTATTCTTGGTAAATGACTTATTGTTAATTCGAGTGATATATATTTGTGCACCATAGGCTTGGTAATATAAATATGCATCAAATGAAGAAGTTGAACAAAAAGGAATTAGTAAAGGGACTTCCTAAATTGAACTTTGAGAAGGATGAGGAATTCCAACCTTGTACACAAGAAAAGTAAACCAAATCCTCCTTTAAATCCAAAGGAGTCCTTAGTACCAAGAGAGTTCTTGAACTTCTTCATATTGATCGATTTGAACCTATGAGAACTCAATCACTTTGTGGTTGCAAGTATTTCCTTGTGATTGTCGATGATTTCTCTCGATATACTTGGACTTTCTTCTTGATTTCAAAAAGTGATTCTCTTGATGTTTTCTCAACTTTTTGCAAATGAGTTGAAAATGAAGCTTCTTACTGGATCGTCTCTATCTGCAGTGACCATGGGGAAGAGTTTGAAAATGACATGTTTGAACATTTTTGTGAATAATCCGAGTATGCAGATAACTTTCTTCACCTCGTACACCTCAACAAATTGGGGTTGTAGAGAGAAAGAATAGGCCGCCACATGAGATGGCTAGCACCATGATTCTAGACTATGATACTCCAAATAATTTTTGGACCGAAGCTGTTAGCACTTCATGTTTTGTGCAAAATTGGGTTTTCACTCATCCACCTTTGTAGAAAACCCCTATGAGTTATGACGTGGTAGAGAGTCCTCTATTGATTTCTTTCATGTTTTCAGATGTCATTCTTTTGTTTTAAATGCCAAGGATTCTCTCAATAAGTTTGATGTGAAATCGTACAAGGCTTTCTTTATTAGATATAGCACTACAAGCAAGACTTATAGAATGTTTAACATTGAATTGTCTAAAGTAGAAGAATCTATCAATGTTAAATTTGTTGAAACTAACCTCTCTATTTCCAAGAATATTGTAAATGATGATGTTGTATATGAGGTGATCTCTCATTTGAAAGATCTCAACATTGTTACCAATGGAAAAGAGGTGACTGTTGATGAAGAAGAGAAAGAAGAAGAAAAGAAGGATCCAACTCCCCACTTTACAAAACATCATCCTAAAGAGCTCATCATAGGCAATCCTTTTGAAAGGCTGAAGATGTGAGCTGCATTCAACAAAGAACAAGCCGACACTTCCTTCATCTCACAACTTGAGCCAAATAACGTCAAAGAATCTCTCAAGGATGACGAATGGATCCTAGCCATGCAAGAGGAGTTAGAGCCGTTTGAAAAGAACAAAGCGTGGAACTTAATGCCAAGACCAAGTGATAGGAAAATCATTGACACCAAGTGGGTCTACAATAACAAGCTAGATGAAAGCAAAAAAGTGGTAAGGAAAAAAATAAGGTTACTTTTTCAAGGCTACAATCAACATGAAGGTGTTGATTTTGATGAAACTTATGCTCCTATTTCTAGACTTGAATACATTAGAATTTTACTACCTTTGTTAGCTATAAGAATTTCTTACTTTATCAAATGGATGCTAAAAGTGTGTTTTTGAATAGTACAATTGAGGAGGAAGTGTATGTGTCTCAACCTACCGGCTTTGAACATGATAAGCTTCCTAACCTTGTTTATTTGTTACAAAAAGCTCTCTATGGACTCAAACAAGCCCTTAGAGCTTGGTATGAGAAATTTAAAAAACTTTTTGATATACAATGGCTATATCATGGGCAAAGCTAATTGTACCCTATTTCTTAAACACACTTCTAACAACTTTTTGATCATTCAAATTTATGTTGGTGATATCATTTTTGGCAGAACTGATCTTGATCTTTGCAAGAATTTTAGTTCTCATATGCAGGGATGAGTATGATGAGGAAGTTTACTTTCTTCCTTGGATTTCAAATCAAACAAATAAAGGAAGGAAACTCCATCAACCAAGGCAAGTATATAAGTGAACTTCTTAAGCATTTTGGGATGGAGAACACCAAATCGATGGAAAACCCCATGTCAAACACTACCAAACTTTATAGAGATGAGGAAGGTTAGAAAGTGGATGTGAATCTCTATAAAGGTATGGTTGGTAGCTTACTTTATTTAACTGCCTTTATACCTGATATTATGTTTAGTGTTGGCTTGTGTACTAAATTTTAATCAAGTCCTAGAAAATCCAATCTTATAGTTGTTAAGAGGATTTTGAGGTATCTATCCAAAACTCAAAATTTTAGACTATTGTATCACAAGTCAAGGGACTTTACTATTACTAATTATAGTGATGTAGATTAGGCAGTGTGCTTAATTGATAGAAAGTGCACATGTGACACTTGCTTCTTCCTAGGACCATGTTTGGTTTCTTGGTTCTCTACGAAACAAAGCACAGTGGCTCTCTCAACTACCGAGACTGAAGACATTGCAGCTAAGAATTGTTGAGCCCAAGTCCTATGGATGAAGTAAATGCTCCAAGACTTTAACATTCATTTTGATGCTTCTCCTATCTACTGTGATAATACTAGTATAATCAATCTTTCTTACAATTCTAAATTGAATAGTAGAGCAAACATATAGAGGTCCGTCACCACTTCCTTCGCGACCACATTGTCAAAAAGGATATTTATATCATGCATGTGGACACAAAAAATCAACTTGCGGATATTTTCACAAAACCTCTAGCTAGAGAGCAATTTACCTTTATTAGATCAAAATTGCCTATTACTTCTCTTGATGATATTGATATGACTTCTAGCTAGATGTTCTCATACCTATATGTTCTTGCTCATAGTTTAATCATTTCTTACTTGATCATGCTAAAATTACCTTGTTTTAATGCCTTAGTTTGCTTGTTTTTGGCTATTTTTTTGCAAACACATGTTTTACTGCAAAATAATAGCCAACGATGAGTGAAATGTGCCTCAATATGTTCAAAATACATGATAGGCTAGAAAAATAAATTTTTATAGCACTCTAGTGGATTAGAATTGAACTTCATATCTTTTGGATAAAGTGACCATTCATCTGAGTTTGTTCTGGGAGAAACTCGACCAATCACAGACTGAGGATCAAACTAAACTGCAATGTCGACCAAGTTTCCCAAAACCTAAACTCGACCAACAACACTGTTGGGTGGAAAATATATATGCTATTGGCCAACATTTCTCCCTCTCAACTAGAGAAAGTCAACAAATAACCACTCTCCTGCGTTTGTCCTCCAACCCTAGGGCTAACCCAACCTCTCTCTTACCTTCTTTATCCCTAGATCAGCCATCTTTGCCTCTCCCAACCTTGACCTAGGTGGTTAGGCGGCCTGCAACTTGTGCTATCTATTTCGTTTGTGATCATTCCATCTCAATCCAACCTCCATAGCCTCAAACCATAGAAAGCACACTGGACCAGCGGGAGTTCCATCATCTTCCAGTGCTCCTAGGCACATCTCCTTTGATGGCACCTCTTTCATCTCCTCCCAAGCTGTGAATAGGTATAAGGAACTTCTTCGTAGAGATCCTTTTCCATTATGTGTCTTGCTTGAACAACGTAGTGGAACCAGCAGAGTGATGCAAGAGGTTGCTGAGGTTTTCAAAGTTCACCATCTTAGTGCTTTTGGTGTAACATACTAGAATTCATTTCTAAATTTAATTATTGAGCTACAATACATAATCCTTTGCAGATTTAAATCCACTTTTTGAAATTTGCATTCATATCTACACCTCATTGAATTATTCTAAAAATAGAGCACCTAAATACAAATTGTCCTCATTTCTGATCAAACTATCCCGGTTGAGACCCACAACTGAATATTTGAACCCAATAACAAATTTTTGGTTTTGGAATCACATCAAAAGAATATTATAGATATTTATATTCATATTAGAATTAATAATGGGAGTGATTATTATAACCATCTTGGACTCATTAACTAAGTGACTTATTATTTTTATTATTTAGAATAATGACATATGGACCAATGTTGAAAATTTCAAGAGAAACTGATAAACGGGTTACGAGATACAAAATTTAGAAGTTATTAAAAGAAAACCACTAAGAAATGGATTAAATTGCTCCGGTCAAACTAGGGTTTGAACCGGTACCTTCCCCTTTGCGTTAGATCAGCGCCGCCACTGTTGCCTGCAGTAGAGAAACGACTAGGCCGTTCTCCCTTGATTCTCAACCGTTTCAGTTGATTCAAAGTCCCTTGAATTCACCTTTCAATCCTCTAACCCGATGACAACGTCCCCAGGCGCCCATAACACCACAGAAGGTACTACCATTAAAGCTCCCTAGAGCTAAGACAGAAACCTACGGACCTCAGATCGTTACATTGCACTGCCCAGAACCTTTTGGTAGAGCTTCACCTCACTCTGGAAACCCTAACACCACCCTTTCCCTTATATATATACCACCTTCGGTCCCGACGCCAAGACACACAACACCAAACCCCTTACTGCATCTCCACCTCCCTTAATCTGCCGCTGCCCTCACCTCCGACTCCACAAACTTTCCATCTTCATCTCGCACAACTGCAACCACGTCGATATTTCAGGCCTGATTCTATAGGGATGCTCGACGCCTCTCCTTGTTACTCTATTGTCGACAGCCAGTCCTACTGCCAACATCGCCACCCACAGACCTGTCACCCCCAGAACTCATGACCTAAGCGCTGCTTCAGCCGTGCAACTGACCCCGACCATACTCATCCCCTTCTTACTGCTGATATAACCCTGCCGCCACATAAACTTGCCACTGATGCTTCACCTTCCTCGTCATATGGTGACGTCGACCTGTGGTCGACTCCGAGTGAACTGATCTTGGCCAAGCCTGAACTGGCCGTTGTCGAGTACGTTGGTTCCGACTGGAAGTCTTCTCTCAAGCTATTCAAACACCATCCAGGTATGTGAATCCTTTTCCTCGACCACTCCTTTCTTTCTTTTCTAATCATGATTTGAATTCCACAAAGCAATGATAATAGTGAATGATAATAGCTAATCACCAGAAAAGAATGAACGAAGAGGTGAATCTCACAAGTCTGTAGTAGAATTAAAATAAGTAACTATACAAATATTTGCTGCCGCATCAGAACCACTAACATAACCTTCACATGGTCATTCTCCCATGGAAACTTAGATAAATAAACTGTATTAATCCACATCATGACTACTGAACGACCCATCTTTATGTTTACCCAAATACATTGATGAGTTAGGGTGTGACTTAAACATATGCAACCAGAAAATATAACGAATGGCTAGAAATTTTGGACAAATCAAGAAAATTACTAATTTGTATAATCTAATATTCAGATTATATTTTTCAAATGATTAACCTTAAATGCCTTCCCCCCTGATTGATTCATGTAGTAATATAATGAACTAATTAAGGAACAAAATGAAGGAAGAAGTGTATTAAGAAATAAATGTGAGAAATTGAATGCCATACACTTGATGACCTTATTATAATACTACCTTATATATATGTATGGAGAAATCAAATTCAATAGATTTAAAATTCTAGCTATAATATAAATTTTGCAACCTATAAAGGTGTGAAAACCAATTTTTAGATATTATTTTGATATCATACATGGACGCATGGTGTGAAACTATGTCATCACATTTTGTGTAGAACATTTGTGCTACACTAATTCTATGTCTAGTGCAAAAGTGGCCCACAAATTTTATGCAAACGTCACATGGAACTACACTACCCATATGCCACCACCTATCACCCAAGTTATCCTAACCTCCATGCTTGCGGATATCAAGATTACAATCTCTGAGGATTCTTTGAATACCTACTACAATGGTACTGACTTTGCAAACACACAGATGAACTCCTATCATAGTTGTCTTGACCTACATGACCCCAAGGATTTCTACAAAAGATTTAACCCTGAGCTTACACTTCCTGGCATTCACAAGTTTTTGAAGAAACCCAATGTTCCATATAGGAAGAAATCCATGATTCCTACCTCTTCCCTAGACATCAAGACACTTCTTATTGAATTAGTAGTGAACCGCAATATCCACCCAAGTGAAATCAAACATATTTTGTAGAGAATACTACTACGATCATATACTATCTCCTGAATGATGTTGGAGTCAAATGGGCCCGTTATATTCTTCACATAACATGTTTTGACTCAAGGAAGAACACCAATGGAACTCACCTTCCCTATTCTAACTTGATTTGTGGTGTGTTTGCTCACCATACGGAGAAATCCCTTTTCCATGAGCTTGGTTACAAAGTGAGTAGAAAAGGTGTTTATACCAGTGAAACCATTATTAAGAATTCCTTCCAACCTACCTCCTCTACCAGACCGGGTGCTTCCACCTCCACCTAGGCTCCACCACCTCCTCCTAGACCTAACCATGCTTCGTTCTCTATTTAGGAACACATCCATCAATATTTAGTTCAGATCATGTCTAACATGAACTTATCATGTAGCCATCCGTAGTCCACCTACCATCCCTACCCTGGTACTGACTATGCTTCCTATGCATACGGTCAGTTCTACCCGACCCCTCCACCTACTGCTTCCACTATACCCTAACCTCTAATGGTTGACCTACCCCCGATTCATCTCAGCATGCTGCCTCTTAGGTTCTTACTCTTCCAGTTGGACCTGCTATTGTCTTCCTTACTAGCTATGATTGGGTTTCTATGCCCAATTATGAGCAAGCAAAGGCTCTACTTGAGTGTGGCATCTCCCAGGTAGAGCAAAACCATAGGTGGCCCAATCCTTGCTCTTTTGTTCTTGATGAGGATATTGAGATGGATGATGAGGATGATGATGATGAGACTAATGGTGCTGATGGTGATGATGGATTTGATGATGGAAATGACGGTGAGGCTACACCTACTGCTCTAGATTCACCTTCAGATGGAGATGAGGACTACCAGCCAGATGATGATGATGACGATGACCCCATTGACATATATGCCTTAGATGTTTAGTTCTTAGTCTATGGGTGCTCATATATATATATATATACTTTCATGTACTGAACATTTGCGCATTGTATCTGAGGTTTCATATCTCATAATCGTTTTGATGTTTTGTAGTTTTCATCCAGATAAGACATATATGGCGTGATAATCTTATCTTATGTAACTTAACTCTATGCTTGTATATATCTTATGAGTTCTTGATATGTGATTTCATATTTTGATTATGACTCTAGCATGCTTGTTCTATATGAGTTTTCTACTTTGGTGCTTGATATGGTAGTTGCTTTGTAGTTTGTGCTTGTGGATAAGGCCTATTTTTCTTAGCTTTTCTACCCCCTACCTTTTTGATATGACAAAGGGGGAGAAGTGAGCTCAATCATATTGTTTTGTGATCCTTTTCTAGTCTTTTTCTAAAATATCATGTGACTTGTAAGAGGACTCAATAGTATATATGTGCTATGATTGCTTTTTAGAGAAACTAATCATACATGCATAGGTAAGCATGAATGGAGGGGGAGCAATTGCAATTGTTAATTCATGTATCCCCTTACAATTCACACTGTAAAATTTTAAATTTCAAATGACTAGAAATTGTTCCTAAGTGCTTATAGTGACTAGTGGACATCCCCAACTATAATTAGGACCCTTTGAACTTCATTCCAAGTATTCTCCTTCATGCTATTCAAACTCCTAGCTATAGTTGAGTGCATATTGCCACTAGAGCCCCTTTCTCTCTCTTTCTTGTACTTTAAAACATCCATATGAGTGAGATAGGCTATGTGTGAGAGATATTATCCATTGTAGTCTTGTAAAACTCTCAAAGCTTCCCTTTCCCGACCCCTTTCTTCAAGTACAAAGTTGGCGAAACTGTGAAAGCTTCTCCAAGGTGAAGGAGAAGGTGAAGGGAGAATACCCATGATAAGAGTGGGTACTTGCAAGAAGGGGAGCTCCTTGGTGAAGGTGTCCAACTCCTTGTAATAGTGGGTAAGCCCTTTTAGAGGTTGAAGACTCTTGCTCGAAGGATAGGTAAGACCTTGTATGGTTTGTTGGATCCTTTTGGTCGTTAAAAAGGAAGGCTAGGTATCATTTCCCTATAAAAGGAAGGTCTTATTGTATGCCTTATGATGGAATATAAGTATGAAATGGTTGCAAAATCCTAGGGTTTAACCTCTCTAGCTTGTGGACCGACTTTCTCCTAGTTTGGAGATTGGAACCACTCTACATAGATTATTCTTGTGCTTGTTCAATCTTTCTCATCCTTTCTATGTATTCTTAGTTGCACATCAAATTTCATATTTGTAATCCTACTTCTTGAAGTAATTTGAAGGCTTAATTGATTTTATTTAAGTGTTTTTTAGCTCTATTAACTCCCCTCTAGAGCCCTTTGATCCAACACTTATATCATTATATTTCTTTTATAGTTACCATAATTATTTTGAATTTTACATGTTTAATTCATTTATTGATATTTTCCTAACATATCCACTTGAAGTAATTCGAAGGTTTAATTGATTTTGTTTAAGTGTTTTTTAGCTCTATTAACTCCCCTCTAGATCCCTTTGATCCAACATTAATATAATTATATTTCTATTATAGTTACCATAATTATTTTGAATTTTACATGTTTAATTCATATACTGATATTTTCCTAACATATCCAAGAAAAAGAGAAACTCCCTTACATCATGCATCAACAACTTGATGTAAGATAGGGTAATATAGTAAAAAAGATCAATTTAAACAAGATTGACTAATCATAAAAATAAGCATTAACAAGACTAGAATGTCCATTACACATTTGACATTATAAACAAATCATGGGTAATGTAAATTTCTTTGAGACTTTGTTATCCTTCTTCTACTATGAATCAGATCTTGAATCTCAATGATAAGGAAATTAAAACCCAAAATCCACTACTTAGCACTACTAGAAGAGGATTTCTTTGGATTCCTTGCATCGTTTCTCTGTATCAAGCCAAATGTCGACTGAGAAATAGCCCGAAGCACTAGAGGATTCATCTTTGATGATCAAACATGAGTAGCGAACAAAAGCACCATCACAAGAATGCTCAATGAAATCCATGTCTGGTGGGAATCATACGATAATGTATGTTGTGATAGTATGTTCTTTAGTTGACCCTCACAATTTTATTCTATAGTTTGTTGCTCGAGGACGAGCAATGTTTAAGCTTAGGGGAGTTTGATGCGAGGATTTTGAGTCGCTTTTATAGACTAGTTTTACATGCGTTTTATGTGTTATTTAGTCACTTCTGTGGTTAGTATCACATGATTCACTCGCTTTAGTCTATAATCTCATTTTGCATCAAATCTACTGTATTTCATCTTTTTGGTTATAAATGATCATATGGATGTGTTTTAGCAGGCTGATTCAGATTTATCTTGGATTTTTAGGAAAAACGAGTATATGCAGCTATCGATACCATCGACATCGGTCGATAGTATCGAATCAGTCACAGTGAGACAGCCGCAAAGAACCAAGATGAGTCGATACCATCGACACTAAAGTCGATGGTAGCGAGATACTTACAGCGAGCCAGCAGTCAACTAGTCGATACTATCAACACAAAGTCGATACTATCGACCTCGCCAGCTTCAGCGTCGGATTGATGATAAAAGCGACGCCTAAAGGTGTCGATACCATCGACACTAAAGTCGATGGTATCAAGTCTGCATCAGGCAGAACGTCAGAAAAAGGAAGACTTGTCGATATTACGATGGGTTGATACCATCGACCCACGTCGATGGTATCGATGCCGTCAGATCAGGTTTTGTTTCAGATCGATTCTAATCGGATGGTGGTGATCTTTTGGCGATCTAAAGTGATGCATATACCTAATTATGGCGGCCCTAAGTAGGGTATCACGTCATTAGTCATTACACAAGTCTCAAGGAGGAGAGGAGAAAAGAACGAAGCCCAGAGCCATACCCCGATCATTCTGAAAGTTGTAGAAGGAGTTTTCCACTACTGAAAGGCTGTAGATTGTTCATTCTACGCCGAGGAACGCACGGATCTCCTCTGTTCAGGGGTTACATCACTTTTGTCCACGTTTTCCCCATGTTTTCCCTTTCTCTCATCATGTCTTTCATGGAGATGAACATGCGGGGCTAATCTCCTTTATCTTTAGGACCGGGAGTAGCCCGGGTGATTGTTGTATGACATTTTTACCATAGTATTTCATAATTTGTCTCTTAAATCCGTGGTATGATTTTGTTTTCTCCATTATATCATTATGATTGATCACCCTAATGATAATTTAATGCCTTTAATTACTTTGAAAGAAGAATTAACGGTTGAAAAGAGACGAAATTCACATTAACTAATAAATCCTTTAAACAAGACGATGTACAGTTAATGGTGGAAACCCAGAGTATGGTCTTCATGCACCTAGTTTAGGGTATAGGTTACTACTACCGTGGAACCGACCTAGATTTAGGTAGTGAGTTGTATCACGACAGTGAACAATTCTGAATACAGGTCACTACCCGGAATGAGAGACGAATTAGGTTAACTATGTAGAAATTAATACAACGAGAACTTGTGGTGAAACCGTAATCCTAAAGATTCCCTTTTGAATTGATTAAACCAAACATTTAATCGATTGCTCTGTTTTCTTTTATTTTTCTTTTCTTTTGCAATCAACTCTCAAGACATTTTAATCGGTCTAGTTGATCGCGAGCAGTTAGTAGTAGTCTATCAATAATTACATTTCCCTGAGTTCGACTCGGGCCTCACAATGCCTATATTACTCTGACGCGTGCACTTGCATTCTACGCACGGTAAATTCGTGTCAAGTTTTTTGGCACCATTGCCGGGGAGACGACAATTGTTGGCACTACGAGTGCTATAAGCGGCCACTCTAGGCTACCCTTTTCTTTTAATTACATTTTTAAATTCTTGCAATTAATTGTCTATTTTTCATAAATATATATTCGTCTAGCACTGTACTTAACTAAATATATCATTTTGCAGGTACCAGTGCATGGTGAGCACGCGTAGCATAGACTCCGCGCAGTCACTACCAGAGGTCCTATTTTTGGGATCAAATGACGAGGATAACTACATTCAGAATCAATCCGAGGGAGTGCATTCAGATTCTGAACAAGAAGAGATGGATGAAGAAAAGACGATATGGGAAAAGTTCAAGGCGTCTTCTTCCTCCGCATCAAAAGGGCCGATCAAGAGGTAGGAAATCAACATTCTGACTTATAAAATTGATCTGGCACTAATAAATCTAGTCAAAACTCAAGCATTCCATGGACTAAAGAACGAAGATCCAATGGCCCACATAAGCACTTTCCTAGAAAATTGTGATATGATCAAGATCGATCATTTTCCGCAAGAAACACTATATCTGAAACTGTTCCCAAGTTCTCTTGCAGGAACTGCAAGAGAGTGGTTCTATAATCTGGATGGTGAGATTGTTGAGACGTGGGATCAAATGATTGAGGTCTTTTTCGAACGTTTCTTCCCACCTGAGAAAACTAATGATTTAATCAGAAAAATCCACAACTTTACTCAGAATGCAGGTGAAACTTATTCAGAGACCTGGGAAATATTTCAGATAATGCTGAGAAGATGCCCTCATCATGGGTTAGACAAGGAAAAATAGGTGAAGATTTTCTATTTCGCGCTTAATGAGCATGATAGAAGCAATCTAGATTCAGCAGGATCAAATTTTTTTCTAAACAATACTGATACAAGGTGTTGGGAGATTCTTAAGAACATGGCAAAGAAGAAGTCCTGGGGTACCAAAGATGCACCTGAACAAGTTAGATCTATAGGGGATGCTAAAATGAGATTATAGACTAAAGCGAGTGAATCATGTGATACTAACCACAAAAGTGACTAAATAACACATAAAACACATGTAAAACTAGTCTATAAAAGCGACTCAAAATCCTCACAGCAGGGAGATATTTGTGGCTGTGGAGGAGGTGTTGGTAAGGTATGCCCATGGAGCCAATCATGTGATGATTGACATGGCATATACCATAAATGATTTGATTAATAATCATAAAGGTAAGCTTCCAATTGATTATGTTTCATTCTGTTATGAGATAATGAGGAAATATTATGAATTTCTAAATAATGAAAATACTCAATGACAATGTCTTCAAGTAGGTGACTTGGAGAATGAGATCATATGAATGCTAACAGTATGTACAATCTTGTTATGTCCCTAGTCGGTTGTTACTATAGAAGGTAGATAGACACCAGTAACACATAAGACTGGAGTGTGGGTTGGTTGATGATAGAATCACATTTGTCATAATATGGCATATCAAACCAAGCAAATAGATACATGCTAGGAAATAGTGTATCAGATAGACCCACCTTGAGTGTGACATATGGAAAACATCATTGGTAGTCATAGTCATATCTCATAGTGAAGGTGGTGATTGTAGTTCTTAGACCTGAAATCACTGCACTCATCACATGTCGTTGGGTATACTTTGACATCACACTACTAAAGAAATAGCTTATAACATCACATTTAGAGACGTCGGTTATTATCGAAAACTTATGCCTAAACCCTACAACGTCGGCTAATTACAGAGACCGCCATATATATATTTGAAGACTGGCCAAACACGGGTATCGCTTTTTATTAAGCGTCGACTCCCTAAGACGAACCGACGCCTAAAATAGCCCGCCAAATCCAAACTTTCGAGCGAAAAAAATTATCCCCCAAAGTTTCACATACGACGTCGGTTTTGTACCTAATAAACGACGCCTAACGATGAAAAAAATTGCCTCCAAAGGTCGTCAATTTTTGTGGAAAAACCGATGCTGAAAAGGTTTTGCGCGACGTCCCCACAAAATTTTTTAGGGTTAAGATTGTCCAATGGACGTCAGTTTTTCCTGGCAACTAACACCTATCGTTATAATTCGAGAACATTTTTTTGGCATATATAGATAGACGTCGGTTTTTCTATTTGGAACCGACGACTATCAGTGAACATAAGTGTCAGTGTATTGGTGGTAATCGATGCTTAAAGTTTGAAGTGTCTATTTATGGTAATAACTGATGCCTATTGTTAACTTAATAGCACCCGCACGAGCCATGCTCTTCCCCTTTCTCTATTTCATTATCGATTTCACTAGGGTCTGGCGATTAGCGATTTCGCCGCCGTCTGCTGCTCTTCTGCTTTCCCCTCTGCCGATCTGCCTTCCCTGTTGCCGCCGCTTTTGCTACCACTCCTGCCTACCACTCCTACCACTGCTGCTGCTGCCACCGCCTACTCCTTTGCTTCCTCTTACTGTTGCCTCCGCCTGCTCCTCTGCTCCTCCGCCTCTTCTTCCTCTGATCCTGCTCTTGCTCCGACCGTCGCCCGCTCACCGCCGCCGCCCACTCGCCACCTGCTCTCCTTCTTGCTGCTCCGGCCACCCGCTCGCTGCTCCTGGTACCCTTCTTCCTCCTCTTCTTGCTCCTTACTCCTGCTCCTGCCCCCCTACCCTCAAGTTGCGGGCAATGGGTTGGATCTTATACATGTTTGAGTACATTAGGGTTCTAATCTACCCTTTTGTTTATCAACTGAGCTGTACTTTTTTATCTATTACTTTGTATTTGTTTATCTACTGATTATATTTATTTATCTAATGCGTTAAGTTTACTTATTTAGATGTTGCTATTGTAAATCAACCTAGGATATGAACAAATCTTGTGCTTGCATATATTTGTGCTTCTAATCCTCATGCTTGACCTAATTCAGTAAATGTTGATGCATGTTGAAATAAGATTCATACTTGTCCATTATAACATCCTAATTTGATTTGATTATATGCTTTGAACCTTGAAACATGCGTATTAAAGATACATTGATGTCTCAAACTTAACTCACATGTGAGTCTTCTATTTCTAAAATGATTATATCTTCAACCTGCTTGTTTTCACCTTTATACTATATGTATTGCCTCTAAAATAGAAGATCTATTTGGTAGAACTGTCGACCTTTGTCCAGGCCCTAAAGTGGACTCTATGAACACAACCAATTAAAGTATCATATTAATATATAATAGTTTATTTATGGAAGTTACACAGAGACATGCAATTTTCAGTAACAAAATGATCAAAATAACCCCTATTATATTTTGCTACTGTAAAAAAGTAAACACTAGGAATTGATAGTATAAATGCATCTAAGCATTCATAAGCTATTAATGTGTCACTTGGAGAGAAATGGACATATTCCTATTTAAGTAAAAATTACATAGGACATAATATGAAGTAATGATTAGTAACATAATGCGGTGGTTATCTATATGAAATTGATTATATATGCAATTCAAGTAGAAATACTACAAAGAAAGATAATGAAACAAGCATGAAATTGCAAATAACCTTAGATGGGAAAGAAAACTTCAAATCAATGCATGGTGTTTCATGGCCTCTCTTCCTAATGAGTTATGTTACAAATATCTGTATATTAGGTTAAGGACATGTTTCTGTTGTAACATGTTGAGTTTTTTGCTATGTTATACCCACCATATTTGTGTTATATATAAAAGAATACATTGATTAAAATAGGAAGCATTGATATGTTGTTATGGATATCCACAAGTGTTTTTATAAGAAAATTGTGTGTTGAATGGGGTTGTGAACAAGGGACTGGTGTTGTATTTGTTGGCCTAGAAACCCGTCCAATATTTACTCATTAGGAGTAAATCTTAGATAGTCCCTGGTTTGGGACTATTCTTGAACACCTAATCTCACTTAGGATGTAAGTGTATAATGTGTATTGGATTTTCAAGAAAATTTTGGCAGAATTTCCCCATTTGTTTTCTAAGTACATATGTACTTGGAAAACAGCGGGGAAATGCTGCCGAAATTTTCTTGAAAACCCAATACACATTATACACTTAATAGTGAGATTAAGTGTTCAAGAATGGGATAGGTGGTACACATTTATTATATATAAGAATGACAACACGTGTATTTGTTGGCCTAGAAACCCGTCCAAGATTTACTCAATAGGAGTAAATCTTGGATAGTCCCCGATTTGGGACTGTTCTTGAACACATAATCTCACTTAGGATGTTTTAACCATTAATTATATATAAGACCTTAAACCCTAAAGTTTTAACCATGCTTAACCTATAATATGTTAACTCTAGACCCTAATCTTATTGTAATATATACTTGTTTTCTCTTTGATCATAGAATGGATAGATCATGGATGTCCATTCGCAATCGCTGCACCCCAGAGTTTATTTCTGGTCTTGATCAGTTTATTAGATTTGCTGAGAAACATAGGAAACAACCTGGAGATAGGTTCTACTGTCCATGTAGGCATTGCGGTAACAACTTGAAAGTTAGCACTGGTGACAAAATCAAAAGTCATGTCATGTGCAATAGGATTGTACAAGGCTATATAGAATGGCATTGGCATGGAGAAATTTCAAACCCAAAACCAGTAGATGTCGATAGCAGTGCTTGTGTGGACGAAGTTATTGCCTCCGATGACGTAGATGTGAACGAACCAGTTCTAGTAGACATTGTTGATGCGATGATGGATAGTTGTGGGGTAGAACACACAGAAACCGATCCACCTCCCATGTTTAGAAACATTGTGCATGATGCTGAGATACCGTTATACACAAGTTGTACTAAGTTTATGAAGCTTAGCGCTGTGTTGAGATTGTATAAGCTGAAAGCTAACAATAGATGGAGAGATAAAAGCTTCACATTATTGTTGTCTTTGTTGAAAGAAATGCTTCCTGAAGGAAACGAGCTGCCAATCTCAACATACCAGGTAAAGAAATTGTTGTGCCCAATGGGAATGGAGGCCAAGAAGATACACACATTCCCGAATGATTGTTTATTATTTCAAAAGGACTATGTGGATTTGAAAGATTGTCCAAAATGTGGTGCATCACGGTATAAATTGACGACTTTGGGGAAGTCCAAAACTGGTTCTCCTGCCAAGGTGATGTGGTATCTACCTATAATATCACAGTTTCAACGCTTATTTGCCAATCTGATATATGCGAAGAATTTGAGGTGGCATGTAGATGTTAAGAAAAATTATGATGAGATCCTACGACATGCGTCTGATTCCCCACAGTGGAAGAAGATTGATCTATTGTACCCTAAATTTGGTGAAGAAGTCAGGATTAATCTAAGACTTGGGCTTTGTACAAATGGGATGAATCCGTACGGGACATTGAGCAACCAACATAGCACTTGGCCAGTCATGTTTGTTATATACAATCTTCCTCCCTGGCTGTGTATGAAAAATAAGTACGTTATGTTGTCGTTGTTGATATCGGGCCCTAAACAACTTGGAAATGATATCGATGTTTATCTTGAACCTCTGATTGATGACTTAAAGAAACTCTGGGGTGAAGGCGTGATGACCTATGATGCTTCACGAAGAGAGACATTTTGTTTGCACACTATGTTGTTTTGCACTATTAATGACTTTCCAGCAAATGAGAATTTGTCTATATATATATATATATATATATATATATATATATATATATATATATATATATATATATATATATATATATAGTCAAAGGAGCTAAACCGTGTCCTATATGTGAAGAGAACACTGATTCAACAAGACTAAAACATGGAGGAAAGACTGTATATCTTGGTCATCGAAGGTTTCTTCCAAAATTCCATCCGTATCATAGGAAGCGCAAAGCATTCAATGGATGTAATGAGGAACGGAGTGCACCTAAACCTATACCGGAGGAGTTTGTTTATGAAAGAGTAAAAGATTTTGTCAATGAATTTGGTAAGAGATCACAATGTACTATGCCACACGGAGTGACAAATCTTTATTCAAGAAGAAGTCAATATTTTGGGATCTTCCTTATTGGAGTTCTTTGACATTCATGCATTGTATCGATGTCATGCACGTTGAGAAAAATGTCTATGATAGCATCATTGGTACTCTGTTGAAAGGTGAGACTAAAGATGAGATAAAATCCAGACTGGACCTACGTGAAATGGGAATAAGGTCAGAATTAACAGAATTACGTGAAATGGGAATCAGAGAACATACTTACCTCCTGCTTGTTACACATTGTCTAGAAAGGAGAAAAAAGCTTTTTGTGAATACTTGGTAAATGTTAAGGTGCCACAGGGTTACTCATCCAACATCCATAGATTGGTATTAGTGAAAGACATGAAGTTGATAGGTATTAAATCTCATGATTTTCACACTCTAATGCAACAAATATTGTTTGTGGCAATTCAATCTATATTGTCAAAGCATGTAAGGTTTGCAATCACCAGACTTTGTTTCTTTTTCAACAGTCTGTGCAACAAAGTTATTGATCATAATACTCTCGATACTTTGCAAAGAGAATTGGTTGTTACCCTATGTCAACTTGAGATGTATTTCCCTCCTTCCTTCTTTGATATCATGATACATCTTGTTGTCTACTTGACTAGGGAAGTGAAAATGTTGGGACCCGTTTTCTTGCATTGGATGTATCCCTTTGAATGATACATGAGCATTTTTAAAAGTGATGTTCGAAACCATTATCGGCCTGAAGGGAGTATTATTGAGGGTTATGTGGCGAGAGAGGTTATGGATTTTTGCAATGACTTTCTGAGTGGTAATGATACTCCTGGTAATGACAAGAATATTGAGGAGCAATTTGACAAAGGAATTTTGGGATCACGGGTGAAAGTAATCAGCCATGAGCAGTTGGAACAAGGTCACTTGTATATTTTACACAACATGGACGAAGTGAGTGTTTATATCGAGGAACATACCAATTTCATCAAGAGAAAATATCCTCGAGCCAATTCAATGTGGCTTGCTAGATTACATAACAAGACATTTATTAAGTGGTTTGAAGATAAAGTCTTACATCAACTATCTCAAACACCAGATGATATTACTGAAACTATCAAATGCCTTGCCTTTAAACCAAAATTGAATATTATGTCTTATGAAGGGTATGACATTAATGGATTCACATATTACACAAAGCGCCAAGATGATAAGAGTGTCGTCCAAAACAGTGGGGTCACCCTTCAAGCGTCGACTATGTTTTTTTGCAAGTGCAAAGGATAAGAGTCCATGTGAAACTAAAATGTCATATTACAGTGTCATTCAAGACATATGAGAGTTTGACTACATAGATTTCAGAATTCCTCTCTTCAAATGTAATTGAGTTGATAACACCAAAGGAGTTATAGTGGATGAATTGAGTTTCACTTTAGTGAACTTTGAAAAGATTGGCGAGAAGGGTGAACCATTCATATTGGCATCATAGGCGAAACAAGTATTTTATATCGATGATCCTGCAAATGATAAATGGTTGGTTGTTCGTCATGGTAAAAGATAGTTCATTGAAGATCCTATAGATGAAGAAGAGTACTATGATAAATATGATGACTCCAGTCCATTCTTAGTTGAGTTGCAACACCACAAAATATTGAAGTTAATGATGACTTGTATGTGCACGGAGATCACAATGAAGGATTGTTAATTGATAAATAATCACAATATTAGAGGCATGCATGTTTATATTTTTTATATGTTTCATTTTTCAATGTTTCATTTGTATATGTGAACTATACAATGTTTCATTTTTCAATGTTTCATTATCTTCTAATTATGTCAAATGTTAAATGTTTGATTTTTTAATGAAATTTTCAGATGGCTGAGCATGGGCATGATGAACATGATGTCCATGATGAGCATGGTGAGGATACCAATGTGCCGCCTCATAATGTAAGTTTTAAAAATATATCATACATTTCTATCTATATGTCCATTTATAGTTATATCCTGTAAGTGTGTTTATTTTGTCAAATTTTAGGTTGATGTTGCACATGTACCCTCTGAAGCACTTGAGGAACTTGATGAGCAATATCAAAAAGTTGACAAGAGAAGGGGAATCACTATGATGAAGAAGTTAACAACGCTAAGGGGCAATGGACCCAAACTGGTTGTGGATTTTGATAATGCAGGAAATGCAATTGGAGTGAACCGCAATTCGTTTGTTTCATATCTTGGGTATGTTACTCGTAGCCATTGTGGTTGTAAGATAGATTCTTGGCATAAAGTTCCTAAGGGGAAGAAAGACTTAATATAGAAGTATTTATGCATGAGTTATTATTATTTACAATTCTATTTTGTAGATTACTAATTTTTTGGATACTAGTTAATAGCAATTCTATTTTGCATAGTATATTTGCGTTGGATGAAAAGCTACATCGTAAATACATGATGCAACGCTGTGGGAGGGTCCTAAGGAACTATATGACAAATCTCACCCGAGAATACATAAAAGATGATGAGAAGAGGAAGAAGTCAGCCACTAAACAGTGGAACTTCTTGGACCAAGAAGAATGGGATGCGTTTGTTGCTTCAAGAAACACTGATGAATTCAAGGTATTCGGTGTTACTCACTATTTAATTAATATACGTTGTATTCACCTATTCAAGATTAACCTTTAGTGTTACTAACCAAATCAATGTGCATACTAACTAGGCTATCAGTGAGGCACAAAGAGCAAGACGTGCACTGAATGTGAATGACCACACAATGGGTCCAAAGGGCTATGGAGACATTCGCCAAAGACTACAGGCTGAGTGTACTGCTCAGTCTACTGCTACTCAGGAGTCCTCTACTATAGATACCACACCTCTACCTCACCATAATGTCAGGATAGCTGGGAGGCAAAACAAGAAGGGAGAAATAAAGAAGCTCGCAACTGCTGAGGTGGCTGCAAAAATGGTAAAATACAACTCTTAGAGCAATCGTTCAAATATTGATTATTTGTGGTGTTTACTTACTTACCAATTTCTGTTGATGGTGATTAGTGGGAGCTGCATGAGCTGAGGAAACAAGGCAAGTTCATCCCTGAGGGCACAAGGGATGAATTGATAGTTGCTTTGGGTAACCCAGAGCATCCTGGACGTGTTAGGGGTGCATGCACTGGTGTGGGCGTCAAAGTGTTCTTTGGGCCATCGCAACACAAAAATGTCCCAAAAGCGGGAATTTCACAAGAAGAAGTAACCTATTCTTTTTTTAGAATGCTATTGTAAAAGGGAATTCAATAATCAGAAGCTAACATTTCTTTTATCCATGTATAGGTAGATAAGATAGTTGAAAGGAGAGTCAATGAAGTAGTTGATAAGAGAGTCAAGGAAGCAGTTGATAAGACACTCCATGAAGCAATGAGCAAGTGGCAGTCATCTCTGACTGCCACTCAGACAGTACCTATAGCATCCCGCTCTACTCCTACTGCAAAGGTTGGGAGTAATCCTGTAGACCCACCACCTAGCACATCCGATGTATGTATTTTTATGACATAGTAGCTAGTCTTTTCAAGATGATATGTTTTCAAGATGGTATGTATATATGTATATAACATTCTTTATGTAAATTTGTAGGGGTTGAAGCCATGTCATCTAAAAAGTAATGAATACATCATTGCAGAGGCGTCGACTTACCCTTCCCTTCCAGGGGAAATGTTTCATGGGTCTCCATTACCAAATAGTTGGGTTCGTGTGAGCCCACTACATATATTCCCCAATTGGATAGATCTTTTATTGCCATATGCTCACCTAGATTGTGAAACGCTTGGTGAGGCAAAAAGCAGAGTGATATTGTGGCCCAAAGCGGATGTCGTCTATATTGAAATTATATGGTAAATTTACATTACATTAAATTATTAGTGTGTATATATGAGGTCAATTGATCTGAAATTATATATATAGGTTAAAACGAAGACACCTAGAGCATCTATGCCTCCACCTCCACCTCCTACATTACCAAGTTGGGTTCCACATGACCTACCTACCCCGTTAGGTCCTAATTGTAGGGGTATGGCAGTATGATTAGGCGAACATGATATAAATTTGCTATAAATGTTTCTATAGATTCGGATGCTGCAGGTCAATCATGCGAAAACAAACTATTTATACAATATATTTTGGAGTTGTTTCGCTATGATTGACTGAATACATATGTGATAGAGCTATGGATAAGGTGAGATATTATTTATACATCCATATACCTTGTGTAGGATCCGGTGATCTAGTTTCTTATATATTGATGCATACATAATACATGTTTTGCAGCTACTTAGACAAGATATGTGCAGATTTTTCATTTGAACATGTAGGATTTTTGATTCCATCTTTGATTAGTCTAGTAGCTAAAGACCCTTCGTCAGTTCAACAATACTGCTGTGATGTTTTTACAAATTTTGGTCAAAATAAGAAGATGGTTATAATAGCTCCATTCAATGTATGTAAGTTTACTTTACTTATCATTTGGACTTAAGAAAATTACATTTTTATTGTGGATTTTGAGTTATTATTTTTTAACTTTTTTTACCTCTAGGGGTGCACATTGGGAGTTACTAGCTATTGTCCCCGAGACGTTCACTGTCTATTATCTAGATCCTAAGGGGACTAAATTGAATCTAAAATATAGACATGCAATGAAAATGGTATTATTCCAGTGAGAAATATTTCATTTTTATATCCATTAACATATGTTATTACATTACTATTTAATTATGCAATTTACTGTGTTACATTAACATGCAGGGGTTTATATGAGTTCAAAAAGGCTCGAGGAAAGGTCCCCAGGAAAAAGAACCAGCCAATAATTTGGGAGAACATGGAAGTAAGTTCCCGACTCCAATATATATATTATTTATATGAACTGTGCTTAGTTGTATTTTTTAATATTTTGTATGTTTCAATTTATAATGTGCTACACAAGACAACAGCTGGGCATGTGCATACAATATGATGCGATTTATGTACATGATTATCAAATATGCCATAGTGGACATCGATACCATACATGAGATATTATATATAGTCTCATTAGATAATATGAAATATATCAATCTTATTTATATATTATTAATTACATATATACATCATTCTCTTTGCAATTGTTTAAAACTGACCCCACTACAGGTAAGGCTTTATCAGATGTACATGCTTCCTATATGACGGAAGAATTAAATTATGTAAGAGAAGAATGGGCAAAAGCCATACAAATAGTGGGGGTTTTAAAATATAATTGGGATGTTGATAGCGATAATGACTAAAGAATGATATTTTGTAAATGAATTTTTATGAATTGTCATATGTGTGAATGTTTCTACATGTCTGAATGTTTCTACATGTGTCTGAATGTTTATACATGTGTGAATGTGAAAATGAATGGAACTGTAGGTTGCTACATGAATGTTTCTACATGTGTGAATGTGAAAATGAAAGGAACTGCAGGTTGCTACATGAATTTTCTACATGTGTGAATGTGAAAATGAATGGAACTACAGGTTGCTACATGAATGTTTCTACATGTGTGAATGTGAAAATGATAGGAATTGCAGGTTGCTACATGAATGTTTCTACATGTGTCTGAATGTTTCTACATGTGTGAAAATTGAATGGAACTTCAAGTTGCTAAATGTGTGAAAATGAATCTTGTTAAACTTGTAGGTTTGTGGCCTTTTGTTGGATGATATCAATGGATATCGTAAACCTACAGTTCAGTTCCACTGAACTACATGTTTCTACAACCTACGACCAACCACAGCAGGCCTGCAAACTGATAAGAAAAAAAAATCACAAAATAGGTGTCAGTTATTAGTCAAAAACTGACAACAAAGACTTACAATATCAGTTAATAGTAAAAAACCATCGTCTAATGTGGCCAGACAACACGGTCGTGCTGGCCAGCACGACTGTGTCGGCAGGTGATACGACGTCAGTTATTACTAAGAAACCGACGTCAATGGTGTCCTAGATGGTGCCCTTTTGTGGCGCGAAGGGTTTGGGCGTCGGTTTCCCTACTAATAACTGACACTTATACTGCCCCTACTGGCGCCCTTTTTGTGGCGTGAAGGGTTCTGGCATCGGTTTCCCAACTAATAAGTGACACCTATAGTGCCCCTGCTGGCGTGTTTTGGGTGGCACGAAGGGTTTTGGCGTCGATTTTCAAACCGATGCCTAAGGGTTCACCTTTTAGTGTCGCCCACATATGTGTCGCTTTTTAACCGTCGCCAAAGGCCTTAAATTAACGACACCAAAGGTCGGTTCTGTAGTAGTGTCATCAAACGTAATATTGAAACACAAGTTGCAATAAAGGTGATGATTGGGTAGCTTTGACACATGGGGATAAACTGTAAGTGATAGAGATAGGATTTGTACCTCCTACTGGAGTTTGATATCCTGGCCACTTCATAAGCAAGAGAGAGAAATGCATGTGCATGCACATGTGTATCAATATATGATATTGAGGTCACATTATCTCATACATTCTACTCTTGATTCAAAGAACATGAGTTGAATGTTGAGAGGATGATGATTCCATGCCTCGAGTTCACTCTGGATATCAGAGATAAAGGAATTATACAATCACTACAACACCCTACATAGATTGTAGGTTGAAGTTGTTCTCCAACTTTCCATTCACTTGGGTAGCACTGATGTGTGACTAGGGACCTCTCTCTACTTGTGATGTCATAAGCTAGTTATGGACATTCACTGCCAATGTGATATGGGACCTATAGGGTCACACACAAAGGAACTCATCTAGAAGAGGAGTTTAATCTTGAGTGATGATTTGGTTGATGACTAAAGTGTTTAGGACTCAATTCATGCAATGGATCAAATGACTGCACCCATTTGATTGTCTCATAGGGTGAGATGACCGTTTGGTGCACCAGAGGATCATATCAAGTGTTGAGATAGCTGTTTGGTTTTTCAAGCTAATTAGAAATTGAACTGGCTAAGTTCTGTCCAAACCGAGGTGTGAACTGACTAGTTCAATCTGTTGAACTGACCGGTTTGGCTCAGTTCACCAGACTACCATCTGGGTGAGTGAGATGATCATCTCCATGTGCAAGATCACTCAGTTAGGTCAGAGGAAGGCTCTATATACTTTCACAAATTTGTGAGAAAAATTAGATTGTTTTGATTGCACAATTCTTGTGGTGCAAGGAATTAATGTTTAGCATTAATGGGAAAAACATTTCCAATTTCATATGCGATTGGAAAATTGCAAAACGGCTGTCTCACAGTGAGAGATGATTGTTTGAATCACCAAATGACTATCTCGTGGTTTGTAGGTTACAAAAATTCAAGATCTTCTTGTCCCTTCCACTCCCACACAGATCCCGAACAGACTGGGAACCCTGGCCCTAACCCCACCTATAAATAGAGGGGTACTGGGGGCTTCCCAGAGAACAACAATAATAGACAATTGAGAATCAGTTGCTCTAACAATTGTTGTCCTCTCTGGTTGTGGTAACCAAGAGAGCCCAAACAAGTCCTACCCAACTAGGGAGGGATAGCGACGGGAGAGAACAACTAAGGATCATTGTTGTGGGAGAGAAAGTTAGTGACTAGTATGCCAATGGGAGGGGCAATCCTTCCTGTCTGTTCTAACAGGATGACATGAGTTCTAGTTGGTCTATGTGGACTAGTCTAGAGGTAGGAGTCCTTTGGCTGCTGCTAGGAGAGCAACGTCAGACGGAAGTCCGTGGAGAGACCACAAGAGCTACTGTAGAATTTGATTGAGTTCGTAGTCTGTGGTGAGACCGTTAGAAGTCACCAAGAAGCTATCGAATCTGCTGTCTGTGGTGAAGACCATGAGCTGCATAGACATTGTCTAAGAGCAACTGAAAGGTAGTTGCATTTCAATGAGTTGTTTTTACTGGACATGTTCCAAGATCAGGTATAAGCTCGTTAAACCATCCTTCCTATTTCATTGTAGTTGACGCGATCTTACTATTACGGGAATACAAGAATAATATTTTTCATTTCCGTTATCTTACTCTGTGTGCATATTTCCCAACAGGAGGTGGAGGTGATACTTGGTATTAAAGTTAAGGTGGAGGAGAAAATTGAGGTTGGAAGGTGAAGTAGTGGGAAAGTTGTGGTGATGGAGGGAGAGGAGGCATGTAAGACTTAGGATAGCCTTGGAAATGGTAAATGGGTTGCACTTACATTGGAGGTGGACTATAGAGAACTTGAGTGGAATGTGTAGTTCCACTTGCTTCATTAAAACTCATTATGGACTTTGAGGACAATTTTGCTTCTTGGAGAGCAAGTATGGAAGATAGTTGTTGTATTCTTTCCTCAAGCATGTAACATTCTTTTGGACATAATTAAAGCTTTTCAACCTGGAGAGAACCTCTTCCTCAAAACTTGAGCTATATCTTGGGCTTTGTTGTTCAGAGTAGCTATAGGAGTGAGGTGCCTTCTTTTCTTCATCAAAGGAACCAACATAATTCACAGAATGGAAAGGAACATTTGTCACTTGGTTCTTCATGAAACTCACCATGTCATTGAGGATCTTTATCACTTGTGGGCTTGAATCAATATGAACTGGAGGTGTCACACCAAAGGGGTGGTCACTGTAATTCATCATGCTAGACGATCGGATCCTTGAACTTTCTGCCAGCTTCTCAAACAATGGCCATATCTCCTCAGGTGGCCTAGCCATAAAAACTCCTCCATAAGAAGAATCTATTATATCTCGACCCATTGGAGATAGACTGGACTAAAAAGACTAAACTAGCTGCCACAAAGGGATCTCATGGTGTGGGCACTCTCTCAACATCTTCTAAAACCTCTCCCAAGCACCGTAAAACCATTCATTGCCCATTTTACTGAAACTCACTACGGCATGCCGCATTTGTGTCAACTTTGCAATAGAGTAGAATTGCCTTAAGAAGGTATTCTTCATCTCTTCCCAACTCATGATGTCCCTTCTCAAATCATACAAATCTTTGGATTTGTCCTTAAGGGAGAAATGGAGAATGAGAACAAGGTCAACCTAATGGCATCATCACTAGTTGTCGGTGCCATAAAGGTGGAACATATTTCAAGAAAGGATTCCAAGTGCTTATAGGGGTTCTCATTCTCTAAGTTGTAGAATGTGGGCAGGAGCCCAAGACCTGGAGGGATGGATAATTTCTCCTCTGACATTTGATCAACTCTACTATCAATTGGCAATTTGTATTTTCTAGGCATGAAGTAATCTTGAAGTGGCTTGTGAGGTGCATTTTGACCTTCCATCTTGTCTACCCAAGTGGCTTGTCACATGCAAAAGGCACAACCAAACAAAAGAAAATAAGTTAGTAAATAAATATGCACAAAGAATACAAAGAATAAAGAATAAAGAATATCAATGTTGAGGGTAGTAGGAATCGATCAAAGAAAAACTAACTAGCTAGGTCGAGCGCCTTTCTCCTTGGCAATGGCACTAGAAAGCTTGGTACGTTTCTCCTCACCCGAGGTATACACACCTAAATCAATTGAATCTTAACTAGATGCACACACTTAAGGGACTCAAACACACTGGGTATCTTTCAAAATTTATAGGGACCTAAACCAACACACCTACTTAGACTAACACACTATACCCGCAAGCACACGGGGTCATGTCGTAGTATTGGAGGGTGGAAAGTTAGGGGTCGAACCCAATAGAGAAAAAGGGGGCACTAGAACTAGGTTAGTTTTTTCTATGCTCCTACTGTGGAGTCTAGGGTTGAAGGGTTTAAAGGTGGATTTTGTTGATTACACTATTGATGAACAAGCAAGTAAAAGAGAACACATAAGATCAAAATCTAAGTTAACCCTAGCCAGATAACTTTAATGAGCAAGGAATGATAAGCTAGGCTAGGAAAGAAGCAAACTATACTAAGACAAGTAAGAGAACATCTACACTACACTAAGCTAGAAAACTAGGCAAAAGAGAAATTAAAGACCTAAACTAGTAAGAACTAGTTAAGAAAAAGGCAAGAAGCTAACTAGTCAAGTAAAGAGCTAACTAAGCTAACACTAACCAAGCAAGAAGGAAATTGGGGTTTTGATGCAGTAAAGGGTAGTGTTTGCTGCTTGAGGGATGCACTTATCAATTAGGTTGGGGGTGATGATATGTGAACATTATAAATTCATTCAGATTACCAAACCAAGCAACAAGCTAGACGCTAATGAATTGCCCTAAACTACCAATTGGACATGGATAGGATAGGTTGTGTATAGGGGAACTAGTCCCTAACACCTCCTACCCACCCTTACGAGGCTCAATCGGGTTAGGGTTTAGGTGGAACTCAATTAGGGTCTAGTAAAGTCCATGTTTATAGGATAGGAATTCTTAGGGTAATTAGGGGCCGATGGTAGTAATGTATAATGAAAGTGAGGTTTTAGACCTCACAACACCCACATTCTAGCCTTGAAAAGGCTCCAAGCTAATTACACTAAATGCTCATATACTAGATACTCAGATCTCTCACCTAGGTGTAGGAGAATTGATTAACATGTAGGACTGTGAATAGCTAACTAAGGACCCATTAATTGGACTTAGGAGCAATTCACAAATAGAGCCACATATAAGCAGTTTTCCTAGAATCTAGGTGATTTCAAGCACAAACCACAAAGCAATTCATGAGGAATGAATAGAAAAGAACATAATCATTAACAAATGAAACATAATGTTTGCATATCATTTCCCCCCAACATGGTATCAAAGTAACATTTTTGGCCCCAAACAACCCCACCTAAGGGGCCTAGCTACTCATAGAACATGAAAATACAAAAAGAAAGGAGGAAGAATGAGTAGAGGAGTGGAAAGCCATGATGAGCTCGGTGAAAACTCCTCCTTCTCCACCTCCTAGAAACCGTAGCTCATGCACCTCCCTCCAAGGTGAGTGGATGGCATGGGTGTATGGTGGAAAGTGGTAAAAAAACCCTAAAATAGGTTTTTTTGAGGTGGAAGATGATGAAATGGAAGTGAAATGGAGTAGGGATGGGTGGGAGAAATATGGGGGAGCTGAGAGTGGTCTACTAGTGGCTTACCTCGAGCTAAATCCCTCACCCAAGTTATATAGGTGGTGGGGAAGCACTAGGTTAAGTGGGGGTAGAATGGGAAGTGTAGTGCAAAAGTTGTGCTAGGTTTGTATGTGGCACGACTGTGCTGGACAACACGGTTGTGGTAGGGTGTGATTGGAATGGCCGTGATGGATGGGAATGACCAAGATAAAAATGTGGAAAAAGTTACAGGGAGTTTGGGAATTTTAAACTCATGGTGGCACGGTCGTGATGGTCACATCGACCGTGGTGGGACTCTAGTAGAACGACCATGGTGGTCACCACGATTGTGGTGGAATTGAAGAGTGTTTCCCGTTCTCTGAGGAATGAGCATTATGACTTGGCTGCAACATGGCCGTGCAACACAGCACGACAGTTCTAGATCATGGTAGCTTGACCATGTTGTGTTGCATGGCCGTTATGCTGACTTGAGTCTTTAATGCTTGATTATGTGGATTTGAGTGGATCAACACGGCCATTCTAGGGTACCACGATTGTGCTACTCTCTTCAACAACACTTTGAGCTTGTTCTTTGTTCATCCTTACTTCAGTTGATCTTTGGCCACTAGGGGTAGGTTGAGGGAGACTTGTACTTCACTTTGGGCCTCTCTAAGGGTAGAGAAACCCTAGGACCATTCTCTCTCTCTCTCTCTCCCATCCAAGAGTGGTCTAAGTACATGATAAACATGCACATTACTTTCATTAGTGCATTTTACATGAAATCACATATTATGGGAAATAATACGTAATCTAACAGGTATATATGTGATTGAAGTGCAACATGACACAAGATGAAGCCCTAAAATAGGGCTGCATCACCCGTTTGACCTTTGTTTTTCGGGCCTAGAACAGGAAGTCATGCCCTTATCTCCCAGAATTGTTGATCAGATTTGTGCCCTAAAATCTATATATATCCCTCCTCTCATTTTCATCACACATACACGATCGATCACCAAACTCCCAAAAGTCCAATAGATCACAAATTATCCTCCTAATCCCTGCGATACAATCCCAGTTTGCAACCCTATTGTGTTTGCTCTGAGGAATCATCCTAGAAATCCCTACCATTGTGACTGCTCTCGTAGGTGTGGATCACTTCAATAGGGCATTTTGAAGATAACAACATGATTCAATCTGTCAACTCATGTAGGTATTTATGTTTCCCTCTTTTCCCTTTGACACTTTCGTGGTACATATGTGCTTTTCGAGTTTTAGACTCCCTTCTTCTTGTTGTTTCCTTTACCCTTGACTCCGCTAAGTCAATCACCAATATGAAGTCTATTTTTCATTGAAAGAACTTGTGCCCCTAAATTTCTTCAAGATCCACCATCTCATGCCATGGTGGGAGATGGTTTTGCTCCTCCAACCAACAGTTGGCCCGAGTAAGCGCTCTCTAATTCGTCAAAGCTTAGTGGATTGGGTTGTTGTCTCCTTTCCTCACGTGAAACCTAACTTCGATTGTTTGGGATTGATGCTTCTTGTCGTGTTCTTGATGTGCACCATGCAAGGTATAAAGCCACCAATGTAATCCCCTCTTTACCCCCATGATTTTATTATAACTATTTAAGATGCAAGGGTATTATGGTATTTTTTGCACATGTTTGTGTCTATGATCACACACCTAATTTTTAGGAGAGACCTAGGTCACACGACTTTTATCCATTGGACCATGTCAGTGTGGGCCCATGTTGACAATTTATTCTCGATTTGAGTTATATAGAATTTTCTATTTTCTTGTTCATAGCAAATAATCCACATATCAAAACCATGTGAACAAATACTAATTGGAAATGCGTTTTGATAAGGAATCTTATTTTTAAGTTTAATAAACCTAATTCAATCATATATGACCATTTTTTCTTATGAGACCGTAGATTAGGGAATATATGTTAACTAGGATAAAGATTAATTGGAAGTATGATACTTTTAGAACATTAGGGTTTCTACACAACTTAGGAGATCTAAGAGAACTGCTTCTCTTACTGATAAGTTGATCATGCACTCTGAGTAATACATACATGTAAAGGGATTTTATCTGCTTATATTTATGAAATCACTTACAATGATATTGCATATATAGTTTCAAAACAATGCTTGCAATATTTAATGCTTACAATTTAGATTATGAATTTCCAATTACAATGTTCTCATCGATATTATGATGATAATATGCATATATTTCTTAAAGCCAAAGTTAATGTTTCAAGTCATTATGCTCAATAAGCATGTTAAGAATAAGACAATTGATGATGTTGTTCCTACCAAGTTAATTACCTTATGGTACCATTATTTATAAGCTCTATGTGAGCAATGAGGACATGCATACATAAGCTCTGCGTGAACTATGAGCTCTTGGGAGCATTTATAGATGAAGGACAACATATTCAACCCAAAACAAGAATGTCAATGATTAAGATAAATAAAGATGATGAAAAGTGACACGAAAATAATCCAACGTTTATCATGTTTAGATTTATGTTTTTCTCAAAAGTACATTTATATTTTAGTTCATATAATGTTACCCAGCATCACTTACTCTAACCTATTTTCCATTTTTCTTTGCATGGTTGGGGACGTGATGTCAAAAAGAAAGAAGTATTAAGGATCTTAGACAAGGAGCATACATCTCGAGGACAAATCTAGGAGTCAAAACCTAGTTGGGTGCCAACTATAATAGAATACTTAGATTAGATTTCTTTCAAGTTAAGAAATCCATGTATTGGTAAGAAGTACAAGATTTCCTTTGTGGACCTTGAAAATGAGAGTTGCTACTTTTATTGTGTTGGTTTGTTGAACTTTATTTTTATGCAATGAATATGATGATTATGACACACTCCTAGAAGTGAATGCAAATCTATGCTTCCACTCTATATTGTATATGTTTTTACAAGTGGGATGTTACAACTTGCTTTTATAGATTAAATTTTGTGTTAGTTTTTTTGTTAAACCTCTTTTTTGGTTAGAGATATAATGTTGAATATGTGTGCCACACCCATAAAATAGATTAACCTTGATCTAGCGCTTATCTTGTTATGTTGTTATGATTGAATGATTGATTAAGTTTTGAAACCAATTGATTCAGAGAAATCGCTAGCTTGGCTTTAAATGCACTATGTTTATCCTGATTTCACATTTCTTACAAGTTTGATATATTGGTGGTAATTTCACCATAATATGGGAAGTAATTGCAAATTTTCTACAAATTTCCTAAGTTTATGTTTTCTTCATAATAGTGTCTAATATGATGGTATTTGGATACTTTGAACTTAGATTGAATATGGTTTCTTCCTAGGTATCTAACTCTAACCCTAGATTGGCTTGGGGTGGGAGGTACCTAGCCTCAATGGGCAACTTGACCCTTGATGGAATGGGCCTTGCCCAACCTCATATCCTAGCTACCTTAATAGCTATATATCCACAATACCTTAATAGGTCATCTAGGACCTCAATATGTGGGTGTAGATGAGAGGTTCAATAGTAGGGTGAAGGGGGACCTTGATAGCCTTGGATTTTTGACCTTCGATAGGGTGCCCTTTTGACCTTGATAGGTCATGGATTGAGCCTCCATAGGTGTGACAGAGTGGACTTTTGGAGTCCTTAATCATCCAATGACACAAGTGAAGTCTTACATGTGAGTTGTTTTGAGAATCCCAAATGTTTTAGTAAAGTCGAGTGTCGTTTGATGTTGATATAATGATTCAGACATCTCTTTTAATGCCTTCTTGAGGAATTTAATTGGATGACCTAACAATTGATTTTTGGCACCAAATTTGAGCAGAAGGTAGCTTGAGTGGTAGGAAATCTATGGTTAAAATTTGGTGGCATTTGGATGCTCCAAGAGGGAGTTATTTAAGTTTGAATATCATGAAATAATGTGCATATTGATGTAATTTCGACCTAAGTTGTTGTTTAATGAGAATGTCACACCCCTTTTTGCTTAGAGCCGGATGTGTGGCCCTTCCTCTGACCTTGGATATCTAATCGGACAACTGTGGTCCTTGCAAGGGAGAAGCCACAGATCTGGCTTTGGGTAGGATCTATCTTAGCCGCATATGAAGAACCAACGGCACATATATCATCTTCAACCTTGCAGTTAGACTGCCAGCTTGGGTTGTCCAGCCACGACGCCACGATCAACCAGGTCGTGGGACGATGGGGACAAGTAGCTTAGGAGTGGGATTCGCCTCCCCTTCACGAACCGTTTGATGTCCTGAGTGACTCATTTAACGAAGGGAGTGGAGAGAACGAGCTCTCCCATTCACGGCCCTCTCCACCGCACAGAGCAGGTGCTGGGTGGGATGGGGATACGGAGGCCGAGGGTAGATTAGAGGAATAGGAGAGAAGGGAAAGGAAGATAGGGTCCAGGGGAATCCAACCCCATCGTCCCCATGACCTCCCGAAGTGGTTTGGTAGCAAGCTAGCTCAACCCGGCCGACCACGAAGATGGAGCTCGACGGGCTGCAAGGAGGGCTGCTCGCTGTGAGCAAAGGCCTCGGCCGAGTCAAGGGAGACCAGGCGATGCTTTTGGCAGCTTCAGGTGGAAGGCCTAGAGCAGAGGCAATCTGCCCCTTTGCTCCGCCATGCCATGGCTTGGCGGCGGCGCCCTCATGGTCTGAGGGATCCAAGGCCCAATCGAGGAAGAGTTGTAGCCGCGGAGCTCCTGGAGGGAAGCGCGAACCTGATGGAGGTGCTAGAAGGACCTTCGGAGGAGAGTGCTGCTACCGATCCCTCGCCGGAGCCAAGCCGCGCGGCGGCGGCTCCGTGAAACAGAGCCCCGCTAGGGACTCGCGAGCGAGGAACAGATAAGGAGAAAGGGCAGATCGGCCCTCCAAGCCAAACCTTGAACCGATCTGAACCAGCTCCAGACCAGGAACAAACCGGCCGGCCCAAGTGAGAGTTGCGCCAGCCCTTAAGGCCACATGGCGACGGCCGATTGGCCAGGACAAGGTAATAAACTCGGAAATCCTAAAAATGCTTAGTTTTTGTATAAATCATAACAATTAGCATGCTTATCAGAAAATTACAAACAAGGTACAGAAATTCTCAGAAAAATTAGTAGAACACAATGAAAGTATAATATCAGTCTTTTGACGAACTAATATCAGAGTAATCATGTAAGATGTTAAATGGCCTTTATATGCATAATAAATAATAAACAAAGGCCTAAAATGGTGGGAATATGTCAATAAGTCCATAATCATATTTAGAATGCATATGATGTCAGATATGGTCATGTGGATGTACGAAATCATGTAATTTACCTAATATGGCTAATTAGGGCTTATAACACTAAATAAAATGCAATTAATGCATACATGCTCAATAAATGATGAAATTTACAGAATACCCTCATATCAGTAACTGGAAGCTAATGTGGAACTTTGATATCAATTAGATGCATAGAATTCATGTTACATGAGGATGACCCTAATACATGGATTAAAACCCTAATCTTGGTTAATGGTGTAACCTAGGGTTAATTAATGTGCACAAAAATGATATGGAAGATAATGTTCAGATAATGAATCATAATCTGGAAAAATGACATCAGTATGATAAATCTAAGGCAAGAATGCAAGTAATGATGAGAATATCCCAATGAACTAAGTGAAACCCTAATATGAGCACGATTAGGGTTAAGATGAGATATAATAAGATGAGAACCTGATGACAGTATATGGTCTTGTTTTGATCAGGTTTGACCAATCTTATAGTTGACATCAGTGATATGTGTTTAGTATGATCTATCTCTTTGGAAGGTACGCCATTACCTCTTACTTGGCTTATTATACAATATGCTTATGTTATATGCATAGTAAAATACTTGGCATATGGTATTTGATGAAATGATTGTTCTTGTATGATATGTTGGTTGGTTTTCTATACTTACTGCTATGAACACATCAAACATAATATATCTGTTCCATTATATGAAAGCACTAACTCTTTGGTAGTGTGCTTGGAAGTGACCTAACTCTTTGGTAGTGGTCACATTGTACATATGACCTAACTCTTTGGTAGTGGTCTGACCTAATTCTTTGGTAGTGGTCACCTTGTACAAATGATCTAACTCTTTGGTAGTGATCATAAAGGCCTTGAGATATAATGGAAAATGAGCTTAAAATATGTGTTCTCTTTTGTTAATGAATATCTTTGCGCAAGTATACGCTTTTCCTTATATTCTTCTGTTACTGCCAAGTATATTAGTTTTATCTTATTGCCAAGATATGATGAGAGGTATATAAAAAGACACGTAGGCGTACTCAGTACAATATTCATGAAATATTGTGCTGACGTGTACCGCATGTAATCTTTTGTTTAGGTTGTGGTTACGCTCTTGAAGATCCAGGATAGTTGAGAGTTGTATAGCGAGCTGATGTACAGGTGGACCTGTTGTCTTAAGATCCTGTAGTTTAGATGTAGTACATGTATATGTTATAGTTTGCTGTTCAATATGTAATATCAAATGTTGTAACAATTCATGTTGTAATTATATGTTGAATGGTGAACATGTGTGTATGGTTTTATTATTGTTCATGTACATGTGCTACTGATTGTTTCCTTATGACTTCCTTTGATTTTCTTCTTCTTAGCCTAGTGTGGGATGTTTAAATTGGGATTCTCGCTGAGGTGAGGGTTTCAATTTGGACGTCACACATCAGATTAAGTTTTAGAAAATCCGGGGACGTCACAGGTGGTATCAGAGCATGAATAATAGCAAAGCCTGACATTTGCTCATTATGCAACACAAAACTAAAGAACCTTGAACTTAATAATCTTTTAGGGTTAGATTAGTCATCTTTTAGAGACTAGATCTGACCTAGCCTCTAGGTTAGCACCTAGATGTCCGAGAACTAGGTCTAGACTGGTGCTTGTTGATGTAGCAAGTCCTTAGATGTCGTTCTTTCCTTGTAGTGCAGCGGTATGGGACGTTGCACTATTTGGAAATGACGTACATAAAAGGAAGAGAAACCCTAGACATATTGCGCATGTTGTCTAGAGTAGCTACACTAGTCTACCCCTTGTTCTCACCCTTTTCACTAGTTTTCATGACATTGGACTCTCTACTATGTGTGGGACACTCGTTTCAGGATTTGGTTTTGGATTCCAATCGGATTGAACCGTGATAGTTTCTCTGACGCTTGTTTTATCGGAGAAAACTATATAATATTTTAATATGTATATGTATTACAAAAATGTGTCCCCACACATGTACGAGTAGGAGGTGGTCATGCAACCTAAGTGAAAGTGAATGACATCAGTCTAGAAGAGAGAGTAGTTCTAGATTAGATGTCTAGAGCCTTGTTGGAATATATGTGATAGATGGAATAGATGAAATAAGTTTTGATGATATGATGTAAGTCTTATATAGAAGACATAAGATGTTTATGATGATATATGTTTGTTTTGAGGATTTGAGATAAGTTTTGATGATGCAAGTATTCATTCTTTTATGAGATAAGATATGTTAAGTTAAGACAAGTTGTGAGTCAGCATGAGCCTCAAACTCTTTTACAAAGGAGGACCTCTAGTGTTAGGACCAGTTTTGTGGTTAGCTCAAGAGAGAGCAAGACCCACATGGAGGAGGTCAGAGAACCTAGACTCCAAGATATGAGAATTATGAGATATGTGATATGATATGTCCTAAACTAGAATACTCCTGAGTGTTTGAGTTGAGTCACTCTATGCATGATTCCTATAGTTTGTTGAACCCTAGATGTCTTTGGGAGTGCCAAACCCTAGAGTCAGAGAGAGGCTGGTTATGTATGCATATGTGGATAAGAATATGATTGCCTACCATCTGGGTGAGGGAGAGAGACCAAGACCCTGGAGGGGGTAGCTATGTTAGTTTCTATGAAGCCTCATGCTCGGGTTGGTGGGTTCCCACATAGGAATCTAGTGGTGTATATGAGAGAGCTTTGGGTAAGATGTTTCATGGATAGAGACCTATGAAGAGAATGTCATGTCACGTTTTTGGTTGTGCTTGTGTGGCTAGAGCTTGGAAAGCTATCTCTAGTGCCAATGAGGTATACCTGAGAACCCTAGACTAAGAGAGGAAACATAAAGTTTGTATATGAGAAACTCATAAAGTTGAGTTAGCTCAGAGAGACTGAGCACGACACTACCCTCATGATATGGGTCAGGATAACCTCAGTGGGACTAGATGAATTTTTTTGATATATGTTTGATAAGCCACTCACATAAGTTCGTTCAACACAACCATGATATAATATATGTAAGAATGTGATTTAATCTTGAGACATGATATATAGACATGATATGATGAAAACCTAGAGATGGCTTGATAGATATCAATGCATAAATGGTTAACCATGTACATGATAATGATGATAATTTGATAGTGTTGGTTAATCTTGTGAGAATTCATTAATAAATGTTGCAATTTATTTCGAGCAAGGAAATAAAATCATATGAAATGAAACATGTTACATGAGATGTTAATCTAAGTGCTTAATAAAGATGAAAAGTATAGTTTGATAGTTAGAACAACATAACGTTTATGACACCTTGATATGATCTAGATGGATAAAGTGAGTTAATGATAATTAACTCCCTCCTAAAAGGCAGATGTTAATGATGAACATGTTCTAACAATTATCTCAATAAAATGTTGATGACACCTTGATGTATGGGTTAACTTGGGTTAACTCCTTTAGAACATGGTAACATGATGTGGGAACCCTAATGCATGGGTAACGATAAGAATGTGATCCTAACATATGAGACATGTAATGACATAACCTAAGTTTCTAAACCTTGAGTTCAACCCTGAATAGAGTGTTTGTGCACCAAGATGGTTGTAAAACCCCTAATAGTGCTTTGGATACATGGTTCTAGGTAACCTTACAGATATGTTACACATAGAAGGGTTCCTACATGTGGATGAAAGCAAGATAAGGTTTTCCCTATAAGTATGAGTATGGTGTACTTTCGAGGACGAAAGTTCTTTTAAGATGTATATGATGTGACAAAGTGGTTTTTGCTTTAATTTCGAGGACGAAATATCTTTTAAGGTGTGTAGGATGTGACAGAGTGGACTTTTGGAGTCCTTAATAATCCAATGACACAAGTGAAGTCTTACATGTGAGTTGTTTTGAGAATCCCAAATGTTTTAGTAAAGTCGAGTGTCGTTTGATGTTGATATAATGATTTAGACATCTCTTTTAATGCCTTCTTGAGGAATTTAATTGGATGACCTAACAATTGAGTTTTGGCACCAAATTTCAGTAGAAGGTAGCTTGAGTGGTAGGAAATCTATGGTTAAAATTTGGTGGCATTTGGATGCTCCAAGAGGGAGTTATTTAAGTTTGAATATCATGAAATAATGTGCATATTGATGTAATTTCGACCTAAGTTGTTGTTTAATGAGAATGTCACACCCCTTTTTGCTTAGAGCCGGATGTGTGGCCCTTCCTCTGACCTTGGATATCTAATCGGACAGCTGTGGTCCTTGCAAGGGAGAAGCCACAGATCTGCTTTGGGTAGGATCTATCTTAGCCGCATATGAAGAACCAACGACACAGATATCATCTTCAACCTTGCAGTTAGACTGCCAGCTTGGCTTGTCCAGCCACGACGCCACAATCAACCAGGTCGTGGGACGATGGGGACAAGTAGCTTAGGAGTGGGATTCGCCTCCCCTTCACGAACCGTTTGATGTCCTGAGTGACTCATTTAATGAAGGGAGTGAAGAGAACGAGCTCTCCCATTCACGGCCCTCTCCACCGCACAGAGCAGGTGCTGGGTGGGATGGGGATACAGAGGCCGAGGGTAGATTAGAGGAATAGGAGAGAAGGGAAATGAAGATAGGGTCCAGGGGAATCCAACCCCATCGTCCCCATGACCTCCTGAAGTGGTTTGGTAGCAAGCTAGCTCAACCCGGCCGACCACAAAGATGGAGCTCGACGGGCTGCAAGGAGGGCTGCTCGCTGTGAGCAAAGGCCTCGGCCGAGTCAAGGGAGACCAGGCGATGCTTTTGGCAGCTTCAGGTGGAAGGCCTAGAGCAGAGGAAATCCGCCCCTTTGCTCCGCCATGCCATGGCTTGGCGGCGGCGCCCTCATGGTCTGAGGGATCCAAGGCCCAATCGAGGAAGAGTTGTAGCCGCGGAGCTCCTGGAGGGAAGCGCGAACCTGATGGAGGTGCTAGAAGGACCTTCAGAGGAGAGTGCTGCTACCGATCCCTCGCCGGAGCCAAGCCGCGCGGCGGCGGCTCTGTGAAACAGAGCCCCGCTAGGGACCCGCGAGCGAGGAACAGATAAGGAGAAAGGGCAGATCGGCCCTCCAAGCCAAACCTTGAACCGATCTGAACCAGCTCCAGACCAGGCACAAACCGGCCGGCCCAAGTGAGAGCTGCGCCAGCCCTTAAGGCCACATGGCGACGGCCGATTGGCCAGGACAAGGTAATAAACTCAGAAATCCTAAAAATGCTTAGTTTTTGTATAAATCATAACAATTAGCATGCTTATCAGAAAATTACAAACAAGGTACAGAAATTCTCAGAAAAATTAGTAGAACACAATGAAAGTATAATATCAGTCTTTTGACGAACTAATATCAGAGTAATCATGTAAGATGTTAAATGGCCTTTATATGCATAATAAATAATAAACAAAGGCCTAAAATGGTGGGAATATGTCAATAAGTCCATAATCATATTTAGAATGCATATGATGTCAGATATGGTCATGTGGATGTACGAAATCATGTAATTTACCTAATATGGCTAATTAGGGCTTATAACACTAAATAAAATGCAATTAATGCATACATGCTCAATAAATGATGAAATTTACAAAATACCCTCATATCAGTAACTGGAAGCTAATGTGGAACTTTGATATCAGTTAGATGCATAGAATTCATGTTACATGAGGATGACCCTAATACATGGATTAAAACCCTAATCTTGGTTAATGGTGTAACCTAGGGTTAATTAATGTGCACAAAAATGATATGGAAGATAATGTTCAGATAATGAATCATAATCTGGAAAAATGACATCAGTATGATAAATCTAAGACAAGAATGCAAGTAATGATGAGAATATCCCAATGAACTAAGTGAAACCCTAATATGAGCACGATTAGGGTTAAGATGAGATATAATAAGATGAGAACCTGATGATAGTATATGGTCTTGTTTTGATCAGGTTTGACCAAGCTTATAGTTGACATTAGTGATATGTGTTTAGTATGATCTATCTCTTTGGAAGGTACGCCATTACCTCTTACTTGGCTTATTATACAATATTCTTGTGTTATATGCATAGTAAAATACTTGGCATATGGTATTTGATGAAATGATTGTTCTTGTATGATATGTTGGTTGGTTTTCTATACTTACTGCTATGAACACATCAAACATAATATATCTGTTCCATTATATGAAAGCACTAACTCTTTGGTAGTGTGCTTGGAAGTGACCTAACTCTTTGGTAGTGGTCACATTGTACATATGACCTAACTCTTTGGTAGTGGTCTGACCTAACTCTTTGGTAGTGGTCACCTTGTACAAATGATCTAACTCTTTGGTAGTGATCATAAAGGCCTTGAGATATAATGGAAAATGAGCTTAAAATATGTGTTCTCTTTTGTTAATGAATATCTTTGCGCAAGTATACACTTTTCCTTATATTCTTCTGTTACTGCCAAGTATATTAGTTTTATCTTATTGCCAAGATATGATGAGAGGTATATAAAAAGACATGTAGGCGTACTCAGTACAATATTCATGAAATATTGTGCTGACGTGTACCACATGTAATCTTTTGTTTAGGTTGTGGTTACGCTCTTGAAGATCCAGGATAGTTGAGAGTTGTATAGCGAGCTGATGTACAGGTGGACCTGTTGTCTTAAGATCCTGTAGTTTAGATGTAGTACATGTATATGTTATAGTTTGCTGTTCAATATGTAATATCAAATGTTGTAACAATTCATGTTGTAATTATATGTTGAATGGTGAACATGTGTGTATGGTTTTATTATTGTTCATGTACATGTGCTACTGATTGTTTCCTTATGACTTCCTCTAATTTTCTTCTTCTTAGCCTAGTGTGGGATGTTTAAATTGGGATTCTCGCTGAGGTGAGGGTTTCAATTTGGATGTCACACATCAGATTAAGTTTTAGAAAATCCGGGGACGTCACAATAGGGATTGGGAGGATGGACCTGAATAGGTCACCCTTTATGGGTGTATCCTTAGTAGGGTATCTTGACACCTTAGGGGCTATGTCTTTCGATATCCTTCCCATGCTTTGGCCCTAGAACATCACTTGTATGAGGCTACTTTGGAATCCCCCCCATGCTTATATATTTCCCTTACCTATAGACCCCTACACTAATTGGAAATGGAGACCCCTACTTGGATGTGAAGGAGGATTTCTACAAACACTATAGACCATCTTGTAGGTTGATAGCTTAGGGAAGAAGCTTGTTGCTTGGATCTTGAACATCAAGGCACTTTTGGTGGTCCTAAGGCTTGGTAGCTTCATATCTAGTGTAAGATATGTAAGATATCTATTTCATTATCTCTTTAATATTGATTTCCCTATCGTCTTCTTCATTTTTCCAAGATCCATGGATATCCATCATGATTCTTGTTCCATGTAGCTAAAGAACCCTCTTTTTGTCCTAGGTGAGGGTAGATATAGCTAGACGCGACCCAGATGAAGATTTTGGATGGATGATGATGACGTTTAGGTATGCATGAGATCATGAAGAGAAGTCCTTGATTTCACATGTTTAAAGGAAGTTTGCTTAATCCCTCCTTTATTTTATCATGCATGTATTACTTATAAAAAAGATAAGCGCTTAGATTTTACCTTATATGCCTAGATCTTATTCTATGTGCCTTAAACTATAACCTTTGTGGATTATTTTATAACATCATGAACTGATTATGATTTTTTTGCCCTTACCTAGCTTCTAGTGATGATCCATGGTGCTATTATTCCTTCTCGATGCTATAAGGTTGAATATCTAAAATATGTGTGATTTTGCCTTAAAATGCCTTTTAATGTTTTTTTGGATCCCATGTTGATGGAAGACGAATTATACAATCTTCCTTTCCATTTTTAATGATCATCTAGGATGTAAGTGGCACATTTTCCAAGATATTATGTTGCTGAACTTTGACCTAGATTATATGTTTAAAGGTGATTTGTATACCTAAAATTGACCTTTTATTGCACAAACTTGTTTTGGTAATATCTTCCACATAGTTTACACTTGGTCTTGCATTTTTAGATGTTTCGTAGGGATTTCATGTGAATAGAAATGTATCCTTGGAGGTTGATATTGAGCCCTTATGAATATATGTCCTCTATATAACTGAAAGTGACAATTTCTGTTAAGCATGGGCACTTTTAAAGATGTTGTGAACTTTCTTTAGTTCTAGGGTTTCCTATAGTCATAGTTTATTTAAGTACATTGTTACCATTAGTGTCTCTTAATTTTTAGAGGCATATAAAAAAAACATACCTAAAATCTAAACTAAATTAGAAGGGATAATTAGGTATTTCTTCCATGACCCCTGGGATGCCAACATTAGCACCGATGGTACGTAAATGTATGTAATTCACGATTCAAAGAAATATTTGGAGTTCCTAGAGCCCCTTCCAATGCTTGTTTAAAAACTGATTGTCAAACCTTATTCATGGCTCTTTGTTGTTTAAAACTAAGGGTTTCATTTTTGTAATTTTTTAATTGTTCCAAAATCCTAGAAGTGACACTAATTAAATTCACATTTTCTCATTTTATTTCAGAATATCCATTCACTCGATATTCATTTGCCTATGTTTCCACTCCACACAAGCGGGTTCAAGCTTTTTCAAGTTTCTCAACAACACTTCTATAACCAAGATCCTCTATTTTCAATTACCTAATAAATCATTTAATAAAAGTAAATTTTCTTATGATTAATTTCACAGCCTAGATAATCTCCTCTTGAACCAAACATGAATCTTTTAATCCATTTGGTTCTCATGATCAATTATTCAATTTATAAGCATTCTTTCCCATATTTTTTAACATATTGAACATGTCCTCTGTTTTCTATTTGTATTTCTATTAAAGATATCAAAACTTATACAAGACCATAATATTTGGGGACTCTTACGATCAGAACAAAAAATCTATAATTGTTAGTAAAGTTGTTTATTTTTCATATACCCATGTACATCTTTGAATGTGAATGTGAAATTCCTATATGAACTTTTCCTTAGTATCTCCTATACTTATTAATTGTACCATGCATGGGTACTTTAAACTATAATATGAGATTCTATATATCTTACATAGTTGCTTATACATGACTTAGGACAAATGACGAATCTTAATGTAAATATAGAAATAAAGGTTAATCTACATGAATATTATATCTCATGGTAGGGTCCAAGTAAGAAAGTAAGAATGAGGTGATCTAGGGGTAATCCTTGATTAAATGTGGACTTTTATTAAATAATGAAAAACTTACATGGAAGAAGACACATAATGATGTATTCCACCTCCTCAAGGTATGACTCGTGCTTTCTCCTTTCCTTTTATCCTATAATTGAAAATGGTTTGACTAAGTATGGTTTAAAAGGTGACACTATAAAATGTATCCTATATATGGTGTAAGCCTCAAGCTTGATACTTTGAGCTTGATGACTTGAGTGTAACGTTATGATTGCTATCATTGGGATTATAGCAAGGGACAATGGTTAAAGTAAACCCACATTTGAGTATGAATAAATATAAAATGATGGTTGGATTGTGAAACAATTAGGGTTAAAATGATGTGGTTTTATGTATTTGATCTACTTTCCTTTGGTCAAGATCATACACTTTATAATGATCTTGTAGACCCTAAAAGAGAGAAGTAATGATGGTCAAATACTGTAATGACCCCCACTTTTGAGTGTCTCCCAATTAAGAGATACCTTAAAGTCGAGGATTTACTCTAAATTTCTAGGATCATATTTAACAAATAGTTAATAGTAAATAATTTCCATTTATTTAACATAGAATGAGTATTTATATTTGAATGATTTCCTCGAAGGTGTTACATGAATACTTCAATAACTAATTTGTACATAAATGAGAAGAAATACTAAACTAACTAATCCTCTACTTATCTTTAATATCTTCAATAACTTTCATCATTATCTTCATGTCTTCATATCATGTGTATCATCTACCTAAAATGTCAAAAAACAAAGCGCGATCAATATATTTCTATACTAGTACGTGGGTTCATCTAAAACATCACATATACACATATTCAACAATCATCTAATGGAACATATGAACTTGTATTTTCTTTCATATTCTAAGCCATGCTTGGTATGCCCAAGATTGGATTTATGTGAATCACCCCTTGATGGGTGAAACCTAGGGTTCAAAATATTCTATATTTATGTGATACTGATAGGGGCTTTATAACTTGCATGAAATAAATAAACATCCAACAATTATCATTCATTCAATCTTCATGAAACCTCAACAAACTCCAGAAGTTGAGAATCCAGATATTCATAACCATAACCACGTACCTTTGTCATGGAGAGGTACATGTAGTGTACTTTATGCAATCCAACCATCCAAGTATGTATTCAAGCAATTAACATTCAATGTGCATGTATTTAAACCCTAAAGTGTCACCAATACATTCAAGTCATTGTAATTAGACCTAACATGGCTTAGATTAAGGTCTAGGGTTATATTGGGGTTGTATATAGGCTCAAAACCCTATTATTACTATAACATATGTCATAAGGGTTACAAACCCTAACTTGTTGTCTTAAGGGTTACAAGCCCTAACTTGTCATCATTTGAAACCCTAATCATTATATTGAACATATTAGGTTATGCATGTTATTACAAGATGCAACCATTAGTATTAAAACCTTAATGCATTTATCTATTGGTTTATAATGCCTAAAAGATCATAAATATCATCCTAATTTGATTTAAAACATATGAATCTCATCATTATTCACTGATATTAGAATATACATCAAATAAGCATACTTAACATCATTAACAACATATTAATGAAAACTAGGGTTTACTTGAATAAACACCTAAACTCATGAAATAACTACACTTTTTTAACTACAATCACGTTCAGGACTTGAATTCATTTTATCTAAAACCTACACATTTTTCTGATAAAAGCCATATATAGTTTCACTACCATCAGAGCTACGGTTTGCTTACTATATTTATTCCAATTTAATACTAATATGACCAATCACACTATGCCACATACGGAAAATCACAACCTCCTCATCAACTTCGGGGCCCATCTTGAGCCAATCCGTTGATGCCCTCTTGGCACCTCGCACGTACATGGTGGCATGAACTAAAGGGATTTAAAGGTCAATACTACTCTTACCTCATTGTATCGACCCCTGGGGTAGCTGAGTAATTTCTTGGCATCATCCTCTTTCTGTATCATGCGTCTCTGTGCGATGTGACATCCTGAAGGGAGTCAACCTCATTGTTGACTCTACAATCTTCATTTGTGGTGACTAAATTGGAGTGGAAGCAACCTTCACCGTGATCCCTCAAACTCCCAACACTCTTTTATGGTGGTAAGGGTTGACCATGGTGGCTTAACCTTGGGGTCGGTCCAAGAAGAAAAAGGATGGAGGTGGGATACCAAAGACATGGTCTCTGTGGTGGAATTGAAGGGCTAGAGTTGTTATAGAGAGTGATACAACACCTCTGGACACCTTTTATAGGTATGAGGGGTTGAGATATCCCTGCTATTATGAGTCATAGAGATCTCGATTGGCCTCAATTTTGGCATTATCTTGTCTCATTGAGATAATGCTAGTTCTAAATATTGTTGAGTTCCTCTCGGCTTCTCGAAGGTAATGAGACTATTAGCTAGGTCAACGGTGGCCTATGGTGAGAGAGAGGGGAGTCAGGGTCAAGGCTGGAGTCGAGCCTCATATTGGTCTCCTGACCTAGGGTTGAAGATGACTCCATTGTCATATGATCCTTGATTAATATCTAATGTCCAGTAAATGAAACTCATGTCATACACCTATGGTCCCAGATTATCTAGACCTTAGGGTGACATCAAATAATTACATCTACCCTAAAACTATACTAGAATTATCTCAAACATTCTAAAAATCCTATATGCTGCTAGGATTATCTGATTGATCCCAAATTTTTGGAGTATGTCTATTTTGACTTTATCTATCTTTAGGCCAAGTTTTGGATCAAAGGAGTATGATCAATACCTTTTTTCTTCTCTTCAAGTATTTCACTAATTTAGTTACCTAGGTCACATATACCCATAAAAATAGTTCAAATATTGTATTTAGTTGTATTCAACCATTATCCTATATCTTTCCAAGTATTGGATAATATTAAGCTCAAATGATATCCAAATCTTGAAACCCAAGTAAAACTCTTGATAATGATCATTTCTTTATATAAATCAATAAGAACTTTAGATTCTTCTAGAATCCTATTCATTATTCCTTAATTATCTCATCAATCAACTTACATCATCTTTGGTATATTACTTATGCATGAAATCCCCATTTCATTATCTTAGATTCCCAGATCTAATTGTCACTCTAATAGCCCAATTGGGCCTTACTTGGGCCAACAAGTTAAACCCATGTCTTATAATCGATCCAAGTGATCCATTAAACTCGCAATTTTGTAATTTGTTCTCAACTATCATAATTACATCAAGAGTAGGTTATTTTCAAGGTAATAACATATTAACCTTATATAGTCAGATTGGGTTAGATTAAAGATTTCATCATCCAATGTTATATTTTCAAGCTCATCATTATTTATTAGATTGATATAAAATTCAATCCAATATTCATAAATTATATAATAAAATTTGCAAACTTTAGATCTTACATACACCCCTCCTTAAAAAGGAATTTAGTTGTAGTCCAAACACAAAGTTCACCCCATTCCATGTGCAGAGATGGTGCACCCACACATCATCATATAATTTTGAATTTTAGGTTTAGTCACTCTCATCAACGACTACTAACCATGAACACGTTTAAATTCCACAAACTTTACCTTAAATTTCATGAACTCAGGGTAGTCCTTTTCTCACCCATGAGTTTGTGAAAAAATCCCTTTAAATTTTGTTCCAATCATTAGTACATACCTTATTGTATTCATTATGTTCACATGTCATTAGACTTAGTCATTCATTTAAGGTCTTTAGGGGTATAAGTAACTTTTGAGTGATCTCCTCGTTCTCTCAAGGGCCCCATGTACTCATGAAGGTGGCCAATGTCCTGACCGCATGGGCCTTGGGTACACATGGATGGCTATCTCCTAACCCCATGGGCCCTATGCACTTAGATCATGATCAACTCCTGACCCCATAGGTCTTATGCACCCTTAATCATCCCTACTTGACCCTAGGGTTGACTTAGAGCTCTGCCCTCTGCATGGTTTATTGAAATGACATAATTTTATTTCATTATTATTTGCATTGGTCATGCCTACTTGACCCCTTGGGCCATAGATATATAGAAAGTGGCTTTTCATGAGCTCTTCCCAACATAGGGCTAATGTGAAGCTCAACTTTTTGCTCCATAGGGCTAATTTATGGCTCAATTATTCCCTTCATAGTACTAGACACAACATGACCCCACAAGTTTAGGGTTATGCCTCCCCCATAGACCTTTTCACAGTCTTGGGTTGACCCACCCCATGCAGGAACACCAATCCTAAAAGTGAATTGAGGGGGCTATATTCACACTATCTCACCACTAGTTTCATATGTTTCATTTATATTGAAAACACTTTATGTGCATCATGCATGCATTACTCCACGTACTTGCATGCATGGGAAACTAGGGTATCTAAATTGAATAACCCAAACCCATTTGGGTTTCCGCTTTCCTTTGCCCCTACTTAGGGTTTAGTTGGGTAGGGTTTTTATTTCACCCATACTACTCCCATTACCTAGGATTAGGGTTTTGGGTTAGGGTTAATGATTACACCTTACATCTTAGGGTTTTAGATATACCTCAACCCACTAAGGTCGTACTGGGTTATCCCAACCCCAGTGCTTCATGAAAAAATCAGTTTACCCATACTTACATCTTTCTAGGGTTTACCCTCATTACATGTCGTATCTTTCACATTTATTTTTCTAATTAATATTACTTTTCTTCACAGAGGATGCCTTAATCCTACTTATTATCAATACCCTAGATTGAGATGAGGAGAGAAGAGCCTATTAAGGGGTTATTAAGCAAAAAGAAGAGAAAGGACGACATTAGAGATGAGAAACCTAGAAGAAACATTATTTCAGACACAACCCTAGGTTCGGGACAAGCATGTATTGTTGACTCAAGGTATAAATTGACTAAACCCTTGTTTTGATGATGACTAAACCATTCCAATTAATTGTTTCTAATGTCTCTACTTGAGTGATTTCAGATTATGCATAGACACACTCCAAATGCTCTAACTTGTGCATCTCAACTTGGAGAAAAGACAAGTCAAAGTCCATACAAGTGTACGTTTTTGTAATATGATGTAAATCCTTTAGAATCATGTTGTAATTCACTTGTAATGATTGTATGACTTGTAATTAAGCTTAGAAAAAAATCAAGATCACTTAGATCGAATATTTAAGCCCTTAAAATCCATTTTCCAAAATTTACATCAGGATGTTCATCGGTCGAGTTGCAAACTCGACCGATCCTTTGGATCTTGAAAATGACTTTTGATCGGTTGAGTTTACACTTCACAAAACTCGACTGATACCTCTACTGACCAAAACTAATTTAAGTGAAACGGTCAAGTTACCCCAGGACAAACTCGACCGATGCCCAAAATTGGTCTTGTCTGTTAGTGGGATCAGTCGAGTTACCTTTATAGAAACTCGACCGATTGCACTGTATGAAAAATTGCAGAAAAGTGTTTCTAGCCGTTGTGGAGTTGCAACAAGTGGAAATATATCCGTTGCAAGTCACAAAATGGCTAGTTTTCATTCTTAAGTGTTCCCAAAGGCTAAGAGGCATCCCCAGCTATAAATAGGACCCCTTGGGCTTCATTCCAAGGTTGAGCATTCAATGCAAAACTCTATGTGAGGTTCCTACTCTATAGTTGAGTGCTTCCTACAGCCTCCTCTCTCTCTATAAGCTTAATCACTTGCTGTATTCATTAGAGTGACTAGGAAATTTGTAAGAGAGCTAGTCCTACATGTATATCTTGTGAGGCTATCAATTCCACCACATCCCTATCTCTCATTTCAACCATGAAGATGAAGGTTCTCTCTCTTGGCTAAGAGAAGTGAAGAAGAACAAGGGAAGTCATCCCTTGGTGAAGACCAAGGTTGAAGACTTGGAGTAAGAGTGGGTAAGACCTTGGTGAAGGCAGAAGACTCCTTGCTCAAATGGGTAAGTCCTTGGTGGAAGCTTCTTTGAGTGAAGGTGAAGTCAAAGGCTGAAGATCCAAGAAGGGTGGGTAATTCCATGAAGGATGAAAACTTGTCCAAGAGTAGGTAAGTCCTTAGAAGAAGGCGAAAGACTCCTTGCAAAGTGGGTAAGTCCTTGGTAAGGTGGAAGACTCTTTGTATTGGATAGGTAAGTCCTTTGGTGGTCATGTATTGTAAGTCTTATGAATGAATATAAGAGTGTAATGGTTAAGAAATCCTAGAGGTTGACCTCTCTAGGTAGTAGACTGGCTCACTTCTAGTTTAAAGTGTGAAACCACTCTAAATAGCTTGTCAATTGGTGTATGTTCAATATCTCTCTCCCTTGATATACATGTTTTAGTTGCACTCAAACTTCATATTTAGAAACCTTATCTTGACATATATCTTGAAGGTCTAATGAATTTTATTTAAGTGCATTCAGCTCTAATCACTCCCTCTAGAGCATCTAATCACCCATCTAGGATCCAACAATTGGTATCAGAGCGGGGCTTCTCCAAGCATACTTCAAAAAGTAGGAGAAGATGGGTGACTACCAAGGAGGGAGATACTTGATCAACCTTCCAATCTTTAATGGAACCAATTTCCTCTATTGGAAAAGAAGGCTCCAATTCTACATCCAAGGATCAAGTCTTGAGATGTGACAAATGGTGAACAACCCATACAAGCTACCTAAGGCAAAGATTGAAGAATGGGATGAATCTATCTTGAAGAAAGCAACCTTAAATGCTAGATCCATGCACATCCTATATGCCTCCATGACCCCCACTGTGTCCAACCATATTTCTACATGTGAAACAGCCTATGAGGTATGGAGAAAGCTATGCATCACTTATGAGGGGACAACTCAAGTGAAGGAAAGCAAAGTCTACATGCTCAATGGGATATTGGAGAACATCAAGATGGAAAAGGAGGAGAAGATAGCTCATATGTACTCTAGGATCAACACCATTGTGAATGATCTTACTATTCTAGGTCATCCTATGTCTAGAGGAGAGATCAACTCAAAGATCCTTAGAACTCTCCCCAAGAGGTGGGAACCCAAGGTGACTTCGATTGAAGAAGAAAGGTCTCTTAAGGATATTTCTATTGAAGATCTCATTGGAAATCTATAAGCACATGAAGCTACATTTGATAAGAGAGAAGAAGTTTAAAGACAAGAGGAGAAGGAGCTAAAGAGAATGAAGAAGGCTGAAATGAAGGCTCAAATTAAAGCTATTGTTGGTTAAGATTCTGCATCCTCTCAAGTTAAAGAAGATGCCATGTAATCCAAGGGTAAACTCTACAAAGGCAAGTCCTCCTCAATCCGGTGCTTCACATGTGGAAAAAAGGGCCACTGCAAGGAAGATTGCCCATGAGGCAAGAAGACCCATCATCACAAGAAAAGAGAAGAGAAGTACATGAAGAAGGAGAAATGGCACTCAATCTCAAGTGACTCCTCCAACTCAAGCTCAAGTGAAGATTCAAGTGGAGGATCAAGCTCAAGCTCTAGTGATGAAGGAGAATGCCATTTTTCTCTTATGGATTCTACAAGAAAAGACTCAAATTAGGTAAATCTATACTCCTTAGATAAAGGACCCTTAATTGCTATCATTAATGCTACTCATGCCTCTCTTAAGTCTTCTAAAAAGAAAAGGAAAAAGCTTGTCAGAATTATTGAGAATATGCATGTAGAATTAGATGATCTTGAACATGCTAAAATTTGCTTGCTTGATGATAAAAATGCTTGTCTTAGCCAAGTAGAATCTCTTAAACTTGAAAATGCTAGTTTGCTTAATAAGATTAGATTTCTAGAAGCTCAACCTCTTATGCCTAGTTCTAATGAATAACATTCTTTAATTGTTGATTCTCTCATGCATGATATTGATGTTCTTAAATCTGAAAACAAGGACAAAGATTTTGTTTTGCAAGGATTAGAATATGAAAATGGTGTTTATCTTTCTAAGATTTCTTTGCTTGAAATAGAAAATGCCTCCTTGCTTGCTAAAATCAATGTGCTTGAATCTTGTTCTAGTTCTACTATTAGAGAGAATAATGTTGCTTCTCTTCATATTGATAGAGATTCTTATTTAACTGAATCTCTTTGCCTAGAAAATGATCTTTTGCATGCTAGAGATAATACTAATCATTTGTCTTCTACTATTACTTCTCTTATGCATTACAATGATAGTTTGTGATCTTATTTGCAAAGATTCTTAGTTGGTAAAAGGAATCTTAATGATATCCTACACCATACTAATAAACAAATTGGTAGACATAACTTGGGGTATGATAGTAGTCAAAGGAACAACAAAGGTAAAGGATCTCCAATCTTCCATGGTGAATCCTCTAGTTCCAAGACTATGGGCACATGCAACTATTGTAATGAAATTGGTCAGTATTCTATTTGTTGTCCTTTTAGGAAAGCATACAAGAGAACTAGGACTTGGGTTGCTAAGCTAACTTCCCTGGACTCAAAAATATGATTGGGGACCATTTAATCTTTCTTCTTGTAGGTACTTGCAAATGGATTGACTTGAGCCATCTATTTGTAAATTGACTTATCGATCCACATGAAAGAAGAAAGGTGAGATGTGTAGAGGGTGACAACAAGTATAAAAGCAATGGTAAGAAGAAAGGTAATTATTTTCTTGCTTATAACCAATCCTAACTTGTTTTTGTCAAGTTTGTGTGCACTATGCATGTGGTTTTTGAGTCAAAAGTCGTATTTTGTGTTTCTATTCACACTCTTGCTCAAAAAACTATTTCTAATGCTTTTATAGTATATTACTAACTTGCTTACACATGTTTGGATATGGTTTGTATACTTATCATGTATCTAAATATGTTTTTATGAGATATATATGCGTTTTGATATGAGATTCATCAGTCGAGTTTGTCCTATTTGAAACTTGACTGATAGGCACCAGTGGGTATTGCCCACAACTGTCATTGGTCGAGTTGTCAATACACAGAACTTGACCAACAACATTGTGCATAGAATATACATTTGACATATTGAATGAGAATTTCCCTCTCAACTAGATTTTCTCAATCAATGGCCTTATTCTTAGGCACTCTCATTTGGTACCTTTATATATGAATATTGCCATGCTTCTAAAATTTCATATCTCTTTGTTTGGATATATCTCTACATCTACTCATATCTTGCTTTATCTTGTGTATCTTTTGGTATCTCTTGCTATGATCAAGATCCTTGTAGTAGTCCTAACATGTGATAACATCTACTAGTAGTTCACATACATGTAGTTATAACCTTATTTATAATTGGTATCTTTGCTCATCTAGTGGTATTTCACTATATGCCATGCTTGTATCTTGTTTCATACTTGCTCAAGCTTGTTTCTTGAATTGCATATCTACTATCTTGAGTTTCTTGCATAACTTTGTGATGCAGGATACATAAATCAACATTGTATGTAGAAATTGGAGTAGTTTTTGGATTTCATGCAACTGTTGCTCCAATTTCAATTTTTGGTGCAAGACTAGTGTTTTTTTGTAGAAACTACCTTCTGAGCAAGGCTCATTGCCACGCCATGGGCCCTGACACTTTTTGGGAAAACTTTGTCATCTTGAGGGTCAAAATTATGATATATTACTTTTCTACAACAATTTATCTTGCATTTTGGGTTGCTCAAGTGCATGATTTAACTTGCTTTTCTAGCTATACTTGGACAAGCCCCTATCTGTGCTCTTCTACTCTCCTTATATAACTTTCTCTTAACAAGTGGTGTTTCTTATTTCTTCATACCCCCACTTTTTGAAATGACAAAGGGGGATAAAGGTATGTCTTCTTTTGACAAAATTACGAGAAGGCATGTCCTACATGAAGAGGAGAAGCATGTCCATGTAAAGGGGAGAAGGTAAAGGGGAGAAGAAATATATGTGTGGAATATTTATGAGTAGAAGACATAGTATTCTATAAATATTATGAAAGCTAACCATGTAGGAGAAATAGCATCAATTGAGGGGGAGTATGATAACTCCACTAGCATCAACTGAGGGGGAGCATATGAACTCAATTCTATTGAAACTCCTAGGTTTTCCAAATGTATGAATTTACTGAAATGCTTTCAATACATTTATGGAATGGTTTTTCATCTTCAAAAAGGGGGAGAATGTTGACTCAAGGTCTAAATTGACTAAACCCTTGTTTTGATGATGACTAAACCATTCCAATGAATTGTGTCTAATGTCTCTACTTGAGTGATGTCTAAATATGCATAGACACACTCCAAATGCTCTGACTTGCGCATCTCAACTTGGAGAAAAGACAAGTCAAAGTCCATACAAGTGCACATTTTTGTAATATGATGTAAATCCATTAGAATCATGTTGTAAATCACTTGTAATGATTGTATCACTTGTAATTAAGCTTATAAAAATCAAGAGCACTTAGATCAAATATTTAAGCACTCAAAAGCCATTTTCTAAAATTCACATCAGGTTGTTCATCGGTCGAGTAGGAAACTCGATTGATCCTGATTGGATCTTGAAAATGACTTTTGATCGATCGATTTTACGCTTCATAGATTTCGAACGATCCCTCTACTGACCAAAACTTATTTAAGTTAATTGGTCAAGTTACCCCAGGACAAACTCGACCGATAGCCTAAATTGATCTAGTCTTTTAGTGGGATCGATCGAGTTACCTTTATAGAAACTCGACCGATTGAACTGTACAGAAAAGTGCAGAAAAGTGTTTCTAGCCATTGTGGAGTTGCAACAAGTGGAAATGTATCCGTTGCAAGCCACAAAATGGCTAGTTTATGTTCTTAAGTGTTCCTAAAGGCTAAGAGGCATCCCAGCTATAAATAAGACCCCTTGGGCTTCATTTCAAGGTTGAGCATTCAATGCAAAACTCTATGTGAGGTTCCTATTCTATAGTTGAGTGCTTCCTATATCCTCCTCTCTCTCTAAGCTTAATCACTTGCTGCATTCGTTAGAGTGAGTAGGAAATCTGTAAGAGAGCTAGTCCTACATGTATATGTGTGAGTATCTCACTTCCACCACATCCCTATCTCTCATTTCAACCATGAAGATGAAGGTTCTCTCTCTTGGATAAGAGAGGTGAAGAAGAATAAGGGAAGGCATCCCTTGGTGAAGATCAAGGTTGAAGACTTGGAGCAAGAGTGGGTAAGACCTTGGTGAAGGTAGAAGAGTCCTTGCTCAAGTGGGTAAGTCCTTGGTGGAAGTTTCATCGAGTGAAGGTGAAGTCAAAGGTTGAAGATCCAAGAAGAGTGGGTAATTCCTTTGAAGGCTGAAGACTTGTGCAAGAGTAGGTAAGTCCTTGGAAGAAGGCAGAAGGCTCTTTGCAAAGTGGGTAAGTCCTTGGTAAGGTTGAAGAATCTTTGTGTTGGATAGGTAAGTCCTTTGATGGTCATGTATTGTAAGTCTTATGAATGAATATAAGAGTGCAATGGTTAAGAAATCCTAGAGGTTGACCTCTCTAGGTAGTGGACAGACTCACTTCTAGTTTGAAGTGTGGAACTACTCTAAATAGCATGTCAATTAGTGTATGTTCAATCTCTCTCTCCCTTGCTATGCATGTTTTAGTTGCACTAAAACTTCTTATTTAGCAACCTTATCTTGTGATATATCTTGAAGGTCTAATGAATTTTGTTTAAGTGCATTTAGATTTATTTACTCCCTCTAGAGAATCTAATCACCCACCTAGGATCCAACAATTGGTATTAGAGCGGGTATTCTCCTAGCATACTTTAACAAATAGGAGAAGATGGGTGACTACCAAGGAGGGAGATACTTGATCAACCTTCTAATATTTTATGGGGGCAATTTCCTCTATTGGATAAGAAGGCTTCAATTCTACATCCAAGGATCAAGTCTTGAGATGTGGCAAATGGTGAACAACCCATACAAGCTACCTAAGGCAAAGATTGAAGAATGGGATGAAGTTACCTTGAATAAAGAAACCTTGAATGCTAGATCCATGGACATCCTCTATGCCTCCATGAACCCCATAGAGTTCAACCAGATTTCTACATGTGAAATAGCCTATGAGCTGTGGAGAAAGCTATGCATCACTTATGAGGTGACAACTCAAGTGAAGGAAAGCACAACCTATATGCTCAACAGGCTGTTTGAGAAATTCAAGATGGAAAAGGAGGAGATATATCTCATATGTACTCTAGGATCAACACAATTGTGAATGTTCTTGCGGTTCTAGGTCATCCTATGTCTAGAGGAGATATCAACTCAAAGATCCTTAGAACTCTTCCCAAGAGGTGGGAACCCAATGCTACTTGTGCCTCTCTTAAGTCTTCTAAAAAGAAAAGGAAAAAGCTTGCTAGAATTATTGATAATATGCATGTAGAATTAGATGATCTTGAACATGCTAAAACTTGCTTGCTTGATGATAAAAATGATTGTCTTAGCCAAGTAGACTCTCTTAAACTTGAAAATGCTAGTTTGCTTGATAAGATTAGATTTCTAGAAGCTCAACCTCTTATGCCTAGTTCTAATGAAGAGCATTCCTTAATTGTTGATTCTCTCATGCATGATATTGATGTTCTTAAATATGAAAATAAGGACACATATTTTGTTTTGCAATGATTAGAATCTGAAAATGGTGTTTATCTTTCTAAGATTGCTTTGCTTGAAACAGAAAATGCCTCCTTGCTTGCTAAAATCAATGTGTTTAAATCTTGTTCTAGTTCTACTAGTAGAGAGAATAATGTTGATGCTCTTCATATTGATAGAGATTCTTATTTAACTAAATCTCTTTGCCTAGAATATGATCTTTTGCATGCTAGAGATAATACCAATCATTTGTCTTCTACTATTACTTGTATTATGCATGACAATGATAGTTTGAGATCTTCTTTGTAAAGGTTCTTAGTTGGTAAAAGGAATCTTAATGATATCCTACACCATACTACTAAACAAATTGGTAGACATGGTTTGGGGTATGATAGTAGTCAAAGGAACAACAAAGGTAAAGGACCTCCAATCTTCCATGGAGAATCCTGTCGTTCCAAGACTATGGGCACATGCAACTATTACAATGAAATTGGTCATCATTCTACTCGTTGTCCTTTTAGGAAAACACCTAAGAGAACTAGGACTTGGGATGCTAAGCTAACTCCTCCAGACCCAAAAACATGATTGGGGACCATTTCATCTTTCATCTAGTAGGTACTTGCAAATGGATTGACTTGAGCCATCGATTTGTAAATTGACTTCTCGATCTACATGAAAGAAGAAAGGTGAGATGTGTAGAGGGTGACAACAAGTGGAAAAGCAATGGTAAGCACAAAGTTAATGGTTTTCTTGATTATAACAAATCCTAACTTGTTTTTGTCAAGTTAGTGTGCACTATGCACGTTGTTTTTGAGTCAAAAGTGGTATTTTGTGTTTCTCTTCACACTCTTGCTCAAAAAACTATTTCTAATGCTTTTATAATGTATTATAACTTGCTTATACATGTTTGGATGTGGTTTGCATATTTAGCATGGGTCTAAATATGTTTTTATGAAATATATATGCTTTTTGATAGCAGCTTCTTCGGTCAAGTTTGTCCTATTTGAAACTTGACCGATAGGCACCAATGGGTGTTGTCCACAGCTGTCATCGGTCGAGTTGTCAATACATAGAACTCGGCTGACAACACTATGCACAAAATATACATTTGGATTATTGAATGAGAATTTCCCTCTCAACTAGATTATCTCAATCAATAGCTTTATTCTTCAACACTCTCATTTGGTACCTTTATATATGAATATTGCCGTGCTTCTAAAATTGTATATCTCTTTGTTTGGATATATCTCTACATCTACTCATAGCTTACTTTATCTTGTGTATCTTTTGGTATATCTTTCTATGATCTAGATCCAACTAGTAGTCCTAACTTGTGATAACATCTACTAGTAGTTCACATACATGTAGTTCTAACCTTGCTTATAATTGGTATCTTTGCTCATCTAGTGACATTTCACTATATGCCATGCTTGTATCTTGTTTCATACTTGCTCAAGCTTGTTCCTTGAATTCCATATATACTATCTTGAGTTGCTTGCATAACGTTGTGATGCAGGATACATAAATCTACATTGTATGTAGAAATTGGAGTATTTTTTGGATTTCATGCAGCTTTTGCTCCAATTTCTATTTTTGGTGCAAGACTAGTGTTTTTTTTACAGAAACTACCTTCTGAGCAAGGCTCATTGCCATGCCATGAATGCTGACACTTTTTGGGCAAATTCTATCATCTTGAGGGTCAAAATTGCGATATATTATTTTTCTACAACACTTTATCTTGCATTTTGGGTTGCTCAAGTGCATGCTTTAACTTGCTTTTCTTTCTATACTTGGACATGCCCCTATTTGTACTCTTCTACTCTCCTTATATAACTTTCTCTTAAAAAGTGGTGTTTCTTATTTCTTCATGTCCCCACTTTTTGAAATGACAAAGGGGGAGAAAGGTATGTCTTCTTTTGACAAAATAGGGAGAAGGCATGTCCTACATGAAGAAGAGTAGCATGTCCATGTAAAGGGGAGAAGGTAAAGGGGAGAAGAAATATATGTGTAGAACATATATGAGTAGAAGACATAGTATTATATAAATGTTATGAAAGCTAATCATGCAGGAGAAATAACATCAATTGAGGGGGAGTATGAGAACTCCGCTAGCATCAACTGAGGGGGAGCATATGAACTCAATTATATTGAAACTCCTAGGTTTCTCCAAAGGTATGACTTTACTTAAATGCTTTAAATACATTTATGGAATGGTTTTTCATCTTCAAAAGGGGGAGAATGTTGACTCAAGGTCGAAATTGACTAAACCCTTGTTTTGATGATGAAGAAACCATTCCAATTAATTATGTCTAATGTCTCTATTTGAATGATTTTAGATCATGCATAGACACACTCAAAATGTGCTAACTTGCACATCTCAACTTGGAGAAAAGATAAGTCAAAGTCCATACAAGTGCACGTTTTTGTAATATGATGTAAATCCATTAGAACCATGTTGTAAGTCATTTGTAATGATTGTATGACTTGTAATTAAGCTTAGAAAAAATCAGGTGCACTTAGATCGAATATTTAAGCACTCAAAATCCATTTTCCAAAATTTACATCAGGCTGTTCATCGGTCGAGTTGCAAACTCGACCAATCCTGATTGGATCTTGAAAATGACTTTTGATCGGTCGAGTTTACACTTCACAGAACTCGACCGATCCCTCTACTGACCAAAACTAATTTAAGTGAATCGGTCGAGTTACCCCAGGACAAACTTGATCGATGGCCTAAATTGGTCTAGTCTTTTAGTAGGATCGGTCGAGTTACCTTTATAGAAACTCGACCGATTCCACTGTACAAAAAAGTGCAGAAAAGTGTTTCTAGCCGTTGTGGAGTTGCAACAAGTAGAAATATATTCGTTGCAAGCTATAAAATGGCTAGTTTTCATTGTTAAGTGTTCCTAAAGTCTAATAGGCATCCCCATCTATAAATAGGACCCCTTGGGCTTCATTCTAAGGTTGAGGATTCAATAAAAAACTCTATGTGAGGTTCCTTTTCTATAGTTGAGTGCTTCCTACAACATCCACTCTCTCTCTCTAAGCTTAATCACTTGTTGCATTTGTTAGAGTGAGTAGGAAATATGTAAGAGAGCTAGTCCTACATGTATATCTTGTGAGTGTCTCACTTCCACCACATCCCTATCTCTCATTTCAACCATGAAGATGAAGGTTCTCTCTCTTAGCTAATAGAGGTGAAGAAGAACAAGGGAAGGTGTCCCTTGGTGCAGATGAAGGATGAAGACTTGGAGCAAGAGTGGGTAAGACCTTGGTGAAGGCAGAAGGCTCCTTGCTCAAGTGGGTAAGTCCTTGGTGTAAGCTTATCTGAGTGAAGGTGAAGTCAAAGGCTGAAGATCCAAAAAGAGTGGGTAATTCCTTGAAGGATGAAGACTTGTACAAGAGTAGGTAAGCCCTTGGAAGAAGGCGGAAGACTCCTTACAAAGTGGGTAAGTCCTTGGTAAGGTTGAAGACTCTTTGTATTGGATAGGTAAGTCCTTTGGTGGTCATGTATTGTAAGTCTTATGAATGAATATAAGAGTGTAATGGTTAAGAAATCCTAGAGGTTGACCTCTCTAGGTAGTGGAGTGACTCACTTCTAGTTTGAAGTGTGGAACCACTCTAAATAGCTTGTCAATTGGTGTATGTTCAATCTCTCTCTCCCTTGCTATGCATGTTTTAGTTGCACTCAAACTTACTATTTAGCAACCTTATCTTGTGATATATCTTGAAGGTCTAATGAATTTTTTTTAAGTTCATTCAGCTCTATTCACCCCCCTAGAGCATCTAATCACCCATCTAGGATCCAACAATTGGTACCAGAGTGGGTCTTCTCCAAACATACTTCAAAATTGATCAACCTTCAAATCTTTGATGGGAGTAATTTGCTCTATTAGAGAAGAAGGCTTCAATTCTAAATCCAAGGATCAAGTCTTGAGATGTGGCAAATGGTGAACAACCCATACAAGCTACCTAAGGCAAATATTGAAGAATTGGATGAAGCTACCTTGAAGAAAGCAACCTTAAATGCTAGAGCCATGCACATCCTCTATGCCTCCATGACCCCCATCGAGTTCAACTAGATTTCTACATGTGAAAAAACCTATGAGGTATGGAGAAAGCTATGCATCACTTATGAGGGGACAACTCAAGTGAAGGAAAGCAAAGTCTACATGCTCAACGGGCTATTTGAGAACTTCGAGATGGAAAAGGAGGAGAAGATAGGTCATATGTACTCTAGGATCAACACCATTGTGAATGGTCTTGCAGTTCTAGGTCATCCTATGTCTAGAGGATAGATCAAATAAAAGATCCTTAGAACTCTCCCCAAGAGGTGGGAACCCAATGTGACTTTGATTGAAGAAGCAAGGTCTCTTAGGGATATTCCTATTGAAGAGCTCATTGGAAATCTACAAGCACATGAAGCTACACTTGACAAGTGAGAAGAAGTTGAAAGGCAAGAGGAGAAGGAGCTAAAGAGAATGAAGAAGGTTGAAATGAAGGCTCAAATTGAAGCTATTGCTGGTCAATATTTTCCATTCTCTCAAGTTAAAGAAGATTCCATGAACTCCATGGGTAAACTCTACAAAGGCAAGTCCTCCTCAATCCGGTGCTTCAAATGTGGAAAAAAGGGCCACTACAAGGAAGATTGCCCATGAGTCAAGAAGACCCATCATCACAAGGAAAGAGAAGAGAAGTACATGAAGAATGAGAAATGGCACTCAAGCTCAAGTGACTCCTCCAACTCAAGCTCAAGTGAAGATTCAAGTGGAGGCTCAAGATCAAGCTCTAGTGATGAAGGAGAATACCATTTTTCTCTTATGGATTCTATAAGAAAAGACTCAAATGAGGTAAATCTAAAATCTATAGATAAACGACCCTTAATTGCTATCATTAATGCTACTCATACCTCTCTTAAGTCTTCTAAATAGAAAAGGAAAAAGTTTGTTAGAACTATTGACAATATGCATGTAGAATTAGATGATCTTGAACATGCTAAAACTTGCTTGCTTGATGATAAAAATGCTTGTCTTAGCCAAGTAAACTCTCTTAAACTTGAAATTGCTAGCTTTCTTGATAAGATTAGATTTCTAGAAGCTCAACCTCTTATGCCTAGTTCTAATGAATAACATTCTTTAATTGTTGACTCTCTCATGCATGATATTGATGTTCTTAAATCTGAAAACAAGGACAGATATTTTGTTTTGCAAGGATTTGAATCTAAAAATAGTGTTTATCTTTCTAAGATTGCTTTGCTTGAAATAGAAAATGCCTCCTTACTTACTAAAATCAATGAGCTTGAATCTTGTTCTAGTTCTACTAGTAGAGAGAATAATGTTGCTGCTCTTCATATTGATAGAGATTATTATTTAACTGAATCTCTTTGCCTAGAAAATGATCTTTTTCATGCTAGAGATAATACCAATCATTTGTCTTCTACTATTACTTCTCTTATGCATGACAATGATAGTTTGAGATCTTCTTTGCAAATATTCTTAGGTGGTAAAAGGAATCTTAATGATATCCTACACCATACTACTAAACAAATTGGTAGATATGGTTTGGGGTATGATAGTAGTCAAAGGAACAACAAAGGTAAAGGACCTCCAATATTCCATGGAGAATCCTCTAGTTCCAAGACTATGGGCACATGCAACTATTGTAATGAAATTGGTCATTATTCTACTTGTTGTCCTTTTAGGAAAGCACCCAAGAGAATTAGGACTTAGGTTGCTAAGATAACTCCTCTAGACCCAAAAATATGATTGGGGACCATTTCATCTTTCTTCTTGTAGGTACTTGTAAATGGATTGACTTGAGCCATCGCTTTGTAAATTGACTTCTCGATCCATATGAAAGAATAAAGGTGAGATGTGTAGAGGGTCACAACAAGTGTAAAAGCAATAGTAATCACAAAGGTAATGGTTTTCTTTCTTATAACCAATCCTAACTTGTTTTTGTCAAGTTAGTGCACACTATGCATGTGGTTTTTGAGTCAAAAGTGGTATTTTGTGTTTCTCTTCACACTTGCTCAAAAAATTATTTCTAATGCTTTTATAGTGTATTACTAACATGCCTACACATGTTTGGATATGGTTTGTATATTTAGCATGTCTCTAAATATGTTTTTATGAGATATATATGCTTTTACAAACTAGCTTCATCGGTCGAGTTTTTCCTATTTGAAACTCGACCGATAGGCACCAATGGGTGTTTCCCAAAATTGTCATCGATTGAGTTGTCAATACAAAGAACTCGACCAAAAACACTGTGCACAGAATATACATTTGGCATATTGAATGAGAATTTCTCTATCAACTAGATTTTCTCAATCAATAGCCTTATTCTTCGGCACTCTCATTTGGTACCTTTATATATGAATATTGCCATGCTTCTAAAATTGCATATCTCTTTATTTGGATATATCTCTACATATACTCATATCTTGCTTTATCTTGTGTATCTTTTGGTATCTCTTGCTATGATCTAGATCCTTCTAGTTATCCTAACTTTTGATAACAATTACTAGTAGTTCACATACATGTAGTTCTAACCTTGTTTAAAATTGGTATCTTTGCTCATCTAGTGGTATTTCACTATATGCCATGGTTGTATCTTGTTTCATACTTGCTCAAGCTTGTTCCTTGAATTGCATATCTACTATCTTGAGTTGCTTGCATAACTTTGTGATGCAGGATACATAAATCTACATTATATGTAGAAATAGGAGTATGTTTTGGATTTCATGCAGCTCTTGCTCCAGTTTCAGTTTTTGGTGCAAGACTAGTGTTTTTTTGTAGAAACTACCTTCTGAGCAAGGATCATTGCTACGCCATGAGCCCTAACACTTTTTGGGCAAATTCTGTCATCTTGATGGATAAAATTGTGATATATTATTTTTCTGCAACACTTGATCTTACATTTTGGGTTGCTCAAGTGCATGCTTTAACTTGCTTTTCTAGCTATACTTGGACAAGCCCCTATCTGTGCTCTTCTACTCTCCTTATATAACATTCTCTTAACAAGTGGTGTTTCTTATTTCTTCATACCCCCACTTTTTGAAATGACAAAGGGGGAGAAAGGTATGTCTTTTTTTGATAAAATAGGGAGAAAGCATGTCCTACATGAAGAGGGGAAGCATGTCCATGTAAAGGGGAGAATAAATATATGTGTAGAACATATATGAGTAGAAGACATATTATTCTACAAATGTTATGAAAGCTAACCGAGTAGGAGAAATAGCATCAATTGAGAGGGAGTATGAGAACTCCACTAGCATCAACTGAGGGGGAGCATATGAACTCAATTCAATGGAAACTCCTAGGTTTCTCCAAAGGGATGACTTTACCTAAATACTTTCAATACATTTATGGAATGGTTTGTGATCTTCAAAAAGGGGGAGAATGTTGACTCAAGGTCTAAATTGACTCAACCCTTGTTTTGATGATGACTAAACCATTCCAATTAATTGTGTCTAATGTCTCTACTTGAGTGATTTCAGATTATGCATAGACACACTCCAAATGCTCTCACTTGCACATCTCAACTTGAACAAAAGACAAGTCAAAGTCCATACAAGTGTACATTTTTGTAATATGATGTAAATCCATTAGAATCATGTTGTAAATCACTTGTAATGATTGTATGACTTGTAATTAAGCTTAGAAAAAATCAAGAGCACTTAGATCAAATATTTAAGCACTCAAAAGCCATTTTCCAAAATTCACATCAGGTTGTTCATCGGTTGAGTTGCAAACTTGACCGATCCTGATTGGATTTTGAAAATGACTTTTGATCGGTCAAGTTTACACTTCACAAAAATCGACTGATCCTGCTACTAAACAAAACCGATTTAAGTGAATCGGTCAAGTTACCCCAGGATAAACTCGACCGACGGCCTAAATTGGTCTTGTCTTTTAGTGGGATTGGTCGATTTACCTTTATAGAAACTCGACCGATTGCACTGTATGAAAAAGTGCAGAAAAGTATTTCTAGTCATTGTGGAGTTGCAACAAGTGGAAATATATCTGTTGCAAGCCTCAAATTGTCTAGTTTTCATTCTTAAGTGTTTCCAAAGTCTAAGAGGCATCCCCAGCTAAAAATAAGACCCATTGGGCTTCATTCCAAGGTTGAGCATTCAATGCAAAACTCTATGTGAGGTTCCTATTCTATAGTTGAGTGCTTCTTACAACCTCCTCTCTCTCTCTCTAAGCTTAATCACTTACTGCATTCGTTAGAGTGAGTAGGAAATATGTAAGATAGCTAGTCTGACATGTATATCTTGTGAGGCTCTCACTTCCACCACATCCCTATCTCTCATTTCAACCATGAAGATGAAGGTTCTCTCTCTTGGCTAAGAGAGGTGAAGTAGAATAAGGGAAGGCATCCCTTGGTGAAGATCAAGGCTGAAGACTTAGAGCAAGAGTGGGTAAGACCTTGGTGAAGGCAGAAGACTCCTTGCTCAAGTGGGTAAGTCCTTGGTGGAAGCTTCTCCGAGTGAAGGTGAAGTCAAAGGCTGAAGATCCAAGAAGAGTTGGTAATTCCTTGAAGGCTGAAGACTTGTTCAAGAGTAGGTAAGTCCTTAGAAGAAGGTGAAGGCTCTTTGCAAAGTGGGTAAGTACTTGGTAAGGTTGAAGACTCTTTGTATTGGATAGGTAAGTCTTTTGGTGGTCATGTATTGTAAGTCTTATGAATGAATATAAGAGTGCAATGGTTAAAAAATCCTAGAGGTTGACCTCTCTAGGTAGTGGACTGACTCACTTCTAGTTTGAAGTGTGGAACCACTCTAAATAGCTTGTCAATTGGTGTATGTTCAATCTCTCTCTCCCTTTCTATGCATGTTTTAGTTGCACTCAAACTTCCTATTTAGCAACCTTATCTTGTGATATATCTTGAAGGTCTAATGAATTTTGTTTAAGTGCATTCAACTCTGTTCACCCCCCTCTAGAGCATCTAATCACCCATCTAGGATCCAACAATTGGTATCAAAGTGGGTCTTCTCCAAGCATACTTCAACAAGTAGGAGAAGATGGGTGACTACCATGGAGGGAGATACTTGATCAACCTTCTAAACTTTGATGGGAGCAATTTCCTCTATTGGAGAAGAAGGCTTCAATTCTACATCCAAGGATCAAGTTTTGAGATATGGGAAATGGTGAACAGTCCATACAAGCTACCTAAGGTAAAGATTGAAGAATGGGATGAAGCTACCTTGAAGAAAGCAACCTTGAATGCTAGAGCCATGCACATCCTCTATGCCTCCATGACCCCCACCTAGTTCAACCAGATTTCTACATGTGAAATAGCCTGTGAGGTATGGAGAAAGCTATGCATGACTTATGAGGGGACATCTCAAGTGAAGGAAAGCAAAGTCTACATGCTCAATGGGATATTTGAGAACTTCAAGATGGAAAAGGAGGAGAAGATAGGTCATATGTACTCTAGGTTCAACACCATTGTGAATGGTCTTGCGGTTCTAGGTCATCCTATGTCTAGAGGATAGATCAACTCAAAGATCCTTAGAACTCTCCCCAAGAGGTGGGAACCCAAGGTGACTTTGATTGAAGAAGCAAGGTCTCTTAGGGATATTCCTATTGAAGAGCTCATTGGAAATTTACAAGCACATGAAGCTATTCTTGACAAGAGAGAAGAAGTTGAAAGACAAGAGGAGAAAATCTAAAGAGAATGAAGAAGGCTAAAATGAAGGCTCAAATTGAAGCTATTGTTGGTCAAGCTTCTCCATCCTCTCAAGTTAAAGAATATGCCATGTACTCTAAGGGTAAACTCTACAAAGGCAAGTCCTCCTCAATTCGGTGCTTCACATGTGGTAAGAAGGGCCACTACAAGGAAGATTGCCCACGAGGTAAGAAGACCCATCATCATAAGGAAAGAGAAGAGAAGTACATGAAGAAGGAGAAATGGCACTCAAGCTCAAGTGACTCCTCAAACTCAAGCTCAAGTGAAGATTCAAGTGGAGGATCAAGATCAAGCTTTAGTGATGAAGGAGAATGCCATTTTGCTCTTATGCCTTCTACAAGAAAAGACTCAAATGCGGTAAATCTAAACTCTTTAGATAAAGGACCATTAATTGCTATCATTAATGCTACTTGTGCCTCTCTTAAGTCTTCTAAAAAGAAAAGGAAAAAGCTTGCTAGAATTATTAACAATATAATGTCGAATTATATGATCTTAAATATGCTAAAACTTGCTTGCTTGATGATAAAAATGCTTGTCTTAGCCAAGTAGACTCTCTTAAACTTGAAAATGCTAGTTTGCTTGATAAGATTATATTTCTAGAAGATCAACCTCTTATGCCTAGTTCTAATGAAGAGCATTCTTTAATTGTTGGTTCTCTCATGCATGATGTTGAAGTTCTTAAATCTGAAAACAAGGACAAAGATTTTGTTTTGCAAGGATTAGAATCTGAAAATGGTGTTGATCTTTCTAAGATTGCTTTTCGTGAAACAGAAAATGCCTCTTTGCTTGCTAAAATCAATGTGCTTGAATCTTGTTCTAGTTCTACTAGTAGAGAGAATAATGTTAATGCTCTTCATATTGATAGAGATTCTTATTTAACTAAATCTCTTTGCCTAGAAAATGATCTTTTGCATTCTAGAGATAATACCAATCATTTCTCTTCTACTATTACTTTTCTTATGCATGACAATGATAGTTTGAGATCTTATTTGCATAGATTCTGAGTTGGTACAATGAATCTTAATGATATCCTACACCATACTACTAAACAAATTAGTAGACATGGTTTGGGGTATGATAGTAGTCAAAGGAACAACAAAGGTAAATGACCTCCAATCTTCCATGGAGAATGCTCTAGTTCCAAGACTATGGGTACATGCAACTATTAGAATGCAATTTGTCATTATTCCACTTGTTGTCCTTTTAGGAAAGCACCCAGGAGAACTAGGACTTGGGTTGCTAAGCTAACTCCTCCGAACCCAAAACTATGATTGGGGACCATTTCATCTTTCTTCTTGTAGGTACTTGTAAATGGATTGACTTGAGCCATCGATTTGTAGATGGACTTCTCGATCCACATGAAAGAAGAAAGGTGAGATGTGTAGAGTGTGAAAATAAGTGGAAAAGCAATGATAAGCATAAAGGTAATGGTTTTCTGGCTTATAACCAATCCTAACTTGTTTTGTCAAGTTAGTGTGCACTATACATGTGGTTTTTGAGTCAAAAGTGGTATTTTGTGTTTCTCTTCACACTCTTGCTCAAAAAATTATTTCTAATGCTTTTATAGTGTATTACTAACTTGATTACACATGTTTGGATATGGTTTATATATTTAGCATGTCTCTAAATATGTTTTTATGAAATATATATGCTTTTTGATAGCAACTTCTTCGGTCGAGTTTGTATTATTTGAAACTCGACCGATAGGCACCAATGGGTGTTGCCCATAGCTGTCATCGGTTGAGTTGTAAATACACAGAACTCGACCGACACCACTGTGCACAGAATATACATTTGACTTATTGAATGAAAATTTCCCTCTCAACTAGATTTTCTCAATCAATAGCCTTATTCTTCGACACTCTCATTTGGTACCTTTATATATGAATATTGCCATGCTTTTAAAATTGCATATCTCTTTGTTTGGATATATCTCTACATCTACTTATAGCTTGATTTATCTTGTATATCTTTTGGTATCTATTGCTATGATCTAGATCCTTCTAGTAGTCCTAACTTGTGATAACATCTTCTAGTAGTTCACATACATGTAGTTCTAACCTTGTTTATAATTGGTATCTTTTCTCATCTAGTGGTATTTCACTATATGCCATGCTTGTATTTGTTTCATACTAACTCAAGCTTATTCCTTGAATTGCATATCTACTATCTTGAGTTGCTTGCATAACTTTGTAATGCAAGATACATAATTCTACATTGTATCTAGAAATTAGAGTATTTTTTGGATTACATGCAACTTTTTCTCCAGTTTTAGTTTTTGGGTGCAAGACTAGTGTTTTTTTGCAGAAACTACCTTCTAAGCAAGGCTCATTGCCACGCCGTGATCCCTGACACTTTTTGGGCAAATTTCGTCATCTTACAGATCAAAATTGCAATATATTATTTTCTACAACACTTTATCTTGCATTTTGGGTTGCTCAAGTGCATTCTTTAACTTGATTTTCTAGCTATACTTGGACAAGACCCTATTTGTGCTCTTCTACTCTCCTTATATAACTTTCTCTTAACAAGTGGTGTTTCTTATTTCTTCATACCCCCACTTTTTGAAATGACAAAGGAGGAGAAAAGTATGCCTTCTTTTGACAAAATAGGGAGAAGGCATGTCCTACATGAAGAGGAGAAGCATGTCCATGAAAAGGGGAGAAGGTAAAGGGGAGAAGAAATATATGTGTAGAACATATATGAGTAGAAGACATAGTATTCTATAAATGTTATGAAAGCTAACCATACAGGAGAAATAACATCAATTGAGGGGGAGTATGAGAACTTCACTAGCATCAACTGAGGGGGGGCATATGAACTCAATTCTATGGAAACTGCTAGGTTTCTCCAAAGGTATGACTTTACTTAAATGCTTTCAATACATTTATGGAATGGTTTGTCATCTTCAAAAAGGGGGAGAATGTTGACTCAAGGTCTAAATTGAATAAACCCTTGTTTTTATGATGAATAAACCATTCCAATTAAAAGTGTCTAATGTCTCTACTTGAGTGGTTTCATATTATGCATAGACACACTCCAAATGCTCTAACTTGCACATCTCAACTTGGAGAAAAGACAAGTCAAATTCCATACAAGTGCACATTTTTGTAATATGATGTAAATCCATTAGAATAATGTTGTAAATCATTTGTAATTAAGCTTATAAAAAACCAAGAGCACTTAGATCGAATATTTAAGCACTTAAAAGTCATTTTCTAAAATTCACATCAGGCTGTTAATCGGTCGAGTTGCAAACTCGACCGATCCTGATTGGATCTTGAAAATGACATTTGATCGGTCGAGTTTAAACTTCACAGAACTCGACTGATCCTTCTACTGAGTTACCCCAGGACAAACTCAGCCGATGGCCTAAATTGGTCTTGTCTTTTAGTGGGGTCAGTCGAGTTACCTTAATAGAAACTCGACCGATTGCACTGTACAAAAAGTACAAAAAAGTGTTTCTAGCCGTTGTAGAGTTGCAAAAAGTGGAAAAATATCTGTTGCTAGCCACAAAATGGCTAGTTTTCATTCTTAAGTGTTTCCAAAGGCTAAGAGGCATCCCCAATTATAAATAGGACCCCTTGGGCTTCATTCCAAGGTTGAGCATTCAATGCAAAACTCTATGTGAGGTTCCTATTCTATAGTTGAGTGCTTCCTACAACCTCCTCTCTCTTTTTTAGATTAATCACTTGCTACATTCGTTAGAGTGAGTAGGAAATTTATAAGAGAGCTAGTCCTATATGTATATCTTGTGAGGCTCTCACTTCTACCACATCCCTATCTCTCATTTCAACCATGAAGATGAAGGTTCTCTCTCTTGTCTAAGAGAGGTGAAGAAGAACAAGGGAAGACGTCCCTTGGTGAAGATCAAGGCTGAAGACTTAGAGCAAGAGTGGGTAAGACCTTGGTGATGGCATAAGACTCCTTGCTCAAGTGGGTAAGCTTTGGTGGAAGCTTCTCTGAGTGAAGGTGAAGTCAAAGGCTAAAGATCCAAGAAGAGTGGGTAATTCCTTGAAGGCTGAAGACTTGTGCAAGAGTTGGTAAGTCCTTGGAAGAAGGCATAAAACTCTTTGCAAAGTGGGTAAGTCCTTGGTAAGGTTGACGACTCTTTGTATTGGATAGGTAAGTCTTTTGGTGTTCATGTATTGTAAGTCTTATGAATGAATATAAGAGTGCAATGGATAAGAAATCCTAGAGGTTGACCTCTCTAGGTAGTGGACTGACTCACTTCTAGTTTGAAGTGTGGAACCACTCTGAATATCTTGTCAATTGGTGTATGTTCAATCTCTCCCCCCCTTGCTATGCATGTTTTAGTTGCACTCAAACTTCCTATTTAACTACCTTATCTTGTGATATATCTTGAAGGTCTAATGAATTTTGTTTAAGTGCATTCAACTCTATTCACCCCCCTCTAGAGCATCTAATCACCCATCTAGGATCCAACAATTGGTATCAGAGCAGGTTTTCTCCATGCATACTTCAACAAGTAGGAGAAGATGGGTGACTACCAAGGAGGGAGATACTTGATCAACATTCCAATCTTTGATGGGAGCAATTTCCTCTATTGGAGAAGAAGGCTTCAATTCTACATCCAAGGATCAAGTCTTGAGATGTGGCAAATGGTTAACATCCCATACAAGCTACCTAAGACAATGATTAAAGAATGGGATGAAGCTATCTTAAAGAAAGCAACCTTGAATTCTAGAGCCATGCACATCCTCTATGCCTCCATGACCTCCATTGAGTTCAACCAGATTTCTACATGTGAAACAACCTATGAGGTATGGAGAAAGCTATGCATCACTTATGAGGGGATAACTCAAGTGAAGGAAAGTAACATCTACATGCTCAACAGGCTGTTTGAGAACTTCAAGATGGAAAATGAGGAGAAGATAGCTCATATGTACTCTAGGGTGAACACCATTGTGAATGGTCTTGCGATTCTAGGTCATCCTATGTCTAGAAGAGAGATCAACTCAAAATCGTTAGAACTCTCCCCAAGAGGTGGGAACCCAAGGTGACTTCGATTGAAGAAGCAAGGTCTCTTAAGGATATTCCTATTGGAGAGTTCATTGGAAATATACAAGCAAATGAAGCTATATTTGACAAGAGGGAATAAGTTGAAAGACAAGAGGAGAAAGAGCTAAAGAGAATGAAGAAGGCTGAAATAAAGGCTCAAATTGAAGCTATTGTTGGTTAAGCTTCTCCATCCTCTCAATTTAAAGAATATGTCATGTACTCCAAGGGTAAACTCTACAAAGGCAAGTCCTCCTCAATCCGGTGCTTCACATGTGGAAAGAAGGTCCACTACAAGGAAGATTGCCCACGAGGCAAGAAGACCCATCATCACAAGGAAAGAGAAGAGAAGTACATGAAGAAGGTGAAATGACACTCAAGCTCAAGTGACTCCTCCAACTCAAGCTCAAGTGAAGATTCAAGTGGAGGATCAAGCTCAAGCTCTAGTGATGAAGGAGAATGCCATTTTTCTCTTATGGCTTCTACAAGAAAAGACTCAAATGAGGTATATATAAACTCTTTAGATAAAGGACCGTTAATTGCTATAAGTAATGCTACTCATGCCTCTCTTAAGTCTTCTAAAAAGAAAAGGAAAAAGCTTGATAGAATTATTGACAATATGAATGTAGAATTAGATGATCTTGATCATGCTAAAACTTGTTTGCTTGATGATAAAAATGCTTGTCTTAGCCAAGTAGACTCTCTTAAACTTGAAAATGGTAGTTTGCTTGATAAGATTTGATTTCTAGAAGCTCAACCTCTTATGCCTAGTTCTAATGAAGATCATTCTTTAATTGTTGATTCTCTCATGCATGATATTGATGTTCTTAAATCTGAAAACAAGGACAAAGATATTGTTTTGCAAAGATTAGAACCTGAAAATAATGTTTATCTTTCTAAGATTGCTTTGCTTGAAACAGAAAATGCCTCCTTGCTTGCTAAAATCAATGTGCTTGAATCTTGTTCTAGTTCTACTAGTAGAGAGAATAATGTTACTGCTCTTCATATTGATAGAGATTCTTATTTAACTAAATCTCTTTGCCTAGAAAATGATCCTTTGCATGCTAGAGATCATACCAATCATTTGTATTCTACTATTACTTCTCTTATGCATGACATTGATAGTTTGAGATCTTCTTTGCAAAGATTCTTAGTTGGTAAAAGGAATCTTAATGATATCTGTGGCATCCAACTCACAAAAACAAGATTAATTAAGCGGAAGCGATCATTTGTAGCAGATTATTGAAAATCACTAAAAATTAAAACCTTTTTCAAAGAGATCCAATCATAGGAAAACTCTTTCAACAAGAACCAATTTATTACATTTACATCCTGGTTCATGAATACATATCTTGTACTATCTTTTCTTGAGGGTTACAACATCAACTGCCTTATTAAAATTACATACAACATAAGAACCTCGAGGCATTAAGCCAAAATCTCAAAACGATTCATTATAAGCACTAATTATTAACTCCTAGGACCTGAGAGTACAGAGATGACACATAGGACTTCTATCTACAAACACGACAGACATCACACTCCACCTGAGTTGTTGCTACTGTACCTGCTGCTGCTGAAGTTCTTCCTCTGTAAGATATTCTCAATCTCCTCTATGCTCATCCACCTAAAAAATGTTGGATCCCACGGGGGTGAGACAATTGAAAGTTGCCCCAGCGAGAGATATAACTCTCTGCCAGAAACATTATTATTGCAGTTTATAATATAAATCTGAACAGAGGATAAGCAGTTTATATCATTATCATCTTTAACTATTGCAACTATCTGCGATAGAGAAGTGAATCATCTATTCTCTTTATAAGGAATAGAAAGAACATGTATATTATTTATCTATTGTATTAGCTCAACATTTCATGCTTTTCTCATGTTACTCATTACTCTGATATGTCACCCATGATTCTTTCTTGTTTCTATCTGATGGCCTTAGCCAATCTACTAAACAGATATTGGTTTATACTATACATGAGAGTGTACATCATCATGTCTTATTTAGGCATTGGTCCATACCAATCCTGTATAAATATTCTAGGAATTGGATTATACCAATCCTGTGCAACTAGTACGGGCATTGGACTTATATTGTTCCTGTGTATCCATTCCAAGTATTGGACTATGCGAATCCCAACTATTCCAAGTATTGGGCTATGCTAATCTTAACTATTCCAGGTATTGGGCTATGCCAATCCTAACTATTCTAGGTATTGACCTATGTCAATCCTGTGACATTATTCCAGGTATTGAACTATGTCAATCCTGTGCAATTATTCCATGTATTGAACTATGTCAACCCTGTGCAATTATTCCAGGTATTGAACTATGTCAACCCTGTGCAATTATTCTAGGTATTGGGTTATTAACAATCATGTGCAATTCTTCCAAGTATTGGGATTTAACCAATCCTGTGTTATTATTCCAGGTATTGGGATTTAACCAATCCTGTGTTATTATTCCAGGTATTGGGATTTAACCAATCATGTGTTATTCTTCCAGGTATTGAACTATGTCAATCTTGTGCAACTATTCCAGGTATTGAACTATGTCAACCATGTGTAATTATTCCAGGTATTGAACTATGTCAACCCTGTGCAATTATTCCAGGTATTGGGTTATTACCAATCCTGTGCAGTTATTCCAGGTATTGGGATTTAACCAATCCTGTGTTATTATTCCAGGTATTGGGATTTAACCAATCCTGTGTTATTATTCCAGGTATTGAACTATGTCAACCTGTGCAACTATTCCAGGTATTGAACTATGTCAATCATGTGACATTATTCCAAGTATTGGGATTTAACCAATCCTGTGTTATTATTCCAGGTATTGGGATTTAAGAAATCCTGTGTTATTATTCCAGGTATTGAACTATGTCAATCCTGTGACATTATTTCCCATGTCTGTTTACATAGCACTGGGTACCTCATTCTTCTACTGACATTTAAAGTTTGGCCATGCCATTATGCTCAATCACATTCTTTATGTAAAACAAGTATCCCTCTCTTCTCCAAACTTGTATAATCAAGGTTCCATCATTATTATTGTATTATTTTGTTATAATTATTATGTTATTAGGTTTCCCTTTTCTTGGTTTATTAATTTTTTTTTCATCTCTTACAGTGGGCTTTTATAAATATCTTAGTACCTCCCACTAGGTATCAACTTACTCATGTGGTTCTCAAGGCCTATTAAAATATCTTGTTACCTCTCACTAGGTAACAACCAATCTCATGGCTCATAAAGCACATTTAACATCTTATCACCTTTCACTAGGCAACAACCAATCTCAGGGTTCATAAAACACATTACATCCTAATGTAATGATTAGGACAACACTCTTTATATGTTACTCCTCCAAGTATGTTGGATTTGAGATGCATCAAGGGATATCATTCTTAAAGAGCTGGATGTGATATTTATGATGTCTTGATATATCACTTCCCTCAGCACTTTAAACTTACTTGATTTTATCGATTTATATTGTATTAAGGTATTTCTCATCTTAATACTTCCATATACTAACCTATCACCTTTACTATGAAGTGCATAGACCATAGATCACACATAAGGATTGTACACTATCTTCCATGATAGGGACTCATCTCAGGTTAAGGCTTTGCTTGTTATAAAGTTACCTATAATCAATCACTATTCCATTATTAGGATTAGGTTTCCCATACCATCACCCTTTATTAGGGTTTAGGGTTTCACATACTATCATACTTCATTAGGGTTAGGATTGCATATAGCATCATCCTTCATTAGGCTTTCACATCACATTCCCCATAAATAGGGTTTACTATTCATCCCAACTAGGATTTCTCATGGCATCACCCTCAATTAGGGTTTCTCATGGAATCAACCTCAATTAGGGTTTCTCATAGAATCACCCTCAATTAGGGTTTCTCATAGAATCACCCTCAATTAGGGTTTCTCATATCATATCAATACATCAGGGTTTTACATCACATTACCCTAGTCTAGGTTTTCATACACTTTACCCTAAAATTAGGGTTTACTATTCAACCCAATTAGGGTTTCACCCTCCATTCCTATAATTAGGGTTTACCTTATGTTACCCTAAATTAGGGTTAGGATTCATTAACCTTCTGGATTAGGGTTTCATGATCTCTTTACTAAGGATCATAACTTAATCACCACATGATTAATACTCATGTAAGAATTCCTTTCTATCATCCTTTCAACTTGATTAGGTTTATATCAACCCTTCAATCAAGTATATATATATACAACTATGGTTGACAAAGTGTACTGAGACATTGCTTTCATAAGCTTATGGGGATTAACTCATCTAGGGTTACCAATTACTTAATACCTTATAGGTACAACCCTAGTGATTATCCTTGAGATAAACCAGTAACAACCATAGGGTCATTTTATCTTTCATCGCCTTAGGTTTCCAATTAACTTAATTATATTGAAACATCCAAACATTCTTGACCATTGATACTCCAAATAGTTTGAAACCATTTAAGCAAAACAATGATGAAACCGTATGGACAAGTCACACTTGAAACCACTTGGGTCTATAAATGGTTTGAGACCGTTTGGTCTCAAACGGTCTTGAGACCATTTGATCCCAAATGGTCTTGAGACCGTTTGGACTCAAACGGTCTTAAGACCGTTTGGTCCAAACCCTCTCAAAACCGAATGGACCAAAAAGGTCTTTCATCACTTAATCAATTCAGGATTTCAATCATTAAACCATCTATCAATTGAACCACTGATTTATTATTCCATTGGACCATTGAATCACCCTTCAATTGGACCTTCAATTAGGGTTTTGAACCCAATTGAACTAGGGTTCATAATCAAGAAACCATCCATTAGGGTTTTGAAATCAAGGAACCATCAATGGTTGACATTGTAGAACTAGTCCAATTAAAATCATTGGGTCATCATCAAACCATGACATGACCTGACCTCAAACGGTCTTGAGGTCGTTTGGATGACCTCCAAATGGTCTTGAGACCGTTTGCCCCATCCCATCACTTAAAATTGTGAAATTTAATTAGGGTTTGGATCATTAGATTGATCAACAATTGAACTATTGACTGCATTACCATTTGCTATCATTGAACCTTCAAATACTCAACCATACTCAACCCTAGACCTCCAAACGGTCTTGGTTAACCTCCAAACGGTCTTGAGACCATTTGGGTTAATCAACCTAAAGATTTAGTTCATTCAATTGCAAAATCAGCACTTAACCCGATTAGGGTTTCTAATTGGATGATTGTCCATATATTGATTCAATCAATTGGAACCATTAGATCCTCATCCAACATGTACTAGGGTCCTGACCTCAAATGATCAACCCATCCAAATGGTAAACTCATCTAAACGGTTTGGGGTTCAAGACTCTAAACGGTTTGCAAATCGTTTAGTCTCCAAACGGTTTGGTGAAACCGTTTGGACCAAAATCTTAAAACCGTTTGCAATAGATATTTGGGGAGGTGTGTTCTTATGATGATGTCATCATCATCAAGATCTAAACCCACGAAACTTTATGTGATTTTCATGGAGATTGCATCAATCAAACAAATAAAATTTCGAGAATGAAGAAAGGATCAACAATTGATAAGGAATTGAATGCAATAACAATATTAAGGGTTCAAGTTATAAAACTCGCCTCCAATTGAGCTTCAAAGCTTCAAACTCCACGTCTTTAATGGTGAAAGCAACACCTCCAACTATCCCAAGATTGTCCTCAAAGTTTGAGTGAAAAGGAATGGCTAGAATTGAAGATCGAGTGAAGATAAGAAGAAATCATGCATTGATTTGTGATTTCCACCATGGAATCAAGGTGAAAGAAGGTCAAGAAGCTTAAAAAAAGGTTGGGGGTCGTCCTCCTATTGCTCCAAGATCACTTGGTCGTTTTTTCAAGCAAGAAGTGAAGGTGGATTCGAAAAAACCCATCCAAGCTAGGGATAAAGGAGCATATATGTATTTTATTAAAAAATTCATTTAAGAGAGAGAAAGTAGGGGATAACTCCTCCATTTACTTGCCACTTTCCCCCTTACCTTACTTGGTTACGAGGCTATCTATTTTTCCTCTTATTCCTCTCAATTGTCCATGATTTAAAGAAAAGCAAATTAAGCACCTTAAATCATATTATAATAATATCCATAAGTGAGTGGATATTTCTTTTTCTTATAATAATGTGAGTGAGTTATCCATTTCCCTTAGAAATTTTCGTACCTTTGCATGGCACATGGTCGTCCACATATATGGATTTCAACCATTTCAATTTTAGTTGAAGGGCACTTCAATTAATATATTTATTTTTGCATATAATTGAAGTAAAGTTCCAATTATGCTTAAATCTTGATTATTTTAATATCAAGATTCTCTCTCCTCCAAAATGACACAAATGAGTTGCCCCTCTCAGTTTCTTTGTTCTACATGATGTCAAGAAACATTAGGGACTATTTTGAAGTGGTAATTTGCATATTGAACCTTGGGTTTTGGGTAAATTGCACATTGCACCAAAACTAGGTTTTAATGTATAAACATTGCTTAATAAGCTCTTTCTTGTTACTCAGGCTTTCCCAAACCATACCTCTACATCATCTTCATTCTCATGATTCTTCAACACATGAAGAAAATTTATTAAGTAATATTTTCAAGTTAACCCCTCACATTGGATAATTTGCACTTTAGTCCAAACTAAGCAAACATTGTTGCAACATTATTCAAAAAGGACTAAAATTGAAATATAAGTTCCTCTTAAACCTTAATTACTTTTCAAAAGATAAGAGAAAGCATATAATTGTCTTTCTTAAACAAAATACCTAGAGTTAAAGCATAACCCAGGTCAGGGATGTTACAATATCCTACACCATACTACTAAACAAATTGGTAGACATGGTTTGGGGTATGATAGTAGTCAAAGGAACAACAAAGGTAAAGGACCTCCAATCTTCCATGGAGAATCCTCTAGTTCCAAGACTATGGGCACATACAACTATTACGATGAAATTGGTCATTATTCTAGTTGTTGTCCTTTTAGGAAAGCACCCAAGAGAACTAGCACTTGGGTTGCTAAGCTAACTCCTCCAGACCCAAAAACATGATTGGGGACCATTTCATCTTTCTTCTTGTAGGTACTTGCAAATGGATTGACTTGAGCCATCGATTTGTAAATTGACTTCTCGATCCACATGAAAGAAGAAAGGTGAGATGTGTAGAGGGTGACAACAAGTGGAAAAGAAATGGTAAGCACAAAAGTAATGGTTTTCTTGCTTATAACCAATCCTAACTTGTTTTTGTCAGGTTAGTGTGCACTATGCATGTGGTTTTTAAGTCAAAAGTTGTATTTTGTGTTTCTCTTCACACTCTTGCTCAAAAAACTATTTCTAATGCTTTTATAGTGTATTACTAATTTCTTACACATGTTTGGATATGGTTTGTATATTTAGCATGTCTCTAAATATGTTGTTATGAAATATATATACTTTTTGATAGCAACTTCTTTGGTTGAGTTTGTCCTGTTTGAAACTTGACCGATAGGCATCAATGGGTGTTTCCCATAGCTGTCATCGGTCGAGTTGTCAATACACAGAACTCGACCGACAACACTGTGCACAGAATATACATGTGTCTTATTGAATGAGAATTTCCCTTTCAACTAGATTTTTTCAATCAATAGCCTTATTCTTCAACACTCTCATTTGGTAACTTATATATGAATATTGCCATGCTTCGAAAATTGCATATCTTTTTGTTTGGACATATCTCTACATCTACTCATAGCTTGATTTATCTTATGTATCTTTTGGTATCTCTTGCTATGATCTAGATCCTACTAGAAGTCCTAACTTGTGATAACATCTACTAGTAGTTCACATACATGTAGTTCTAACCTTGTTTATAATTGGTGTCTTTGCTCATCTAGTGGTATTTCACTATATGCCATGCTTGTATCTTGTTTCATAATTGCTCAAGCTTGTTCGTTGAATTGCATATCTACTATCTTGAGTTGCTTGCATAACTTTGTGATGCACGATACATAAATATACATTGCATGTAGAAATTGGAGTATTTTTTGGATTTCATGCAACTTTTGCTCCAGTTTCAATTTTTGGTGCAAGACTAGTGTTTTTTTGTAGAAACTACCTTCTGAGCAAGGCTCATTGCCACACCATAAGCCCTGACACTTTTTGGGCAAATTCCATCATCTTGAGGGTCAAAATTGCAATATATTATTTTTCTACAACACTTTATCTTGCATTTTGGGTTGTTCAACTGCATGCTTTAACTTGCTTTTCTTTCTATACTTAGACAAGCCCATATCTGTGGTCTTCTACTCTCCTTATATAACTTTCTCTTAACAAGTGGTGTTTCTTATTTCTTCATACCCCCACTTTTTGAAATGACAAGGGGGGAGAAAGGTATGTCTTCTTTTGACAAAATAGGGAGAAGGCATGTCCTACATGAAGAGGAGAAGAATGTCTATGTAAAGGGGAGAAGGTAAAGGGGAGAAGAAATATATGTGTAGAACATATATGCGTAGAAGACATAGTATTCTATAAATGTTATGAAAGCTAACCATGTAGGAGAATTAGCATCAATTGAGGGGGAGTATGAGAACTCCACTAGCATCAACTGTGGGGGAGCATGTGAACTCAATTCTATTGAAAATCCCAGGTTTCTCCAAAGGTATGACTTTACTTAAATGCTTTCAATACATTTATGGAATGGTTTGTCATCTTCAAAAAGGGGGATAATGTTGACTCAATGTCGAAATTGACTAAACCCTTGTTTTGATGATGACTAAACCATTCCAATTAATTGTGTCTAATGTCTCTACTTGAGTGATTTCAGATTATGCATAGACACATTCCAAATGCTCTAACTTGCACATCTCAACTTGGAGAAAAGACAAGTCAAAGTTCATACAAGTGCACATTTTTGTAATGTGATGTAAAACTATTAGAATCATGTTGTAAATCACTTGTAATGATTGTATGACTTGTAATTCAGCTTAGAAAAAATTAGGAGCACTTACATCGAATATTTAAGCACTCAAAATCCATTTTCCAAAATTCACATCAGGATGCAACTCGACCGATCCTGATTGGATCTTGAAAATGACTTTTGATCGGTTGAGTTTACACTTCACAGAACTCAACCGATCCCTCTACTGACCAAAACTTATTTAAGTGAATCGGCCAAGTTACCCCAGGACAAACTCGACCAATGGCCTAAATTGGTCTTATCTTTTAGTGGGATCGGTCGAGTTACCTTTATTGAAACTCGACCGATGGCATTGTACAAAAAAGTGCAGAAAAGTGTTTCTAGCCATTGTGGAGTTGCAACAAGTGGAAATATATTCGTTGCAAGCCACAAAATGGCTAGTTTTCATTCTTAAGTGTTCCCAAAGGCTAAGAGGCATCCCTAGTTATAAATAGGACCCCTTGGGCTTCATTCCAAGGTTGATAATTCAATACAAAACTATATGTGAGGTTCCTATTCTATAGTTGAGTGCTTCCTACAGCCTCCTCTCTCTCTAAGGTTAATCACTTGCTGCATTTGTTAGAGTGAGTAGGAAATATGTAAGAGAGCTAGTCCTTCATGTATATTTTGTGAGGCTCTCACTTACACCATACCCCTATCTCTCATTTCAAATATGAAGATGAAGGTTCTCTCTCTTAGCTAAGAGAGGTGAAGAAGAACAAGGGAAGGCATCCCTTGGTGATGATAAAGGATGAAGACTTGGTGCAAGAGTGGGTAGGACCTTGGTGTAGGCAGAAGACTCCTTTCTCAAGTGGGTAAGTCCTTGGCGGAAGCTTCTCCGAGTGAAGGTGAAGTCAAAGGCTGAAGATTGAAGAAGAGTGGGTAATTCCTTGAAGGTTGAAGACTTGTGCAAGAGTACGTAAGTATTTGGAAGAAGGCAGAAGACTCCTTGCAAAGTGGGCAAGTCCTTGGTAAGGTGGAAGACTCTTTGTATTGGATAGGTAAGTCCTTTGGTGGTCATGTATTGTAAGTCTTATGAATGAATATAAGAGTGCAATGGTTAAGAAATCCTAGAGGTTTCCTCTCTAGGCAATGGACTTACTCACTTCTAGTTTGAAGTGTGGAACCACTCTAAATAGCTTGTCAATTGGTGTATGTTCAATCTTTCTCTCCTTTTCTATGCATGTTTTAGTTGCACTCAAACCTCCTATTTAGCAACCTTATCTTGTGATATATCTTGAAGGTATAATGAATTTTGTTTAAGGGAATTCAGATCTATACACCCCCCCTCTAGAGCATCTAATCACCCCTCTAGGATCCAACAATTGGTATTAGAGCGGGTCTTCTCCAAGCATACTTCAACAAGTAGGAGAAGATGGGTGACTACCAAGGAGGGAGATACTTGATCAACCTTATAATATTTGATGGGAGAAATTTCCTCTATTGGAGAAGATGGCTTCAATTCTACATCTAAGGATCAAGTCTTGTGATGTGGAAAATGGTGAACAACCCATACAAGATACCTAAGGCAAATATTGAAGAAGGGGATGAAGCTACCTTGAAGAAAGCAACCTTGAATGCTAGAGCCATGCACATCCTCTATGCCTCCATGAACCCCACCGATTTCAACCAGATTTCTACATGTGATACAACCTATGAGGTATGGATAAAGCTATGCATCACTTATGAGGGGACAACTCAAGTGAAGGAAAGAAAAGTCTACATGCTCAATAGGCTATTTGAGAACTTCAAGATGGAAAAGGACGATAAGATAGCTCATATGTACTCTAGGCTCAACACCATTGTGAATGGTTTTGTAGTTCTAGGTCATCCTATGTCTAGAGGAGAGATCAACTTAAAGATCCTTAGAATTCTCCCCAACAGGTGGGATCCCAAGGCGACTTCGATTGAAGATGCAAGGTTTCTTAAGGATATTCCTATTGAAGAGCTCATTGGAAATCTACAAGCACATGAGTCTACACTTGACAATAGAGAAGAAGTTGTAAGACAAGAGGACAAAGAGCTAAAGAGAATGAAGAAGGCCGAAATGAAGACTCAAATTGAAGCTATTGTTGATCAAGTTTTGATAACACTCTATTTTTTCGTACTTTTTGTATATACTTTACACCACTTTTAGTATATCTTTTGTTAGCTTTTCACATAAGTTTTCTACCTTTTTGACTAAAGCCTCACTTATGTGGTTTCAGGTACATCCACAACCCATGTCACAGACCAGAACTGCGACCACAGTCCACTTATATCTCCACCGCGATCATAGTTTTGGATCTCTCTAGAGATCAAGATCATTAGGCATCCAAGACAGATCGCAGATAGTATACAGACTGCAGTCACTGCTCAACCTTGACATTGAGAATGGTCATGATCAGAACCAGATTAGGGGACACAGTGTGAACACGGACATCGATCAAGACAGACCACAACCATTTTGGAGACCGCAGTCGCTGATGAATTCTTACAAACTGTGACCGAATGGGAAGACCTCGACCTCGACTACTCGGAAGCTACACACAAGCAGACCTCGATCGCGATCATCACTAGACTGCGACTAAGCTCAACCGCGATGAAAGATGAATAAAGAGTAGACCGTGATCACGATCTCACACCTCACCCAACCAGGACCGTGACCGTAGTCTAGGTTTAAGTCGGTGGAATGTGCCTATAAATAACATGCCCATCCGTCTTGTCAAATCATCAGATCATAGATCAGATCCTGAGGACCACAAAGTGCTGCTGCATTTTAGATTCATCCCATACCATCCCATCCCCCAGTCTTGGATATCCAAAGGCAGAAGCTGAGTAGAGAGAAGATGGAAGACTTCTTCTTTGAGAGAAGAAGACCATCCACACCATCCACATGTTAGATCTAGATATGAAGAAGTATTGTGTTGTATCACGTCTCTTCTCTTTAGATCTATCATCTCACTATACTCATGTATCCATGTTTCTGTAATGCCGTTATGCTATCTGCAAGCATGAGCAACTAAACACCTTAACTCGAGTTGGGAGTAGCCACTAAGGCTCTTCCAACATGTATATTGTCTCTTTATATTGAATATACATATTCTTAACAAGATTATCTCCATGCACCTATTTTAATGCTTCACTTGTATGCTTAGCTACCATCTTGTGATGTTTGATTGTTGATATCTCGAAAGAGTAATATCACTTTTATCATGTGTCGTAGAGTAGTATGAATGCACGAGAGTGTTGTAATGCTAAGGCTTTAAAACCGTACGTTCTGTTGCAAAGTTTACGCGTGGTCATCTTGAGAGAGAGACTACCCTTGGACTTAGATCTATCCTCATCTTGAGAAAGAGTGGAATAGATGCTTTTGGTGGTTGCTTGTAATCTTGGTAAGAGTATGCAAGAGAGAGAGATGATGTTGCATTTTGGTGAGATGCTTTAGTAGGTGAACCCCAACTGGGGTTTCCTCCCATATACCTATTTCTTCTCATTTCTTTTGCTTTATTTTGTTCTTCTAATTCTTGTTTTTCTTGACCTGCTTTAGTTTGTGTGCTATCGTTCCTTAGGGAATGCCTTTTATATACACCCTCTTTAGCTGGAGTGTACGAGTGCCAACCTTGTCCCTATGTTTGACCCCGATCGCTACATCAGACCCCGTTTATCATTGCGGGGGCCTGAGAGTTGGGTTATTTCTTTAAAAGTCTGACTACTCTAAATCCACTCCTTTTGAATGTGCGATTTAGGTCGATCAACTTTTTGGCGCCGTTGCCGGGGACAAGGCAAAATGGCACTGTTAAGAACCCGAGTCCCCTTACTATACTCCCGCGCCTCAAGCTTTGCAATAAGATTGACATCACTGTTACTTTAAGCTTGCTACCCTGAGTTTGTATAAAATAGTTTGTTTTGACACGTCCAGTTTTCTAACTTGACTATACGATCTATTCAGGAACCCAAGAAGTAGAACTTGTTCGACTTTACTCCTTTTCACCATGTCGCCTCGTGTGGACGTTACCCTCTCAGCAGATGAGCGGAATGCGAGGAATGAACACCACCCACCTCCACTAGGCACGGATGAAGATAGAGATGGCCGTTACAATGACGGTCATCAATATGAAGAACGAGAAGAAGAACACGAAGAGTGACATGATGATGATCGTCGCGAAGATGATCTTCACTATGAGGAACATCATCATCGCCACATGCATAAAAGAAACAATAACAACCATAACTGCAAAGCTGAGAGGAATCATAACTATAGGGACAGTGATAGCAAGGACGATGAGGAAGGGAAGACCCTTAGTGAGTTGGCAGCAACAAGGGCCAATGAGTCAAGATGTCCGATCGTAGTACCAAACTTCAACGCAACAAACTTTGAGCTAAAACCAACTGTCATATCTATGATCCAGAACAAACCTTTTTGAGGGAACTCAAGGGAGAATCCATACCACCATCTTGATGCTTTCAAGAACATTTACAACACTATTAAGATGAGGGGTGTCCCACAAGAAGTGATTTACTACAAGGGTTTCAACTTTCCTTGGAGGATAAGGCTCTCTCTTGGTATCTAAATCTTCCCTACCATTCTATAGATGGATGGAGACCCCTGGAAGATGCCTTTGTCACTAAGTTTTATCCTACTGAGAGGACCATCTGTAACATGTAGAAGATTACATCTTTTGCACAAAAGCCAGGAGAAAACCTGCACGAGGTGTGGGAGCGTTACCAAGACTACTCTGAATCTACTCCTTTTGGACGTGCGATTTAGGTCGGTCAACTTTTTGGTGCCTTTGCTGGGGACAAGGAAAAATGGCACTATTAAGAACCCAATTCCCCTTACTATACTCCCGTGCCTCAAGCTTAGTAATAAGCTTGACAACACTATTACTTTAAGCTTGCTACCTTGAGTTTGTATAAAATAGTTTGTTTTGACACGTCCAGTTTGCTAACTCGACTGTATGATCTATTCAGGCACCCAAGAAGAAGCAACTAGTTCGAATTTACTCCTTTTTACCATGCCACCTCGTGTGAATGTTACCCTCTTAGGAGACGAGCGGAACATGAGGAATGAACACCACCCACCTCCACTAGGCACATATGAAGATAGAGATGGTTGTTACAATGACGGTCATCAATATGAAGAACGAGAAGAAGAACACAAAGAGCAACATGATGATGATCGTCGCGAAGATGATCGTCACTATGAGGAATGTCATCATTGCCGCAGGCATAGAAGAAACAATAACAACCATAACCGTGAAGTTGAGAGGAATCACAATCGTAGGGACAGTGATAACAAGGACGATGAGGAAGGGAAGACCCTTCATGAGTTGGTAGCAACAAGGGCCAATGAGTCAAGATGTCTGATCGTTGTAGCAAACTTCAACACAACAAACTTTGAGCTAAAACCAACTGTCATATCTATGATCCTGAACAAACCTTTTTGAGGGAACTCAAGGGAGAATCCGTACCACCATCTTGATGCTTTCAAGAATATTTGTGACACCATTAAGATGAGGGGTGTCCTACAAGAAGTGATTCACTACAAGGGTTTCAGATTTCCTTGGAGGATAAGGCTCTCTCTTGGTATCTAAATCTTCCCCACCATTCTATAGATGGATGGAGACCCCTGGAAGATGCCTTTGTCACTAAGTTTTATCCTACTGAGAGGACCATCCGTAACATGCAGAAGATTACATCTTTTGCACAAAATCCAAGAGAAAACCTGCACGAGGCATGGGAGCGTTACCAAGAATACTTGAGGGATTTCCCACATCATAACTACCGTAAGGGATTCCTGGTGACCACCTTTTATAATGGGCTGACTCATACATAGAGGACTTCTCTAAATGCTTCCGTAGGCAGTGACTTCTTGGGGAAAAAGCGAAGCAGGACTATGAAGATTATAGAAAACATGGCTGCACTTCAAGCAGGAGTAGACTATGAAAGGAATGATAGAGGCACATTGAAGAAGATAGGATCTGAAGGACCATCCATGGAAGCCAAGGCTTTAAAAACTATAACCACCCAAATCCAAAAAATAGCAACTAACGTCAAACAACTGAAAGATACTGGGGGCAAAGGAAAGAAGCACACCGAAAGGTGATGAAGTGTGTCACCTATGGTGAAGGAGGACACAAAGTCGATAACTGTATCTACAACAGACCTGAAGAGAGTGAAGACAGTGAAAGCGAAGAAGAGTCTATGCAAAATGTTTCCTATGCCAACTTCAAGAGGCCAGATCACCCTGGTTTAATTTATGAGAATAAGGATGCGGCCGAGAATTCACACCAGCTGGGAAATTCGTAAAAGCCACCACCAAGATTTGAAAAGAGGAGCAGATAAGCGCCGTATACTTGAACAACCAATTACCAGACAAATAAGAATAACCACTCAGCACAAGGTAGGAACCAAACTCGCTAAGGGGTAGGACCAAGCCAAGGAACAAGTCAAGGTCAAGGATAGGGGCAAGGAAAAGATAACAACCAGCCGAACTTAGTAACTCAAATGTTCAACTTCGCTAAGAGGCAAGCTATTGTGAACGACCAACTGGCGCAAAGTGCCCTTGCCAATTCTATAATCCTGACAACTATGCAAGTCCAGATGGTAGATATGCAAACGCATCAACGCCAGATTGACCGACAACTCGCTCAATTGGCTGAGTTAGTGAAGAACCCCTCAGGAAATATTCCGTCAAACACGGGGACTGCAAAAATGGATACCCTCCGATCAGGGAGGACGTTGATCAATTCTAGAATGGGAAATGACAAAGAGGAACAAAAAGTTGAGGAGCCACAACAGGAGAAGGAAGTTTCTTCCAAGAAGTCTACTGACAGGGAGAGACTTGTTGAAGAAAGCTGTGAGAAAAGTGGAGGAGCTAGGGATCCTGATCCCATTGAAGAAATATTTATGAAGAAAAGCCCATATGCACCAAGAATCCCATTTCCATACAAGCTTATCAAGGCCCACCTAAAGAAAAGATATGAAAAGTTCATGGAGGCAGTAAAGAAACTGCATAAAGATGTCCCATTTCTGGATGCTTTGGAGGAGATGTCGACCTACACTAAGTTTTTCAAGGACCTTATCACAAAGAGAAGGAGAGGAAATCACATTGAAACAGTACACTTGGCAAACATCTACAGTGCATTTGTTTAGGCTGAACTACCTACCAAGAAGAAAGACCCAGGGGCTTTTAACATCCCTTTTTGTGTTGGAGACAACATCAAAAGGAAGGGACTGGTAGATTTGGAGCCAACATAAACCGGATGCCCCTGAGTTTAGCACAAAGATTGGGATTGACCGATATGGTAAAGACAAGTATGCAAATAGAACTAGCTGATCACACTTTTAAGAGACCAGTGGGTATAGTGGAAGACATCCCGATCTGTGTGGGATGGTTCTTCATACCTTGTGATATTGTTGTGATAGATACTATGGAGGACCCGAAGTGTCCGATAATCTTTGGAAAACATTTTCTAACTACTGGAAGAGCCCTAATAGATGTCACAGAAGGCATCATAACCCTCTGAGTCAGAAGTGACCACATTGACTTCAAAGTGAAGGATGCTATGAAAGGGCCATCTCTTTCCAAGTCAGTCTGCTTCATGGAAAACTATAACCAGTATTGTGAAGAGATTCAAGAAGAGAAAGCCATTGTGGACCCACTTATGAGGGCCTTAAACAACACAAATCCTCTGATGGAAGACCCTGAAGTGGTTGAGATACTAGATTATCTTAAGCAAAGTGAAGAAAGTCTTAGCGATGATGAAGACGTGATAGATATAGTGAAGTACGCTTCTTTGGAACAGTCAAACGAAGAGTTAGAAGCTATGAAGACAAAGCTGGAACTAAAGACACTACCAGAAGGGCTGAAGTATGAGTTCTTGGATGAGGAAAGAAGGAATCCCATCATCATGAATGCTAACCTCACAGAAGAAAAATGGGAAAGACACCTGGAAGAGTTGAGGGAGCATAAAAGAGCTATTGGATATTCAGTTGAGGATATCAAGGGAGTGAATCCATCTCTGTGCATGCACATGATAAACTTAGAAGAATCGGTAAGACTATTGGTGCAACCTCAAAGGAAATTGAACCAAATGTTGAAGGAAGTAGTCAAGAAGGAGATATTAAAGCTATGTGATGCGGGAATCATATACCCAATAAGCGATAGTAATTGGGTGAGACTTATTCATGTAGTACCTAAGAAGGGTGGAATGACTATGGTGAAGGGAGATAATAGTGATGAAGTCACCACCAGAACTATCACATGCTAGAGAATGTGTTTTGATTATAAAAAGATAAATTCGGCCATGAAGAAAGACCATTTTCCCTTACCATTTATTGATCCAGTTCTTAAAAGACTTGCCCACCATGATTACTTCTACTTTTTAGATGGATATTTTGGATTCTATCAAGTCCCGATACACCCGGACGATCAGGAGAAAATGACGTTTACATGCATCTATGGCACATACGCCTTCAGAAGAATGCCCTTTGGCTTATGCAAGGCTCCTGCAACTTTCCAGTGCTACATGATTTCCATGTTCTCTTACTTCTTAGAAGATATAGTTGAAGTGTTTATGAATGACTTCTTTGTTTATGGAAAAGATTTCAATGCTTGCCTAAGAAATTTGTCCCTGGTTCTGTAAAGATGCGAAGAGAAACATTTGGTCCTAAACTGGGAGAAGTGCCACTTTATGGTTCATAGTGGCATCGTCCTAGGACACAAGGTCTCCAAGAAAGGCATCGAGGTGGATTTGAGCAAGATCAAAACCATCTCCAAACTCCCGCCACCAAAATCTGTGACAGGAGTAAGAAGTTTCCTGGGTCATGCTGGATATTACAGGAGGTTCATTAAGGACTTATCAAAGATATCGAAGCCCCTTTCAAATTTGCTGATCAAGGATGCAATGTTAAAGTTTGATGGTGAGTGTTCAAAAGATTTTGAGACCCTAAAAGAGGCTTTAACCTCTACACCAATCTTGCAAGCTTCAAATTGGGAGCTACCTTTTGAAATAATGTGCGACGCAAGTGACTATGCCATAGGTGCAGTCCTAGGGAAGAAGAAAGGTCGGAAGCACAATGTCATATGTTATGCCAGTCGTACACTGGATGAAGCCCAAGTGAACTACACCACTACCGAGAAGGAGATGTTAGCAATTGTTTTTGCATTTGATAAATTTTGATCATACCTTATAGGAGCCAAGGTTAAGGTTTATACTGACTGTGGGGCTATACACTATCTCATGAAAAAGAAGGAAACAAAGCCAAGACTGCTAAGGTGGGCCCTGTTGTTATAAGAATTTGATCATGAAATCATTGATAAGAAAGGAAAAGAAATTGTTGTGACAGACCACTTGTCTAGAATAGTTTTTGATGAGGTGAATCAATTACCAGTAAATGACAATTATGCTGATGAAGCCCTACTAATGTCTCAGTCCGATGAGCCAAGTCTGCCATGATTCGCAGATATCTATAACTATCTAGCTTGTGGCCAACTTCCGTCAGACATAACATACAACAAAAAAAAGAAGCTCTTCTCTGATGTTAAGAATTATTACTAGGACGACCCACTGCTATTTAAGAGGTATTCTAACAGCTTGTATCGAAGGTGTATACCAGAGGAGGAAGTCCCATTGATCCTAAAAGAATGCCATTCTCTGCTGTATGAAGGACATCACAGTGGAGAAAGGACAGCTGCAAAAGTGCTTCAATCTGGGTTTTACTAGCCCACCATGTTCAAAGATGTGACATCTTTTGTCAAGGCTTGAAAGGAATGCCAACTTACTGGAAATATCAGTAAGAGGAGCGAGATGCCTATGGCCGACTGGGTGGAAGTAGAAATCTTTGATGTTTGGGGAATAGACTACATGGGTCCTTTCCCGTCTTGAAAAGGATATCCGTACATTTTAGTGGTTGTTGACTACGTGTCAAAATGGGTAGAGGCTGTAGCAACCCAAACTTGCAATTCTAAATCTGTGATCAAGCTATTTGAGAAAACCATTTTTCCACACTTCGGAGTGCCTCACACTGTCATAAGCGATGGGGGATCACATTTTGGAGAAAATTAGTTTGAGGAACTATTAAAGAAGTATGGGGTAAAGCAAAAAGTTGCTACACCCTATCACCCTCAAACCTCGGAACAAGTAGAGGTATCCTACCGACAGATTAAACAGATTCTAGAGAAAACGGTCAGCCACACTCGGAAGGACTGCTCCATGAAGGTTGACGATGCTCTCTGGGCCTATACGACAGCTTATAAAACACCAATAGGCATGACGTCATACAAACTAATCTATGGTAAGTCATTCCACCTACCGCTGGAACTTGAGCATAAAGCCCTTTGGGCGATCAAGTTTCTAAACATGGATTTGGAGAAGGTAGGACGGAAAAGATTCTTGCAGTTATAGGAGCTCGAGGAGCTGCGATTGCATGCCTATGAGAATGCTAGAATCTACAAACAAAGGACTAAGGTGTGGCATGACGCCCACCTAAAAACAAGGATGTTCATGAAGGAGACAAGGTTCTTCTCTTCAATTCAAGCATTAGGCTCTTCCCTAGAAAGCTTAGAACAAGATGGTCATGCCCCTTCTCTGTGGTAAGGATCTACCCATTAGGAATGATGGAGATTCATGGGGAGAAAATTGGAATCTTCAAGGTCAATGGCCAAAGGGTAAAAAGATTTTACAAATATGAGGCTTTTGTGCGAAGATCTGAGATTAATTTGGAGGATCCAGATCAGCCACCTAAGAAAAGGAATGAAGAGTTGCCACATCCAGATGAAGGACCCAAGGAGTGAAGAATTATGAAGTCTAGCTAGAGACTTTAAATCAAGCGCTTCTTGGAAGGCAACCCAAGTTTTTGCTATTTTCTTAAGCTTTGTTTTCTCTTCCCTTTTCATTTTGATTAGTTTCTACTCTTTTAAGTGATGTACATATCCATCTTCTTTTGAGTAATTGATGATTTAACTAAGGAAACAACCTTTGTTTTGATTTGATCACGGTTTGGACCACGATCGTGGTGTAGCCTTGCATCGTGCAAGACCGTGACCCACAATGACATGATCAGATGCCTAGACTGCAAGTCGTGCCTACTCTTGGAAGGAAATAGACTACGACTGTGGTTGTCCTGTGAGTACACCACAATTGTGGCCATTCCATTCAATCGAGAAGCCGTGGCCGTGTTAGTATATATATCCTTAAACCCTCATCTCTCAGACTCTTTTTGCTTCTAGCTTTCCTGAGTCTAAGATAAACCCTGGTTCTACGCTCTGCCACAACCGACAAACCACCGATGTAGCAAAGCCAATCGCCGCACCTTCCTTCTTCGATTCCGCCGTCGCAACCATCAAACAAGGTAATAGGAAAACCCCTTTTTTTGCACTTATGAATTGCCAATTCTTTGATTTTATCCACCATCGACTTAGTCCCTTGACCGGATCAATTTTTCTGATTCGACCATCGACGGCTGTCAGTCGTGCGACCGCTAGTTCCTGATACCCTAACCGCCCTAATGGCGGCATATACAATAGATAAAAACCCTAAAAACATAAATAATGATACAACTACTCGCCGATGAGGTGAAGGGCAGATAAACGGAAAGAGAAAGGAATCAGAACAACCAGATAAAGAAGGACTGCGGGTTGTGATCATAACCTCTACAACCACGACCACGGTGTGTTCATCAACCCTAACCTGGCTGTGGTGTTCGCTCCAACTACAGGTTCCACCGCAGGTCGTAGTGTAGGAAAGCGCTACTCGAGGTTGCGGTCCCCTGAACCACGACCTGGACAAAGCAAGGAAGAAGACCGTGATCGCAGACACAACCACGACCGTGATCCCTTCTCAGTAAACCACGACCGCGACCTCCTTCAGAGACCACGACCGTGGTGTCCTGTGAGTTACTAACAAGACCGCGGGTCGCAGTCCCTATATATATTAATAAACTTAATAATTAAAAAGTTGCTGAATACAAACCCAGATAATTGCAATATGATTGTCTCTAATTAAACCAATTATAAACTAATGCATTATTGAAACCTTGGAGAATGTCTTCTTCAGAGAACAGTGACCCCATCTTCAAGAAGGCAACATGCCTAAAGGAGGTGGAGAAGATAGTTGGGGATTTAACAACAACACTCAAGTGGAATACTTCCCTCCCAGAGGCCAAACTAGTTGAGGTGCAACTGAGGCTAGAACAATATCAAAGAATATTGGGTAACATGATGATGGAGGACTCCACTCACGAAATAGAACAAACTGAGCAGTCATAGACCTTCGAGTATCAGCCTAGGGAGTAAGAGAGCCGAGTCCAGGGGAAGAAGAGAAAGGTTGCACCAAAGGGGTCCCAGAGCAGCAAAAAGATAAAACCACTAGATGCTGAAAAGCTAAGGGAACAAAAGACAAGAAAAGCCAAGGAAGTCATAGGGGAGACATCGACACAATCCAGAGAACCCCGGTTCATGCCAAGGAACATTGTACAACAGTCTACCTACGACTGGATGTACCAAAATAAGGAATTCTACCCTACATGTTACCTAGATGTAGAAGATTTCAAAAAGATGGGAATCTATGATAGGATAGTGAAATTCCTGGAAGGTGCAAACTTACACACTTTATGCACACCAGAGGTGAAGTCCTACAAGAAGTTGACTGTGGAGTTTCTATCTTTGCTTAAGAAAGTCACTACCAGTAGTGAAGCAAGAAGGGAAGGAGACAGAGATTATAAACTACAAGTAAGGATTGGAGGCGAGTCTCACATAATCATGGAGGCGATGCTAAACAAAATATTTACAGAGATAGAGGAACAAGCCAAAGCCTGCTCCACCACCCTGAGCAAAAAAGAAGCAGTCACCTATGAAAGCAACAAGATGTGGGAAAATTTGACTGGAGAGGAGGAACACAACTCAAAGAACTCCAAGGCCTCACTGATTACCTCATGCTTTTTCACACAATGCAGAAAATCACTGCCTACACAATTTACGTGAGATCAAAAATGGGAACAGTTAGCAAAGGAGATATGTTCCTAATCTAGTAAATGATAAATAGAAAACCGGTTAATATCGGGAAGATACTAATCGAGCATTTATCAGCAGCAGTAGGCGGGGATGCAAAGAGGAACTCTACATACTGCATGGGTGGCCAGATAACAAAAATTGTCAAATACCTAATGGATGAAGGAGAGGTGCTGAAGTATAAAGAAATGGATGGATAATAAAGAATAGACATCAAGTCCCTTATTAACACATGTATTCTGGCAAAAAAGGGGGAGAAGCTGTACTTCAGGAAAAGTGGGACAAAAAGACTCCTTCCCCTTCCTGAAATGGCATTCTATGACGCCCACAAGCCGTGGCTAACCCACGACAACATCAAAAAGATGTGCTCCTGGGCATTGCAGGCCAGCACGAGTACAGAACCAATAATTACAGCTAGAGAAAGAAGTGCCCAAGCTGTATTGAAAGAGAAAAAGAGCATAGAGTTGTTGAAGAAGTTGGCGGTGTAGAAAAAGAAAACGACAGATACGACTGCACCTCCAACCGAAAGGTCAAAAACTATAGAACAACTAACCCCCACGGTTCCACCTCCATAATAACCAGTGGTAATTCCAGAACCCACACCTCTTGATGCACACAAAGAAGCAGCTATTGTAAAGACAGAGGTAGAGAGAGGGAGGTGCACCAGCCAACCCACAACCTGACAAAGAATTGGTGGTAGAGTCAGAAGGACAAGGCTCCTAGGCCATACCGGATACGGATTTCAGTGGAGCAGAGATAGCCCCACAAAACAAGCCAAAGGAGAAAGAACAAGGTCCACCACCACCTCCTCCATAACCTACGTGCCAAGCTTGTTAACGACACACATGGAGCATCAGTTACACCAGTAGCAACAACATGCACCTTCCTTCGGAGGTGCATTAAGTACACAGTTTGATTCTATGTGGGAACACATGCATCAAACTAACACAATAAATAAAACCATCTCTTCTTCTTTGTCTGCACTGGCAATGCATGTACATGTCCTTGACGAAAGGATAAAAGCACTCCCCGACTTCATCCAAGAAGTTATAAGCAACCAATGGATGATGATGGGAATGTTGAAAAACATGAAGGACGAGATGGAAGACCTACAAAAAGAGAGGAATGCCATCCAAGCCGACAACGAACACATGCGTCGGGTCTACGACGCAACAATGGCTAACCACGAAGAAGAACACCAATGCTTAGCAGAGGACAACCAAAAGCTCGAGAAGGAACGTAAAGAACTCAAGAACCGACAGAAGAAAAAGAAGACCAAGCTCTTAGCAAGCCTGACACACTCCTCATCCAGCCCCTCCAGCCACGATGACAACAACGATGACAATGTGGGAGGGATGGGCATGGGAGCGGGCACGCTAAAAGAAGGAAGTGCCAACACAAAAATGGCACCAGAAGTTGAGCTAAGAAGCGAGGAGTCACCACAACGGTCGAGCTCCCCCTACGACAAACACACGAAGAAAAATATGACATTGTCAAGGGAGCTAGACCTCAATTGCAATCCCAAAGAAGGCCAAGATGAAGTTGCTGAAGATGGTGGGAAACTAGCAGAGCATCAATTCACCCCACCTACACACAAAATGACGCTAGAAGAGTAGATTGCTGTTGCACATCGTGAAGAAATGGCCACCGAACTCAGCACAACAGGAGCGGTAGAGCTCGATATAATGTTAGCTAAGCTAGAGGCTAGACTTGAAGAGAGCAGTGAGTTCCTCCTATTCCAACCACATCACAATCATATCGCCTATCTCTATGATGGGAAGATGGAGGCAACTCTGGAAATGATGGCAGACACCAAGCTAGGGCAAACTTCTGAGGAGAGCCATGTCAAAGACAACATAGCTGCTGAAGCTTCCTCAGGAGTAGCTGAATAGGTAGCCGCTACACAACCGACGCACAAGGTGGCTGAACAAGTGGCCAGGGCCATGCTGACAATAGATGAAAATTCGACACCTTTGGCACAGGAAGCAAAATACGACGATGAGGATGGTGAGCTGGCATCCTTCTTTACAAATGAGCCTGCCAGGGAGTGGAGTGCACCAACTAAAGAAAAAATGCTTGGAGCAGCTCCCCCTCTGCCTTGCAAGATGAAAGAAATGGACATGACTGCGGTATCACAGATCACATGTAGAGACATACACATATTGGTAGATGTCCTCAACGAGGATCTACCTGGGTCAAACATACTATATAACAATAAGGGTAGATGTCTGTCCAGAGACCACTTCGGGGGTATATTCATGAAGAAGGCGTGAGTACATAAAAGACTATTCAAGGTACTCTGCGCCACCCTCCTGGAAGAATTCCTGCACCCGGTCATGCTGTAGCTAGTCTTCAATGGGACAAAAAATCTAGACAACCTCCTCTACAATGAAGACTACAAGGCAACAAATGTAGCTGAACTAAAGGTAGCAGTCCAGCGGAAGGAAACAAGATATGTGGTGCTACCCATAAAGAATGTAAAGCATTGGGCATTGATAGTCGTCAATCTTCATGAATAGAAAATGACGGTGCTCAATTGCTGTACAGCTGAACTGGACATCACCTCATTGGTATACAAGAGGAAGGATGCCAGAGATGCCTTAAAGATACCACTGCGTCTGCAACGAGCAATCAAGGATGTAGATAAAAAATTTCAAGGGTCCTGGAAACTCTTCTCAATTAATAAGAAAGTCCCCCAAGAAGAGGCTGGTTCAGGGGATTGCGCCTTCATAGTACTACGAATGATGGAGGACATCAACAAGGGAATCCCCTTAGAAGATCTAGACAATTAAGACCTACGTGGACCGTGGGGTATGTATGCTATGGAGGTCATCTATGACTGTCGGTTCTTCAATGACACGACGATGCCTTCAGAAGCTGTACCCTGGAGGCTTCACATGGATATCCCTCTACCTGAAAAGGTTACTTGGAGGGAGCAGCTAAAGACTATGTGGGTTGATCCAACTAAGCCAGCCAGGGCTGCGGCTTGGAAAAAAGGCTGGAATGAAAGCTCTAGAGAAGCTACAAAATAGACGACAAACAATGAAACAAAGCAACCTCCAGTATCAGTAGTCCCTGAAAAATAGCCTCCAAAGGAACATCCTGAGGAAGGAGAGGTTGAAGAAGAAGACCTGGGTGATGCAAGACCAAATGGTTCAGTAGGAGAAATTACACCTTCTTTCAAGAATTTTGACAGATGGAGCTACCTCAGTCTGTCTCTGGAAGAACAGACTATAATTATGAGTTCTTTGAAGGAAGGTGATTCACCAGGAGATGTCATCTTTGAGAGAGATGGTATTTGCGTGCTAAAAGATGACCTCCGAGAAATGCTGAAAATAGGAGGATACCTTTCTGTAAGTATGATGTCAACTTACCAGGAGATACCATGCCAAATGACCACATGGCATACTTCTTATTGGTAGGCGACATCCTAAGGGACAAAAGGTAAGGAGAGAAGGAGTGGCTGTAACAACGCCTGGTGACATCCCCACCAGACCACATTTTCCTGCCTATTTTTCACGAGAATCATTGGACTTTACTGCATGTCAACATCCTCAGAAGGACTGCAGTCCTCTACAACAACTTTAATGCAACCTTCACACTTAATAAGAAAACTAATATGACAACAACAAAGACACCCACAGAAGAAAAAACAAAAACATGTGTCGAGGCTATCATTGACATGATAAAAAGTCATTAGAGAGGGTACGACCATATGACATGCAAGGACTTTAATAAGACACAGTTCTTCCACAGGAGCCCCCAACAGGTGCCCCTATCAAATGACTGTGGTTTCTTCCATCTATCCTGGATGGTGGCCATAGCCACTATTGACTTCAAGGTGGAAGGGATGCAATATGAACAATATCACGTGCTACGAGGAATATATGCAAGCATGCTCCTCGAGTCTGAGTGGGCCTCCACCAGCAACAACAAAAACAAATAAAGAAAGCCCATTTATACACATCACTCAAATTTTGACACCCCGAGACGTGGTGCATGATAAATTTGGGGGAGGAGTCATAAACGGGATACAGAGGTACATTTACCATCTTTTTACCTCTAAATATTCTTCCAAAAATTTTGAAATTTTGAAATTTTTCTAAAACTACCTTTTGAACTTAGAAGCTAGCCTCTGATCCTGCTAAATTTTCTGATTGTAGTGTTTCTGCCCTCTTAGAGAGAAATATATGAGCAACATATACATGTATATATGAGTAAAACAAAATCATAGCAATACTACTCTATCTCATTCTTGCAGTAAGATGTTGTACACGTGACAACCTTAACTCATGAAACCCTCAGAGACTAAAGAACTTCACCTCGTCATATTCCTGACCAACCACCCTCACCTGACGCTCTTGACCAGAAAATCCTTATCTCCGTAAAAAGGGAAATAGCTACCCTCTTCAAGGCATATCTAAAAGAGGCTTGGATGCCCAGAAGACCAAGTAAAAATCCCTTGCACCCAAGACTGAAAGGAGAGGTAAAAATCCAAAAAGAAATAAAGAAAAAAAATATGAGAGTTGTGCCCAAAAAGATGCCAAAAGTTTCCGTACGACCGGTATATTTCTGCACTCATGAATGCATATATTTCATGCCCGTAAGTGGAATTTTGAAGCCAAGCTTACACACCTCCAATTCTAAATGAAAACTCATAAAACCACCTGACTTAAAGTCAGAAGTCCAAAAAGGACAACACTATTCTTACGACATTTGTGGGTGAGGACTTTAGAAGGAAGAAGAAATCATCTAAAGCCTTAAGCCTACCCGAACACATTATCATAGGGTCAACTAAAAAAAATAAATAATTGGTGTGAAATCTACCCTTCAAAAAAGATCTTGCACTAGTACAGTCATTACCTAAGGGAAGGGGTGATAAGTTGAGAAGGAGGAGCCTTTTACAATTGAAGGTAATGGCAAGAAAATGAAGTTATGCAACTTCGGTTGAGGGGGAGGAATGAGACCTAAGGGTTAGAAAACATGCTACAATAGTCTTGATGCAACAATGAGATATTTCAGTTATGTTATAATTTTGTCAACTAAGATTGCTCTCTCTTTGAGTTCTCAAACCTACACTTAGCCTGAGGACATGCTTGATTCTAAGTTTGGGGGGAGTTGATAACACTCTATTTTACGTACTTTTTATATATACTTTACACCACTTTTAGTATATCTTTTGTTAGCTTTTCACATAATTTTTCTACCTTTTTGACTAAAGCCTCACTTACGTGGTTTCAGGTACATTCACAAACAAGGTCACAGACCAGGACCATGAATGTGGTCCACTTATATCTCAACTGCGATTGTTGTTTCAGAGCTCTCTAGAGATCAAGATCATCAGGCATCCAAGATGGATCACGGCTAGTTTACAGACTGCGATCACTGCTCAACCTTGACTTCAAGAATGGTCACGATCAGAACCAGATCAGGGGCCGTGGTGTGAACACAGACCGCGATCAACATAGACCGTGACCAGTTTGGAGACCACAGTCACTGATGAATTATTACAAACTGTGACCGAATGGGAAGACCTCGACCTCGACTGCCCACAAGCAACACACAAGCAGACCTCGACCGCAATCGTCAACAGACCACGACTAAGCTCAACCACAATGAAAGATGAATAAAGAGCAGAACGCGATCGTGGTCTCACACCTCACCCAACCAGGACCATGACTATGGTCTAGGTTTAAGTCAGTGGAATGTGCCTATAAATAGCACACCCACCCATCTTGTCAAATCATTAGATCATAGATCGGATCCCGAGGAGAACGAAGTGCTACTGCGTTCTAGATTCGTCCTAGACCATCCCATCCACCAGTCTTGGATCTCCAAAGGAAGAAGATGAGGAGAGAGAAGATTATAGACTTCTTCTTTGAGAGAAGAAGACCATCCACACCATCTACGTGTTAGATCCAGATCTGAAGAAGTACTATGTTGTATCACATCTCTTCTCTCTAGATCTATCATCTCACTATACTTCCCTCCTCTCTTTGTGGGACTTCATGTATCCATCTTTCTGTAATGTTGTTATGCTGTTCGCAAGCATGAGCAACTAAACACCTTAACTCGGGTTGGGAGCAGCCACTAAGGCTCTCCCAACATGTATATTGTCTCATCCTGTTGAATATACATATTGTTATCAAGATTATCTCCATGCACCTATTTTAATTCTTCACTTGTATGCTTAGCTACCATCTTGTGATGTTTGATTTTTGCTATCTCAAAAGAGTAATATCATTTTTATCATGTGTCATGGAGTAGTATGAATGCACGAGAGTGTTGTAATGCTAAGGCTTTAAAACCATACATTCTGTTGTGAAGTTTACACATGGTCATCTTGAGAGAGAGACTACCCTTGGACTTAGATATATCCTCATCTTGAGAAAGAGTGGAATAGAAACTTTTGGTGGTTTCTTGTAATCTTGGTAAGAGTATGCAAGAGAGAGAGATGATGTTGCATGTTGGTGAGATGCTTTAGTAGGTGAACCCCAACCCGAGTTTCCTCCCATATACCTATTTCTTCTCATTTCTTTTGCTTTCTTTTGTTCTTCTTATTCTTGTTTTTCTTGACCTGCTTTAGTTTGTGTGCAACCGTTCCTTAGGGAACACCTTTTATATACACCCTCTTCAGTAAGAGTATACGAGTTCTAGATTCCGTGCATTTAACACTGCCAACGTTGTCCCTGTGTTTGACCTCGATCGCTACATCAGACCCCGTTTATCATTGCGGGGGTCTAAGAGTCGGGTTATCTCTTTAAAAGTCTGACTGCTCTGAATCCACTCCTTTTGGATGTGCAATTTAGGCCAGTCAAGCTTCTCCATCCTTTCAAGTTAAAGAAGATACCATGTACTCCAAGGGTAAACTCTACAAAGGCAAGTCCTCCTCAATCTAGTGCTTCACATGTGGAAAGAAGGGCCACTACAAGGAAGATTGCCCATGAGGCAAGAAGACCCATCATCACAAGGAAAGAGGAGAAGTACATGGATAAGGAGAAATGGCACTCAAGCTCAAGTGACTCCTCCAACTCAAGCTCAAGTGAAGATTCAAGTGGAGGATCAAGCTCAAGCACTAGTCATGAAGGAGAATGCCATTTTGCTCTTATGGCTTCTACAAGAAAAGACTCAAGTTAGGTAAATCTAAACTCTTTAGATAAAGGACCCTTAATTGCTATCATTAATGCTACTCGTGCCTCTCTTAAGTCTTCTAAAAAGAAAAGGAAAAAGCTTGCTATAATTATTGACAATATGCATGTAGAATTAGATGATCTTGAACATGCTAAAATTTGCTTGCTTGATGATAAAGATGCTTGTCTTAGACAAGTAGACTCTCTTAAACTTGAAAATGCTAGTTTGCTTGATAAGATTAGATTTCTAGAAGCTCAACCTCTTATGCCTATGTAACATCCCTGACCTGGGTTATGAGTTAACCCTAGGTGTTTTGCCTAAATATGTAATTAAACCTTTGTGATTAACTCTGAGCATGTAATTATGTTTCTCAGAAACATATATTTCAGTATTTGCTCCTTTTTATTTAAAGTTGTAGCATTGTTTTGATATACAGGGACCTATGTGCAATTTACCCAGTTGAAAGGGTGAACTTGCAATTTTCACATGATGAAATGTTCCTCTGATGTTGAGACATCATGAGAATCTTTTTGGTAAAGTTTGAGGGATTTCCCAAGCTTGGACACCAAGGTGCAGCTGTGGAAGCAATCCCGGTGCTTGAAACCCTAATTTGGGGTAAAATGCAATTTACCCAAATTAAGGGATGCAAATTGTGAAATATTTCATCTAATGTATCTTTTAGAACTCTTGCCATCATTTAGGGAAGAAATGATGAGGAAATCACCTCAATTGAATTATCAAGTTATGAAATATGCCTTGTGATTGAATAATCAGGGTATATGTGCAATAGTTCTTTATGTATGTACCTTATTATTAGATTGTTCTTCTTTGCCTTCTTTTTCTAGACCTTAAGATAAGGTTTGTCCTTAGAATAAAGAGGAAGGGACGAGTAAGTAATGAAGGAAGGACTTAATTGGAATTATGGGGAAACTTATGGGCCTTTAATGAAACATCACCCAAGTATATGTATACTTCACCTCTCAAGCAAATGAACTTTTCCTTCGTGCATATCACTGTTTCCTCTTTGCTTGGCCGACTAAGGACTATCTTGGAGCTCAGGAAGAACGACCAAGGGTGCAAGGTAGGTTTGAACCCCTCTTCTTGCCTAATTCCATGGTTAGAACTCGAATTCAAGGTCATCTTCATGGCTAACTCTTGAAACCCTACCTTTCTAGCCGTCTCTTTTCATCCTTCCTTGGAGTTTTCACCTTGTCCAACCTGTGGGAACTCAAGGACGCCATTGGAGATTGGAGCTTGAAAGATTGGAGCTCAAGAAGCAAGCTTTAGGCGGGTTTTATAACTCTAAACCCATGCTTTACTATGTACATCTCTTATATGCGGATAGAGGATAGCTCTTCATGTTTCTTTACTTTCCCTGCTATTCTGCAAGCAAATCCATGGGATATTCGTACTGTTCTTGAGCTAGGAGATGAAGGCGTGATTTCCAAGAAAAACCCACCGCTTTTCACTTCTTAAACGGTCTCACCAGTTTTCTCTCTCGGTCTCAAGACCGCGAGGTGAGCAAACGGTCTCGAGACCACGACAGGGAAAACGGCCTTCATGACCGTTTGGCCCCATTGACCGAGCATGGACTGTATAAGAAATCTGTTCCTAATTATATAGGCTAATTACCCTCAGAGTTTGGGAGGCTAAATCCAAAGGAATCGGGAGATATGATCTTTTTAAGTGATAACTGTAAATGAATTTATTCCTGATTCTCAAACGGTCTGAAATTGCCTTTTTGGGCAAACGGTCTCAAGACCGTGTAAGGTCGTTGAACAGGCGTTGACCGTATGAGATTACTGTTCAAAATAATGTTAATTAACAACCCACCAAGTTTGATGGTCTAATTCCAAACGGGCTAAGAGTTGAAAGGTGAATACTAGGGCTAACCCTAGGTGAAATCAGTACTGAAATTATGGTGACCTAATTAGGGTTTTTAGGGTTGATTGACCCAAACGGTCTCAAGAACGTTTAGGGGTCACCCAAACGGTCTCAAGACCACGAGGGCAATCAACCATGACCGTTTGGAGGTCTGGGGTCAAGAATAGTTGACCAATTGAAGGTACAATTACACCAAATTACATTGCAATTAAATATTGATATAATCATCAACTCAAATTGTTCAACCTTGTTGAATTTCCACTAGAATCCAAAATTGGATGGGCAAACGGTCTCAAGACCGTTTGGAACTCATCCAAATGGTCTCAAGACCGAGAGGACAATTACCCAAGACCATTTGAAGGTCTAGGGTTAAGTAATTTGACCAATTGAGGACCTAATTGCAAGTAAGTTATCAATTTAATCAAAATTCTGTTTTATGGTTCAATCATGGTTCAACCCCTATCAAATCACCTTAGATTTTGATGAAATCTTGGGAAAACGGTCTCAAGACCATGTGGGGTCCACCCACATGACCTCAAGACTGTTTGGGCCAAGTTTGGGCCCAATTGGGGCTCAATTGAAGGGTTCAACCTTGTGTTGATACACATTGATAAGTGTTGATGGGTGAACATTGATAGACCCTAATTGAATCGATTTCAATCCTAATTGGTCAACAATTGAGGGTCAATTGAATGACCAATTGGTTAAGCATAACCTTAATTAACCCAATTCATAAGTGGTCATCATAGCCTTGACCTTTTGAGGGCTTCAACTTTTGTTGACATTAGGTGGTAACCTTTGTTTTTGTTGTTGAAGGACCAAGCGGCTAAGACCATGAGAGCCTCGCGGTCTCAAGACCGTGAGAGGGCTCGCGGTCTCAAGACCGTGAGGGGGCTCACGGTCTCAAGACCGAGAGGAGTCTCTCAGTCTCAAGACCGTGAGGGGCCTCGCGGTCCTGAGGTCAAAGTAGGCAAACGGTCTACATAGCTTCGCGGTCTTGAAATCACATGATGGCTCGCGGTCTTGAAGTAGGTTGAGGGGGCTCGCGGTCTTGGAAGAGGTTGAGGGCTCACGGTCCTAAAGTCAAAATAGACTAAACGGTCAACACACCCTCGCAGTCTTGAAAAGTCAAAATTGGCTAAACAGTCAACACTTTCAAACGATCTCAACTCATTTGAAGAATGATGGTTGAAGGTCAATCAATGTGATTCAAAGTTGACTTCTTTCAATCAATTAATGATATAAATGGTTCAATGTTGCCCTAATCAAACCCTAATGTTAATATAGAATATTAAGGGGTTAATTGACTAAGGTTTTGACCATGATGATGATCAATGGGGTGAATTACCAAAATACCCCTAAAGGGTAAAGTGAGTAATACCTTGATCAGATCAAACCCTAATCACATGATGATGATGTTTTAGCTATGTTAGCCTATGATGACTCAGTCCAACCTAATCTAGAGTAATGATGACATCACCTAACAGTATGGGGAGAGAGAAAGTATTTCTAGAGAGAGAAAGTACTTCTAGAGAGAAAAAATGCCCTTTTTAAGTGGAAACTCAATTAAAGCATCTCCAATGCACATAAGTAAGCATAGTTAGGGTTTGATCCACCTGTGTGAGATCATAGAAACCCTAATTATGATAAATGATGAACCTTTAACTAACCTAAGAACATCAATGATGATGTTACTCATACATGATGATGTTATGAATTCAATTCACCTTAATGTGAATAATAAACCCTAATTCAAGGGTGATGACATGTAATATGAATAGTAAACCCTAATTCAAGGGTAATGGCATGCATTTGAGTATTAAACTCCAATTAATGAGAATTAGAGATTTAACTATTATGACAAGAGTGGGAAGTATATTCCTTATTTCTTTATTACCTTTATCAGTTGTATTAACCATGCAAGTTCTGATATGAAGGTAATCATATCCAGGTATGGATGTTGATGTTTATTTCATTAAAGGCATGTTGTTAGCCTTATGAATAGGTAAATTAATCTGATGCCTTATCAGTGGCATCCTATGATGATAATGGGCTGTGAGAGCCATGAATACCATCAAGGTCATGCTTTAGAGATGACTTGTGATGAGGATAATGAGAAATGATGATTGACATGAGTTAGGCCTGTTACATTTAGTATTCTTCTTTTATAGCTGTTATGCTATTGTTATTGTTTGAAGAACAATGTATGCTGTTAAAGAATACTGAATGTACCTAACTAATCAAATATAATGTAGAGCCCTGATCATAGATCCATCATTGTCAGAGATTAAGTGATGGTGAAACAGGTTTTCCTCAGGGAACTCCTGGAGCACATACTTTTGAGTATGTGGGGTACATGGATGTGTAGAACCTTACATCCTAGTGTAGGAAAGTGATGTAGATGTGTAATCCATCCATCCTTCACTATAATTCCATACCGTATCAATGGTAGGTAAACATGAAACCTCCTGATGATGAAGAAAGCACAGATATCCGTATCAGTGGTAGGTAAATATGAAACCTCCTGATGACGAAGAGGGTACAGAACGCCACTGTGACTCTAGAATAGCGAAGGACCAGTTTACCCTGGTGAGCTATAGTAGTAGAGACACGAGATGTCCTACAAGTGATCCTCTTACTGACTGAGGAAGGTGAAGGTCATGAGAATCCGACTCTCTTAATGACCTATGTATGATACTGATGTGACTTCTCAGCGATCAGTTGGAGTATGAGTGGTATGCCTCATCTCCACAGGGCATAATGTTGTTTGTAAAACATAATCAACCATGTAGTATAACTTGTTAGAGATGACTCCAAGTTAGTTGATTGATGTTACATTGTAATAGTGTTTATATTCTCCATATCTCCTAAATTGTAGAGATCTTGTTATACCTACAACTGTTATAGAATACTTTGAAGGCTTTACTGCTTAAGATATTCTTTGGTGTTATAATAAAGCTTCTGGCAAAGAGTTATAACTCTCGCTGGGACAATTATGTATAATTGTCTCACCCCGTAGACTTCAACTTTTTAGGTGGACGTCGGAGACGAAGGAACCAGTCTACATGTGATCAGTCTCAGCAGCAGCAACACCAGGGGCAGCAGTAATCTCAGGTGGAGATTGTCCTGTCATGTGGTGTAGTTAGAGTCAGTCCTATGTGTCCTCTGTACTCTCAGGTCTTGGAGTCTTTTGTTTAGTGATCTTGAGATTTTGTATCTTGATGTATATAATTACTCAAGAAGTAATTATCATGATATGTAAACAGTTTATCTCTCTTTATGAAAGAAGTTTTTATGGATCCAAGTTCTTATCTCGAAAAGTTTTAAATTTCCCGTGATTTTTGTCTTCCGCTGATTACCGATACGCTTCCGCTAAGTTTTAATCATGTTTATGTCATGGTTTGGAGATCAGAGCCCACAATTAGTGGTATCAGAGCTCTAGGTCAGAGTAGTCTACAGAGGCATAGGACTTAGGATGTCGAGTCTACCTTTAGTACTCCTTCCTTATCTAATAGAATCTTCTGCTCCTCAGGAGAAGAAGATACATAAGAATGTCAGAACATCACGATGAGTACGTGGCAGAGAGTAGTGCTAGTGCACCTCGAGGCGGTGCAAAAGTTCCGAGGATAGAACAACCTGCACCGGAGTTACCGAGAGAGCCACCCCAGTTCGACCCAGCTGACATGAGTAACCCAGCTGTACAGACAATGTTCGGGCAGTTCATGACTGCCATGACACATATAACTGATAGGATGCCCATTCCTACACCTAGGGCACCTGTCCATCCTGAAGCACAAGGTATCAGTAAGACATTCGAACGACTTCATCGTGTCGGAGCTACCGAGTATTTCGGAACTGCCGACCCTGTAGATGCTGACTTATGGTTGACAGAGTTGGAGAAGGCTTTCAGGATTCTTATGATTCCGGAAGCTGAGAAGGTTAGACATGTTGTCTATCTTCTCAAAGGTAGTGCTGGTCACTGGTGGAACATGGAAGAGCAGAAGAGGCCTGGAGTAGAGTTCTCATGGGAAGAGTTTCGTCGGGAATTTATCAAAAGATATTTTCCAAATACCTTCCTAGATGAGAAGATCTCTCAGTTCGAGAAACTAAGGCAGGGTATGATGAACATTAGCGAATATGAAGCTAAGTTCATGGAGTTTCTGCGGTTCTATCCGCACATGGCTGCTACGGATGAGGAAAGAATCAGAAGATTCGAGAAGGGTTTGAATTCTGACATGTCAACCCCTGTATCTACCTTAGAGAACCGAGAGAGATTCTCTACCTTCGTTGAGTCAGTCCGAAGGATAGAGAGATCTGTGGTTGAGAAGAGACAAACCCATAAAAGATATCCACAGTTCCAGGGTTCTTCATCTAGGGATTCCAAGAAACCTAGATTCTCTGCACCTAACCCTCCACCACCCAGATCGAGTTTTCAAACTCAATGGACACCAAGCAGAGGTAGAGGAAGGAGTCAACCGCTTCAAGGGACGCACAGTTCTGCATCAGTGTCAGTTACTGGACCACCCAGACCACAACAACAGGAGAAGAGTTGCTACAACTGTGGTAAGGTGGGACACTTGATGAAGGATTGCCATTCTAGGCCTGTCGGTGTGACACAACAACCCCCGAGACAGAATCAACAGGGATCTCAGAATAGACAACATCAAGGAGCAGCTCGAGGACGTGGACAAGCATCTCAAGCTGGATCGTCAGCACCACCTCAACACCAGGTGACTGCGAGGTTCTATGCTATGAACCCACCTGAGGCAGTGGTCAATCCACGGGTAGTGGCAGGTCAGATGAAACTTTTATTTTCTGATATGTCTACATCTTGTGTTGTATCTGTTCTGATTGATCCGGGTGCTACGCACTCTTTCATCACTCGTGAAGTGATTCGTAACTGCAATATGACTGTTAGTCATAGGACAGATAGTTTGTTGTTGGAGACTCCGTTGAGTGGGTCTGCCGTTTTGCAGGAGGTATGTTCTCCCTGCATCCTCTTCCTTTCTGACCATCACATTCAAGTGGATCTTATACCACTTGATATGCAGGGATTTGATATAATCCTTGGGATGGATACCTTAGAAAGGTATAGAGTTGTGTTGGATTGTGAGTCCAAGTTGGCTGTGTTTGCTGATGAAAGCAACACATGGATCTTTCAAGGTGAAAGAAAGATTCTGCCTACCTGTCTTGTATCAGATATGGTTGCTGATAAGCTGTTGAGGCAAGGATGTCATGCATTCTTAGCCCATGTGGTAGATGTTACCAAGGAAAGTTCCAATCCTGCCGAAGTTCCTATAGTCAGGGAATTCGAAGATGTGTTTCCTGAAGAACTTCCTGGTATACCACCACCTCGGGAGATTGATTTTGAAATTAATCTGATCCCAGACACGAAACCCATAGCTCAAACTCCGTATAGGATGGCGCCTGCCGAAATGGCAGAACTCAAGAAACAGCTTCAAGAGTTACTTGAGAGAGGTTTTATCCGACCGAGTACTTCACCTTGGGGTGCTCCGGTCTTGTTTGTTAAAAAGAAAGATGGGTCAATGTGGTTATGCATCGACTACAGACAACTCAATAAAGTAACGATAAAGAATAAGTACCCTCTACTGAGGATTGATGATCTCTTTGACCAATTGCGTGGGGCAACAGTCTTTTCAAAGATAGACTTGAGGTCTGGATATCATCAACTCCGCATTAAGGATAGTGACATATCCAAGTCTGCCTTTAGGACAAGATATGGTCACTATGAGTTCGCGGTTATGTCATTTGGACTAACCAATGCACCAACTGCATTCATGGAACTCATGAATAGAGTTTTTCGACCTTTCCTTGATCAGTGTGTTGTCGTCTTTATAGATGACATTCTGATTTATAGTAAGGATGCTCAGCAGCATGAGCAGCATCTTCGCCAAGCTCTGACCTTGCTAAGAGAACATAAGCTGTATGCTAAGTTTAGCAAGTGTGAGTTCTGGCTGCCGGAGGTATCTTTTCTTGGACATGTGATATCTGCCTCGGGAATTCGTGTTGACCCTACAAAGGTAGAATCTGTTCTACAATGGGAACAACCGAAGACACCGACGGAGATTTGAAGTTTCTTGGGGTTAGCTGGCTATTATCGAAGGTTCATTAAGAACTTTAGTTCTATAGCTTTACCTTTGACCAAGTTAACCCGGAAAGATGTTCCTTTTTCTCAGAGTGATAAGTGTCAACAGTCTTTCCAGTTGCTGAAGGAGAGATTGACAAGTGCACCTGTGCTAGTGCTACCTGAGCAAGGAAAAGGATATGTAGTCTTCTGTGATGCTTCCAAAAATGGACTAGGATGTGTGTTGATGCAGGATAAACAAGTGATTTCTTTTGCTTCCCGACAGCTTAAGAAACGCGAGGAGAATTATCCAACACACGATCTGGAGTTAGCTGCTGTGGTTCATGCTTTGAAGATCTGGAGGCATTATCTCTACGGAGAGACATTCCAAATTTTCACAGACCACAAAAACCTTAAGTATATATTCTCTCAACATGAGCTCAACATGAGGCAACGTCGCTGGATGGAGTTAATCAAGGACTACGACTGTACAATTGATTACCATCCAGGCAAGGCCAATGTTGTTGCAGACGCCTTGAGTAGGAAATCAGCAACATCAACCATGAATAGAGCACAACTAAACTCTTTAGTATGCTCTAGGAGAGATATGCTTATCTCTTTAAGGCAAGACAATGTACAGTTGAAGGTGTCATTGTTAGCCAGATTGTTGGCTGAAATGCATATTAAACCTACCCTAAGGGAGCAGATTAAAGAGGCACATCTAGGTGATGCTGCAGTTCAACATATAAGATCTGAGTATGGAAATGAGAAGCAAGATGGTTTTCATGACTCAGAGGACCAAGTATCTTGTTATAATGGGAGAATGATAGTGCCGGATGTGGACAACTTGAGGAAGTTAGTCCTGGAAGAAGCCCATTCTTCCATGTATGCTATGCATCCAGGGAGCACCAAGATGTATCGGAATTTGAAAGATCTGTATTGGTGGCCTGGGATGAAAAAGGACGTTGCAGAGTTTGTTCTGAGGTGTCCTGTGTGTCAGCAAGTTAAAGCTGAACACCAGAAGCCTGCAGGGACAATGCAACCTTTACCCATACCACAGTGGAAGTGGGACCATGTGACCATGGACTTTGTTGTTGGCCTACCCAGGACAAGAAAAGGACATGATTCCATTTGGGTAGTTGTTGATAGGTTGACTAAGACAGCACATTTCTTACCTGTCAAAACAACCTATTCTGCTGAAAGATTATCAGAGTTGTATGTTAAAGAGATAGTGCATTTGCACGGAGTTCCTGTCACAATAGTTTCTGACAGAGGTCCTCAGTTTACAAGTCGTTTTTGGGAACAGTTACACCAAGCCTTAGGCACCAAGCTAAGGTTTAGTATGACCTTTCATCCACAGACTGATGGACAGTCGGAAAGGACCATACAAACCTTAGAAGACATGTTGCGAGCATGTGTTCTCCAGTTCACCGGAAGTTGGGATCTACACCTAAGCTTGATAGAGTTTGCCTATAACAATAGCTATCAACATAGTATTGATATGGCACCTTATGAAGCCTTGTATGGTAGACGTTGTAGATCATCTTTGTGTTGGTTTGAGACTGGCGAGCATCAGTTGTTAGGTCCTGACCTTGTGCATCAAACCAATGAAAAGATTAAAGTAATACAACAGAAGATTAAGACTGCTCAGGATAGGTAGAAATCTTATGCTAACAAACGTCGTAGACCCTTAGAGTTCCAGGTTGGAGACAGAGTATATCTCAAGGTCTCACCTTGGAAAGGAGTCCTTCGTTTTGGTAGGAAAGGGAAGTTAGCTCCTAGATTTATGGGACCTTATTTAATCATTGAACGGATTGGAAAGGTAGCGTATAAACTAGAGCTGCCCCCAGAGTTACAGAGGTTACATCCTGTGTTTCACATTTCTATGCTAAAGAAATGTCACCCAGACACCGAGTCAGTTCTACAACCTATGGAGGTAGAATTGAATGATGATATATCCTATGAGGAGGGACCAGTGTCAATCCTTGATAAAAGAATTAAAAGGTTAAAGAAGAAAGATATAAGTCTTGTGAAAGTCCTCTGGAACCACCGTGGTGTTGAAGAAGCCACTTGGGAACTAGAGGATGAGATGAGAAGGAAGTATCCTACCCTTTTCTCTTAATACGTCTTATCAATTTCGAGGACGAAATCCTTGTAAGGGGTGGATAATTTGTAACATCCCTGACCTGGGTTATGAGTTAACCCTAGGTGTTTTGCCTAAATATGTAATTAAACCTTTGTGATTAACTCTGAGCATGTAATTAAGTTTCTCAGAAACATATATTTCAGTATTTGCTCCTTTTTATTTAAAGTTGTAGCATTGTTTTGATATACATGGACCTATGTGCAATTTACCCAGTTGAAAGGGTGAACTTGCAATTTTCACATGATGAAATGTTCCTCTGATGTTGAGACATCATGAGAATCTTTTTGGTAAAGTTTGAGGGATTTCCCAAGCTTGGACACCAAGGTGCAGCTGTGGAAGCAATCCCGGTGCTTGAAACCCTAATTTGGGGTAAAATGCAATTTACCCAAATTAAGGGATGCAAATTGTGAAATATTTCATCTAATGTATCTTTTAGAACTCTTGCCATCATTTAGGGAAGAAATGATGAGGAAATCACCTCAATTGAATTATCAAGTTATGAAATATGCCTTGTGATTGAATAATCAGGGTATATGTGCAATAGTTCTTTATGTATGTACCTTATTATTAGATTGTTCTTCTTTGCCTTCTTTTTCTAGACCTTAAGATAAGGTTTGTCCTTAGAATAAAGAGGAAGGAACGAGCAAGTAATGAAGGAAGGACTTAATTGGAATTATGGGGAAACTTATGGGCCTTTAATGAAACATCACCCAAGTATATGTATACTTCACCTCTCAAGCAAAGGAACTTTTCCTTCGTGCATATCACTGTTTCCTCTTTTCTTGGCCGACTAAGGACTATCTTGGAGCTCAGGAAGAACGACCAAGGGTGCAAGGTAGGTTTGAACCCCTCTTCTTGCCTAATTCCATGGTTAGAACTCGAATTCAAGGTCATCTTCATGGCCAACTCTTGAAACCCTACCTTTCTAGCCGTCTCTTTTCATCCTTCCTTGGAGTTTTCACCTTGGCCAACCTGTGGGAACTCAAGGACGCCATTGGAGCTTGGAGCTTGAAAGCTTGGAGCTCAAGAAGCAAGCTTTAGGCGGGTTTTATAACTCTAAACCCATGCTTTACTATGTACATCTCTTATATGCGGATAGAGGATAGCTCTTCATGTTTCTTTACTTTCCCTGCTATTCTGCAAGCAAATCCATGGGATATTCGTACTGTTCTTGAGCTAGGAGATGAAGGCGTGATTTCCAAGAAAAACCCACCGCTTTTCACTTCCTTAAACGGTCTCACCAGTTTGCTCTCTCAGTCTCAAGACCGCGAGGTGAGCAAACGGTCTCGAGACCGCGACAGGGCAAACGGCCTTCATGACCGTTTGGCCCCGTTGACCGAGCGTGGACCGTATAAGAAATCTGTTCCTAATTATATAGGCTAATTACCCTCAAAGTTTGGGAGGCTAACTCCAAAGGAATCGGGAGATATGATCTTTTTAAGTGATAACTTTAAATGAATTTATTCCTGATTCTCAAACGGTCTGAAATTTCCTTTTTGGGCAAACGGTCTCAAGACCGTGTAAGGTCGTTGAACAGGCATTGACCATATGAGATTACTGTTCAAAATAATGTTAATTAACAACCCACCAAGTTTGATGGTCTAATTCCAAACGGGCTAAGAGTTGAAGGGTGAATACTAGGGCTAACCCTAGGTGAAATCAGTACTGAAATTATGGTGACCTAATTAGGGTTTTTAGGGTTGATTGACCCAAACGGTCTCAAGACCGTTTAGGGGTCACCCAAACGGTCTCAAGACCGCGAGGGAAATCAACCATGACCGTTTGGAGGTCTGGGGTCAAGAATAGTTGACCAATTGAAGGTACAATTACACCAAATTACATTGCAATTAAATATTGATATAATCATCAACTCAAATTGTTCAACCTTGTTGAATTTCCACTAGAATCCAAAATTGGATGGGCAAACGGTCTCAAGACCGTTTGGAACTCATCCAAACGGTCTCAAGACCGAGAGGACAATTACCCAAGACCATTTGAAGGTCTAGGGTTAAGTAATTTGACCAATTGAGGACCTAATTGCAAGTAAGTTATCAATTTAATCAAAATTCTGTTTTATGGTTCAATCATGGTTCAACCCCTATCAAATCACCTTAGATTTTGATGAAATCTTGGGCAAACGGTCTCACGACCATGTGGGGTACACCCACATGACCTCAAGACCGTTTGGGCCAAGTTTGGGCCCAATTGGAGCTCAATTGAAGGGTTCAACCTTGTGTTGATACACATTGATAAGTGTTGATGGGTGAACATTGATAGACCCTAATTGAATCGATTTCAATCCTAATTGGTCAACAATTGAGGGTCAATTGAATGACCAATTGGTTAAGCATAACCTTAATTAACCCAATTCATAAGTGGTCATCATAGCCTTGAACTTTTGAGGGCTTCAACTTTGGTTGACATTAGGTGGTAACCTTTGTTTTTGTTGTTGAAGGACCAAGCGGCTAAGACCATGAGAGCCTCGCGGTCTCAAGACCGTGAGAGGGCTCGTGGTCTCAAGACCGTGAGGGGGCTCACGGTCTCAAGACCGAGAGGAGGCTCGCAGTCTCAAGACCGTGAGGGGCCTTGCGGTCCTGAGGTCAAAGTAGGCAAACGGTCTACATAGCTTCGCGGTCTTGAAATCACATGATGGCTCGCGGTCTTGAAGTAGGTTGAGGGGGCTCGCGGTCTTGGAAGAGGTTGAGGGCTCACGGTCCTAAAGTCAAAATAGACTAAACGGTCAACACACCCTCGCGGTCTTGAAAAGTCAAAATTGGCTAAACGGTCAACACTTTCAAACGATCTCAACTCATTTGAAGAATGATGGTTGAAGGTCAATCAATGTGATTCAAAGTTGACTTCTTTCAATCAATTAATGATATAAATGGTTCAATGTTGCCCTAATCAAACCCTAATGTTAATCTAGGATATTAAGGGGTTAATTGACTAAGGTTTTGACCATGATGATGCTCAATGGGGTGAATTACCAAAATACCCCTAAAGGGTAAAGTGAGTAATACCTTGATCAGATCAAACCCTAATCACATGATGATGATATTTTAGCTATGTTAGCCTATGATGACTCAATCCAACATAATCTAGAGTAATGATGACATCACCTAACAGTATGGGGAGAGAGAAAGTATTTCTAGAGAGAGAAAGTACTTCTAGAGAGAGAAAATGCCCTTTTTAAGTGGAAACTCAATTAAAGCATCTCCAATGCACACAAGTAAGCATAATTAGGGTATGATCCACCTGTGTGAGATCATAGAAACCCTAATTATGATAAATGATGAACCTTTAACTAACCTAAGAACATCAATGATGATGTTACTCATACATGATGATGTTATGAATTCAATTCACCTTAATGTGAATAATAAACCCTAATTCAAGGGTGATGACATGTAATATGAATAGTGAACCCTAATTCAAGGGTAATGGCATGCATTTGAGTATTAAACTCCAATTAATGAGAATTAGAGATTTAACTCTTATGACAAGAGTGGGAAGTATATTCCTTATTTCTTTATTACCTTTATCAGTTGTATTAACCATGCAAGTTCTGATATGAAGGTAATCATATCCAGGTATGGATGTTGATGTTTATTTCATTAAAGGCATGTTGTTAGCCTTATGAATAGGTAAATTAATCTGATGCCTTGTCAGTGGCATCCTATGATGATAATGGGCTGTGAGAGCCATGAATACCATCAAGGTCATGCTTTAGAGATGACTTGTGATGAGGATAATGAGAAATGATGATTGACATGAGTTAGGCCTGTTACATTTAGTATTCTTCTTTTATAGCTGTTATGCTATTGTTATTGTTTGAAGAACAATGTATGTTGTTAAAGAATACTGAATGTACCTAACTAATCAAGTATAATGTAGAGCCCTGATCATAGATCCATCATTGTCAGAGATTAAGTGATGGTGAAACAGGTTTTCCTCAGGGAACTCCTGGAGCACATACTTTTGAGTATGTGGGGTACATGGATGTGTAGAACCTTACATCCTAGTGTAGGAAAGTGATGTAGATGTGTAATCCATCCATCCTTCACTATAATTCCATACCGTATCAGTGGTAGGTAAACATGAAACCTCCTGATGACGAAGAAAGCATAGATATCCGTATCAGTGGTAGGTAAATATGAAACCTCCTGATGACGAAGAGGGTACAAAATGCCACTGTGACTCTAGAATAGCGAAGGACCAGTTTACCCTGGTGAGCTATAGTAGTAGAGACACGAGATGTCCTACAAGTGATCCTCTTACTGACTGAGGAAGGTGAAGGTCATGAGAATCCGACTCTCTTAATGACCTATGTATGATACCGATGTGACTTCTCAGCGATCAGTTGGAGTATGAGTGGTATGCCTCATCTCCACAAGGCATAATGTTGTTTGTAAAACATAATCAACCATGTAGTATAACTTGTTAGAGATGACTCCAAGTTAGTTGATTGATGTTACATTGTAATAGTGTTTATATTCTCCATATCTCCTAAATTGTAGAAATCTTGTTATACCTGCAACTGTTATAGAATACTTTGAAGGCTTTACTGCTTAAGATATTCTTTGGTGTTATAATAAAGCTTCTGGCGAAGAGTTATAACTCTCGCTGGGACAATTATGTATAATTGTCTCACCCCGTAGACTTCAACTTTTTAGGTGGACGTCGGAGATGAAGGAACCAGTCTACAGGTGATCAGTCTCAGCAGCAGCAGCACCAGGGGCAGCAGTAATCTCAGGTGGAGATTGTCTTGTCATGTGGTGTAGTTAGAGTCAGTCCTATGTGTCCTCTGTACTCTCAGGTCTTGGAGTCTTTTGTTTAGTGATCTTGAGATTTTGTATCTTGATGTATATAATTACTCAAGAAGTAATTATCATGAGATGTAAACAGTTTATCTCTCTTTATGAAAGAAGTTTTTATGGATCCAAGTTCTTATCTCGAAAAGTTTTAAATTTCCCGTGATTTTTGTCTTCCGCTGATTACCGATACGCTTCCGCTAAGTTTTAATCGTGTTTATGTCATGGTTTGGAGATCAGAGCCCACAACCTAGTTCTAATGAAGAGCATTATTTAATTGTTGATTATCTCATGCATGATATTGATGTTCTTAAATCTGAAAACAAGGACAAAGATTTTGTTTTGCAAAGATTAGAATCTGAAACTTTCTAATATTGCTTTGCTTGAAAAAGAAAATGCCTCCTTGCTTGCTAAAATCAATGTGCTTGAATCTTGTTCTAGTTCTACTAGTAGAGAGAATAATGTTGTTTCTCTTCATATTGATAGATATTCTTATTTAACTGAATCTCTTTGCCTAGAAAATGATCTTTTACATTCTAGAGATAATACCAATCATTTGTCTTCTACTATTACTTCTCTTATGCATGACAATGATAGTTTGAGATCTTCTTTGCAAAGATTCTTAGTTGGTAAAAGGAATCTTAATGATATCCTCCACCATGCTACCAAACAAATTGATAGACATGGTTTGGGTTATGATAGTAGTCAAAGGAACAACAAAGGTAAATGACCTCCAATCTTCCATGGAGAATCCCCCAGTTCCAAGACTATGGGCACATGCAACTATTGCAATGAAATTGGTCATTATTCTACTTGTTGTCCTTTTAGGAAAGAATCCAAGAGAACTAGGACTTGGGTTGCTAAGCTAACTCCTCTGGATCCAAAAACATAATTGGGGACCACTTCATCTTTCTTCTTGTAGGTACTTGCAAATGGATTGACTTGAGCCATCGATTTGTAAATTGACTACTCGATCCACATGAAAGAAGAAAGGTGAGATGTGTAGAAGGTGACAACAAGTGGAAAAGCAATGGAAAGAACAAAGGTAATGGTTTTCTTGCTTATAACCAATCCTAACTTGTTTTTGTCAAGTTAGTGTGCACTATGCATGTGGTTTTTGAGTCAAAAGTGGTATTTTGTGTTTCTCTTCACACTCTTGCTCAAAAAACTATTTCTAATGCTTTTATAGTGTATTTCCAACTTGCTTACACATGTTTGGATATGGTTTGTATATTTAACATGTCTCTAAATATGTTTTTAGGAAATATATATGCTTTTTGACAACAACTTCTTCGGTCGAGTTTATCCTGTTTGAAACTCGACCGATAGGCACCAATGGGTGTTGCCCACAGCTGTCATCGGTCGAGTTGTCAATACACAGAACTTGACCGACAACACCGTGCACAAAATATACATTTGGATTATTGAATGAGAATTTCCCTATCAACTAGATTTTCTCAATCAATAGACTTATCCTTCAACACTCTCATTTGGTACCTTTATATATGGATATTGCCATGCTTCTAAAATCGCATACCTCTTTGTTTGGATATATCTCTACATCTACTCATAGCTTGCTTTATGTTGTGTATCTTTTGGTATCTCTTGCTATGATCTAGATCCTACTAGTAGTCCTAACTTGTGATAACATCTACTAGTAGTTCACATACATGTAGTTCTAACCTTGTTTATAATTGGTATCTTTTCTCATCTAGTGGTATTTCACTATATGACATGCTTGTATCTTGTTTCATACTTGCTCAAGCTTGTTCCTTGAATTGCATATATACTATCTTGAGTTGGTTGCATAACTTTGTGATGCAAGATACATAAATCTACATTGTATGTAGAAATTGGAGTATTTTTTGGATTTCATGTAGCTTTTGCTCCAGTTTCAGTTTTTTTTGTAGAAACTACCTTCTGAGCAAGGCTCATTGCCACACCATGAACCCTGACACTTTTTGGGGAAATTCCATCATCTTGAGGGTCAAAATTGCGATATATTATTTTTCTGCAACACTTTATCTTGCATTTTGGGTTGTTCAAGTGCATGATTTAACTTGCTTTTCTTTCTATACTTGGACAAGCCACTATCTGTTCTCTTGTACTATCCTTATATAACTTTCTCTTAACAAGTGGTGTTTCTTATTTCTTCATACCCCACTTTTTGAAATGATAAAGGGGGGAGAAAGGTATGTCTTCTTTTGACAAAATAGGGAGAAGGCATGTCCTACATGAAGAGGAGAAGCATGTCCATGTAAAGGGGAGAAGTTAAAGGGGAGAAGAAATATATGAGTAGAACATATATTAGTAGAAGACATAGTATTCTATAAATGTTATGAAAGCTAACCATGTAGGAGAAATAACATCAATTGAGAAGGAGTATGAGAACTCCACTAGCATCAACCGAGGGGGAGCATATGAACTCTATTCTATTGAAACTCCTAGGTTTCTCCAAAGGTATGACTTTACTTAAATGCTTTCAATACATTTATGGAATGGTTTGTCATCTTAAGAAAGGGGGAGAATGTTGACTCAAGGTCTGAATTGACTAAACCCTTTTTTTGATGATGACTAAACCATTTCAATTAATTATATCTAATGTCTCTACTTGAGTGATTTCAGATTATGCATAGACACACTCCAAATGCTCTAACTTGCACATCAAAACTTGGAGAAAAGACAAGTCATAGTCCATACAAGTGCACATTTTTGTAATATGATGTAAATCCATTAGAACCATGTTGTAAATCACTTGTAATGATTGTATGCGTTGTAATTAAGCTTAGAAAAAATCAGGATCACTTAGATCGAATATTATAGCACTCAAAATCCATTTTCCAAAATTCACATCAGGCTGTTCATCGATCGAGTTGCAAACTCGACCGATCCTGATTGGCTCTTGAAAATGACTTTTGATCAGTCAAGTTTACACTTCATAGAACTTGACCGATCCCTCTACTGACCAAAACTGATTTAAGTGAATCAGTCGAGTTACCCCAGGACAAACTCGATCGATGGCCTAAATTGGTCTTGTCTATTAGTGGGATTGGTGGAGTTATCTTTATAGAAACTCGACCGATTGCACTGTACGGAAAAGTACTGAAAAGTATTTCTAGCCATTGTGGAGTTGCAACAAGTGGAAATATATCGGTTGCAAACAAAAAAATAGCTAGTTTTTGTTCTTAAGTGTTCCCAAAGGCTAAGAGGCATCCCCAACTATAAATAGGATCACTTGAGATTCATTCCAAGGTTGAGTATTCAATACAAAACTCTATGTGAGGTTCCTATTCTATAGTTGAGTGCTTCCTACAACCTCCTCTCTCTCTCTCTCTAAGCTTAATCACTTGCCGCATTCCTTAGAGTAAGTAGGAAATCTATAAGAGAGCTACTCCTACATGTATATCTTGTGATGCTCTCACTTCTACCACATCCCTATCTCTCATTTCAACCATGAAGATGAAGGTTCTCTCTCTTAGCTAAGAGAGGTGAAGAAGAACAAGGGAAGGAATCCCTTGGTGAAGATCAAGGCTGAAGACTTGGAGCAAGAGTGGGTAAGACCTTGGTGAAGGCACAAGACTCCTTGCTCAAGTGGGTAAGTCCTTGGTGGAAGCTTCTCCGAGTGAAGGTGAAGTTAAAGGTTGAAGATCCAAGAAGAGTGGGTAATTCCTTAAAGGCTGAAGACTTGTGCAAGAGTAGGTAAGTCCTTGGAAGAAGGTGGAAGACTCCTTGCAAAGTGGGTAAGTCCTTGGTAAGGTTGAAGACTGTTTGTATTGGATAGGTAAGTCCTTTGGTGGTCATGTATTATAAGTCTTATGAATGAATATAAGAGTGTAATGGTTAAGAATTCCTAGAGGTTGATCTCTCTAGGTAGTGGACTAACTCACTTCTAGTTTGAAATGTGGAACCACTCTAAATAGCTTGTCAATTGGTGTATGTTCAATCTCTCTCTCCCTTGCTATGCATGTTTTAGTTGCACTCAAACTTCCTATTTAGCAACCTTATCTTGTGACATATCTTGTAGGTCTAATGAATTTTGTTTAAGCGCATTCAGCTCTATTCACCCCCCTCTAGAGCATCTAATCACCCATCTAGGATCCAAAAATTAGTATCAGAGTGGGTCTTCTCCAAGCATACTTCAACAAGTAGGAGAACATGGGTGACTACCAAGGAGAGAGATACTTGATCAACCTTTTAATCTTTTATGGGAGTAATTTCCTTTATTGGAGAAGAAGGCTTCAATTCTACATCCAAGGATCAAGTCTTGAGATGTGGCAAATGGTGAACAACCCATACAAGCTAACTAAGGCAAAGATTGAAGAATGGGATGAAGCTACCTTGAAGAAAGCAACCATGAATGCTATATCCATGCACATCCTCTATGCCTCCATGACCCCCATCGAGTTCAACCGTATTACTACATGTAAAACAGCCTATGAGATGCTTCCAGATCATCTAGGTAGTGATGGAAAACCATATTAGTCAATCTGAATTTGGGTTTATGTCTCTTAGATTTGATGAAATCCATCGACATGGATCAGTCTATGTGTGTAAGTCTGTACCTCCCTGTATAAAAGTTGGAATATATTTCCACATTGGCTTGTTATTGACAAAATCACATAGTACATGCACGATTGATTATTGTGTAGTGCCACATATAGTGCATGCTGGATCTGAGGTGAATTCTCTTCTACTCTAGTTCTGGATTGTCATCATGGAATCATGCATCATCATATATAAGGTAAGTTTGATCTTGCTTTATGCCTTTGCTTTCTTAAGGGTTTTCCATCTACCATTTGATCTAGTAGCCACATTCCTTAGATGGAATTTGTATTTTTTATTGGATGAGAAAACTCTATGTGGGTCACTCAAGTATATAGGCTCATCCCTTCCTGCTTCTGGTATGCCTGCATCCCCTACTAAAACCACATGTAATGGAAAGTAAACCCCCTAAATTCACTAAGGCCCTCAACTTCACCTTAAAAATTAAGAGAACCATCATGCCTGCCCAGAACCCACCCAAGGGGTATCTCAATTTCACAAAAGGAAGTTCTGGCCCAAGAAATGATAACAAAAAAGCTCAGGGTCATCAAATGTAAAAGGTAGGAATGGAGGAAAGCTAAAACCTTATAATGAGAATCGCTAGCATGGTGCACCCCCAAGATGTCACAAGTGCGGGGGGACACACCCTGAAAGTGCTACTTTGAGAAGAAAGTGTGATTTCATTTTTAGCAAGAAGGACACTTCCAAGCCAATTGTCCTCTCCCTGACACCCAAAGTCCCAGACCAATGGCGGCCCAACCAGTGGCTACAACACCCTAGGAGGCAGCCCCAACTATAAGTGAGAATCAATAGGTTCGAGTCTTCACCATTGATAACGAAGAAGCTCAAGCCATGCCAACTGACTCATAGAAGGTAATCATACCTAGAGCTACATTTCTTTCCTTTACCATGAAATGCATAATAGTTTGACTGTCATAAATACAATGTAGGATTTCTTGATATAATGGGACATAATGTTAAATCTATATTCAAATCTGGTTCCACTAATACTTTCATATCGAGAAATCTCACGACTATGCTTTGTTTGGACTTCACGAACTTAGTATATGTCTTAGAAGTCACTAGTCCTAGTGGTTGTATCTTCTCATCCCTCCTTAAGACACTAGTTATCCATGTTAAATATATGAACAATGAACTCCCTACCAACTTTATCATGCTTGATATGAATAATTTTGATGTCATTATAGGAATGGATTGGCTTTATAACTATAATGCAAAAATAGACTGTACGGAAAAGAAAATAAGGATAGAGAAGCAAGGTCATCCACCCTTTACCATTACAGGTAGGAAAGAAGCTACTGCCATCTTGTATGTGTCAGTCATGAAAGTGGAGTGGATGGTATCCAAAGGTTTTCTAGCCTTCCTAGTTGTAGTAACTGAGCCTAAAGAGAAGTTAAAACCCTTAGAGGAAATAATGGTAATCAAGGACTATGATGATGTGTTTCTAGATGATTTTCCAGGAAAACCTCCAAAGAGACAAGTGGACTTCTCAATAGAGCTAGCTCCTAGGACAAGCCAAATTTTCAGGCAACTTACATGATGGATTTCACCAAATTGCTTGGGTTAATGAAGCAATTTCAAGAACTACTAGACAAGGGCTTCATCCAAACTAGCACATTTCCATGGGGAGCAACAATACTCTCTATAAACAAGAAGGAAAGATCACTTTGCATGTTCATAGACTACATAATGATAAATAAGGCAACCGTTAAGAATAATCATCCTCTACACCACATAGATGAGATGCTTGACTAGCTCAAAACTGCTTGAGTATTCTCAAAGATTGACCCTAGAATTGGATGTTGACACTTGTAAGTTAAGAGTGAAGATATCCCAAAAATTGCTTTTCGAACTCACTATGGCCACTATGAATTTTTGGTTATGCTATTTGGGTTGTCCAATCTACAAGTGTGTTCATGAACCTCATGAATAGTGTGTTCCAGCCCTTCTTTGACACTTTTATCATAGTGTTCATAGAAGACATCCTATCTACTCTGATGACCTAGAACAACACCATGAGCACCTATATAAGGTCCTTCATGTCCTAAGAAAGCATATTTTCTATAGGAAATTCTCAAAGTGTGAGTTTTGGATAGATTGAGTTATGTTCCTCAGGCACATTATATTTGGAGGAACCATATCAGTGGACCCTGATAAAGTGACAGCCGTTCGAGAATGGTAAGTACCAAAAATGCATTTAAGAGTTGCGGCGTCCATGTATTTGTCAGGTATTACCGGTGATTCCTTAAGGATTTCTCAAAAACTTATTTTCCCTTGACCAAACTCACTCAGAAGGATGAGAAGTTTGTTTGGTCTGATCCGTGTGAGGTACGATTCTAGGAATTGAAGGAAAAGCTTACCTCATCCCCCGTCTTGACCATACCTTTGGGTAATGATGATTTTTTCATCTTCACTATTGCATCAAAGATGGGCTTGGGATGCGTGTTAGAGAAAAACAAGCATTTGATCGCCTTTTCTTCCAGATCACTCAAGCCCAATGAGAGGAATTACCCGACCCATGATCTGGAACTTGCAATAATAGTGTATGCCTTGAAGATTAGGCAACATTACTTGTATGGGGATACCTTTGATAACTTCACTGACCATAAGAGACTAAAGTACCTATTGACTCAGAAGGACTTGAACTTAGGATAAAGGTGTTAGATGGAATACCTGAAGGATTTTGATTTTACCATAGCCTACCATCATAGCAAGGACAATGCGGTAGTCGACGCCCTTAGTAAAATATGTCTTAGCTGTGAAACTGGTTTGGTTAACTAGTGGAATCGACTAGAGGACGTTGCTTGATGGTTTCCAAAACCTATGGAAGATAGGATTCTTCTGGCCAATATGTAGATCAAGCCCAACCTATTTACTGAGCTTGTAGCAACCCAGTTAGCCAGCCTAGGAGCTAATAAAGGGTTTGATGGAAAAACCTCAAACACACCTCTTAGTGGGTGTGGATGGTGGAATCCAATATAAAAGTCATATTTGGTTTCTTGAGGATTCACCTTTGAAGACTTGTATCATGTAAGAGTTTCATGGGTCAAAGTATATTGTACACATCGACACCACTAATATGTTCAAAACCCTACAACAATACTTTTGGTGGTCATGAAGGAATAGAGATATAACCTCATATGTGGCTAGTTGTCTTAGGTGTCAGATAGTGAAGGCTGAGCACCACTGACTTGATGGGTTACTGCAATCAATTGAGATTCCTGAGTGGAAATGGGACCAGATCACCATGGATTTTTTTTGTGGGTCTTCCCAAGACAAGAAAAGTTCATGATGTGATATGGGTTGTGGTGGACCGCCTAACAAAGTCAACACACTTCCTTGCCCTGAAGACTACTATCAAGGTGTCATATCTAGCTGAGATTTACATTAGAGAGATAGTACGTTGGCATGGTGTTCCAAGTTCGATCATATATGACTATGACCCTATGTTCACCTCTAAGTTGTGGAAACAAGTTCAAGAGGAACTAGATACAAGGTTGAAATTCAACACAACTTATCACCACCAAACTAGTGGATAGTCAGAAAGAGAAACCTAGACCTTAAAAGATCTGCTAAGATCATGTGTGCTAGATTGGGGTGGATCATGGTAACAATATCTACCCTTATCTAAGTTTTCCTATAATAATAGTTATGAAGCCAATATCAAGGTGCCTCCATATGAAGCTCTTTATGGGAGGTCGTGTCGGTCACCGCTTCACCAGGATGATGTCGGTGAAAGGACATTGCTTAGGTCAGAGGGACTATAGTTTTATGCTGACACGGTCACTTTGATCAAGCATAGGATAAAGAGAGCCCATGATTGGCAAAAGTCGTATGCTGATGCAAAGAAAATAGATTTGCACATTACTGTAGGTGATCATGTGTTTATCAAAATCTGACCCCTCCGAGCTATAGATAAAATAGAGGAAAATTGAGTCCCTAATGTGGGTCTTCTCGAGGTTCTAGAACAGATTGGCAAGTTCACTTATCGTATAGATTTACCACCACAATATAGTATGATGCATGACGTGTTCCATGTCTAATCTAAAGTTCTATGTGGAGGATCCTACCCATGTGTTGAACAAAGAACCAATAGAACTCCAAGGGAGGTTAACATACCCTGAGTCACGTGTTATGATATTGGATACCATGGTGAAAGATCTAAGGAATAAAAAAATTGAGATGGTACACATTCTTTGGAATCACTGTGGTGAGGATGGAGCCACATGGGAGCTAAAGACAGACATGAAAAAGTCTCATCCTAAATTTTTTGTATGATTAGTTGAATTTTGAGGAAAAAATTATTATAAGAGGGGAAGGATGTTATAATATATTTTTTCACATCTATTTACATGTTTGAAATGCAAATGTTGGATTGGTAGAATATATTAGAAAATTTGGTGACCAAAAAAATTAGAAAACTTGGTATGCCTTGTTTTACAGTATGGATTTAGAATGTAATTTCTCCTTTGCGATGGACTTTGTATGTTCTACTATTCTCAATAATCCATAATAGATACTGGATAAAGAAAAGAGGGCAATACAATAGTAAAGGAATTACTTAAGGCAATGGACAATTGATACCTTAAAAATGATATTGTGTGGAGTTTTCTACAAAAGAATAGGATAAAGGAAACTAATGAAATAGATTCGGTTCCATGTTATACTTAATGAGAAAACATATCCAAATAAGGAATATTGCCAAGTTTGGAGAGAAAAGGAATTGATGGATGCCTTAAATAAATCAAATAAAGGGAAGACTTGGAGGCAAAGAAAGGTGATGTTAAATTCTATATTTTGGTCTCAAATATTCCCCATACCAAGGTTAAGTCTTAAAGACTTCCCCTTAAAAGTTAGTACTAAAAGGGTTAAAGAACAAAGAGATAAGAATTATTTACTTTTTCCTAAAGTGGAAGTATTAATGAGTTAATACATGTAAATGTTATGATTAAATAGGAAAGCAAATAGTGCCAGATATTTTGATTTTTTGCATGGTATGACAGCCATTGGATTAAGAACTAATGACACTCAGGTCATCGTCTACCTCGTGTGATAAAGGAAAGTTGGGGAATAGTACTGATACATTTCCTTTTCAATTTTCCATTCAATCCCAGTGAATGTGAAAATATAGTAACATCTCCAATGGATTCACAAGAGGAAAATGCACCTATCCATCCTAGGATTTGCCAACTTTGGAAGGCAATTTAGGGTTTCCCCAATTGCCTCCATGAATAGGGCTCAACCCGTGAAGGAATGACTATAAAAGGAGGGCTAGAATCCCTCTATGAGACCCCAAACCTCTCAAGAAAGACTCCATTCAATCCCTAGTTCGCTCCTCTTTCCTCAATTCTCCTGTTATACCTATTCTAAACCTTAGCCTTCTCCCTGGACCTTGCTAGAAATCCTCTTCATCCTCCTTCCAGCCCTGACTGTCTCTAGGTCAATTGAATCCCTCAGTGAGTTTGACAAGTAAAGGCAAAGGTATTGGAATTATTGCCTATTGCTCAAAGAACCAGGCTTGGAGTCAACCCTCACATTGACCACCTGAACCTACTCATGAATGAGAAGAGGTAGAATATGAGCATCGGGGAAGTTATTTCTCTGCCCCACTTTAGTTTTAAACTAAAGGGAAGACATGCCCTTTCTCCCTTCCTTTTTCTACATTTCCTAGACACACCACATGAGTGTAGGACACTGACATCACCTGAGCCGATTGGCTCGGCCATGGCCCTACTGCACACTGTCTTTACATAGTTAGCCGCATATGTGGCAAGCTGTGATTGGCTAGAATGGAATGAACTTTTAGAAATTGTAGAAAATTGTAGGATTATCCAAATATGGAGAATTATTTATGAAAGTTGACCTGAATAATGCAAGGAAGCCAACAAAATTAGTCCCAAGAAATTATTCTACCCCTAATTCCAAAAGTGCATAAAGTTGATAACATATTGTATTAAATGTATAAAAACCCTAATTTCTTAGTTCTAATGATCATAACTTGTTTAAAAGATTTTAATGGATAAAGTTCCTAGTCTTTTTGGATAAAAAGGAAATCTTAGATATATATTGAGACCAAGAATTCATGTGATATCAAAATTAGGGTTTGTAAGAAAAAAAATCAAATGTGATAATTAGGTTTTGTAAAGCCAAAACCCTAATGAAACCCTAATTTGACCCCAAAACCCTAACTTGGAACCCAACTCAATCTTAATGATAGTTTATGGACAAAATAGTAATACTTGGGTGTTATGCATTAATTTGAAGGTAATTTCTTGGTTTATTACAACTTCTCTTGTTTACTTGGACTTTAAGTCATCACTGAGGAAGGTACGTTGTTATGCCTAAGACTACCCACCTTATCAGCTTTCATGTTTTCTAATGTTTCCCAAAAGAATTGAAAACTAAATTGTTGTATGTTTATTTACTTTGCTACAATCTATAAAGTCCATATGAGTATCACATGATATATGACTAACTTGTTTGAACCCTCATACCAACTCTGGAAGTCTGAAAATAGAAAGGATGAGAGAGAGCCATTGAGATGACTAGGACCAAGCCCCAGATTGGGAAAGTCATAAGAGGTCAAGACCCAGATTGGGAAGACTAACATGGAACCAAGCCCTAGATTGGGAAGGTGGACTAAGTCCACTACAGAGACAAAACTCTAGGAGAGGGTGTCCCAAAGATTGAGTAAATAAGGGTTGAGAAGTTATGATGAAAATGTAAATTTGATTATGTAACAATAATTACTTGTATGGTTTATTATGTTGTTACACCTACATGTGTATATTTGTTTCCCACACATAGTATATCTTGGTATACTGGCCATATTTTGGTTTCATGCCGTTTTAGGTTAAACTGCATGTAATGAAGAAAGATGGAAATCTTGAGAAGAAGACACCAAAGAAAATATCTAAAGTTATTCTGGAGGATTTATATAGATAATTTTATTTCCTATTGCAAAAATTTAGATTTTCCATTTCATGTAGCTCCTTAGTGGAGGTTCTATCTTCATATTGTTGTCAAACTCTTTTTCAATTCAATGAAATTTGTAATTATTTTGGCTAATTGCTAACCCTCAATCTTGTAGATATGACAATGGTCCTTTCCCTCTCGGTCCACCAGAATAGGGGATAACAGGATGAGGGGGTCGTTACATGACCGTAGTAGTTTTGCTAACAAAGACACCATTCCCTCTGGAGCATAACATGCCTTGGCGAGTGCCCTTTTTAGCAAAATTATTGAGGACATGGAAGTTAACTTTGAGATGACTGTTAGGCAAAAAGAAAATTTTGAGTGTCTACAAGTTGATCATGCTCAAGATTTTCTCCTTTATATTCCAAATGATGGATTAGGCATGTGTATGTCACTAGTGGAGTATCGTACCATCCTCAGGCACCATCTCATGATTCTTTTATTTCCTGTTGATGAGATATGTCCAATTTGTCGTAAGGCATGTTTTGACACTTTTGGAGAGCATGCAGTTCATTGCAAAGAGTTATCTAGCTTCAAGTATAGACATGATGTTGTTTGGGACGTTCTTTCTGATGTACTTTGACATGCAATAATTGCATCCAAGAAAGAGGCACTTGTTAACTTTTTGACTGATATGCATCGTTTACACACCAATTCACTATAAAAAAATTATCCTAGAGTTTAATCCCTTTTTACTTTCCAATTAAGGCTAGTATAGAAGGGTCGATCCCACAGGACAACATTTTTAAGATCTGTTTCCCCTAAATCTGATTTATTTTTGAAATGATTTCTTTTTGGTATTTTTAAAATATTTATGTAAAGTAAAGTCCGAATTGAGGAGGGGGTTGATTATTCTAATGAGAGAAAGGAAATTGCAAGAAGAACAATAGATTACACTAATGCAAGGAAAATAAAATATTATTTTAAATAAGAGAAAGTAAAAGAAGAAGTTGTTAGCAGAAAAGATTATCTAACAAAAGTAAAATGCTGAAAATTAAAGGGCGAATTTGAAAGAAATGATTAATAGTGGTTTGAAATCAAAGAGGAATGCATTGAGGCTTAGGGGTTTCAACACCTTAGCCCTTGTGAAAATAAAATCAAACGATACATGACACTAAGAAGGAAGCAAGTATGTGCTTATTTGTAAATAAAACACAAAAGAGGAACTCTACGTGTACGTGAACCCATTGGTCCTGGTGTTCACGTGTCCTTGTTCTTCATCCTAAAGTGGATTTTCCACGATCACATCCAAATCCCCATGAATTCGGATTAGGTATTCTAAATCCTAGTTTCCACGGTTGCATCTACTGGGATTAACAAACGATAAAAACGATTAATTATGTCATTTAAATATGGGATTTCTAAACTGAAAATTGTTTGTCTAAATAGTCATGTAAAAACTTGATCCGATTAACACATAACTAAGGGGCTATTCCCCTTACCTTGATAAGGAAACTGCTTGCTACTCATGGAGAGGATGGGAGAAACAAGGAAAGAAAACAAAAGAGTCATAGACCGCAATTTCGGATCTCCGTAGAGTCCAAGGCGATGACTATTAAATGACTCATTTACTTTTTCTCCTTCTCCAAGAAGAAACATGAAAAGAAGAACCTGAGAAGAGAGATCCAGAATTGAAATAGAAGAACTAACTTTATGAAAGAACTAACTTTATTGCTCTTGAAAAGTAGATTACACTAAAATGAAGTGATATAATTCCTCTATTGATTTCATACAAAAACTGGGGACCCTTTTCTTAGTGGAGCCCCCCTCCTTTTATAGGGGAAGGAGGGGTGGAAACCCTAGGGGGGGTGAAAAAGAGAATAAGTGATGGCTACAGAATAATGTTGTATGCACGCCATGAAATGGTCATCTCGCCAAGTGAGACGGTCGTTTGGTGCTGATTGGACACTCGTCTAGAAGATTTTGTGCAAAACCCTAAAGAGGGTAGTGGCGGTGCCCGTATGGAAGATTACTTGGGCTTGAAGCGACGCTCTAAATAGCCATTTGGTGTCTGTGAGATGACCATTATGTGTGTGACATGGCTTGACTTGGAAGCATGGACTAAACCCTAATGGTGGCACCTATATCTCATTTCTTGGTCTTGAAATAAGACTACGAAATGGGTGTATGGGGGTTCAGGCAGTCGTCTGGCGTCACTATGTGTGAATTTGAGACCATGGGAACCTAGCCTTTGTGATGTGAGGTTAGGTCTGAGTGACCTAGCCGTCTGGATATGTGAGAGTGCTCATATGACTACATGAAATGATTGTCTCACCCTGTTGAGACGATCGTCTGGCTAGCTAAGTCAGTTGATTAAGTTAAGGCTAAGGGACGATGTCGATAGTTTGGCTCTAGAATGAGGGCCTTAGTGCGTGTGAGCCGACTGTATGGGTCAAGTGAGACGACCGTCTCGCTATATCAGAGGGTCAAATCAAACTTTGGAGAAAATCCCTACAATATTAAGGAAAATTGGGTAAGTATTTGAATGAATATTCAAGAAGTGGGAAATTTGCAATTTAGTCAACAATTTACTAAAAAGAAGGAAATGTAATAAAAAGGACAAAGAAAAATATGCAAAAATATGGATGAATATGCTTTCATTGAAATACCCTGGAATTGAATCTTTTCTCATCCTGAGAAAATTAAATTACAATTACATTCCAAATTATACTCCAAAAATGTCATCCTCACCTCAGTAACATCACTATAGTCCTCACCTCTAATTTTTGGCCGAGTGACCCAATATCCTAGAATCACATAGCATAAAATTGTATGTTCCCTATCAAGGGAAAATATCAAATCTTGCTTTTAAAATGAGAATTTGTAGAAAAATAGGCTTCCTCTTACTATTGCTTTGACACACTCAATTTCTGAAAATCTTTTCTATTTTCTTTTTTTTTATTTACACAAGAATAGGAAGAAGGGGATGTGAACAAGTGAAGAAGAAATAACAAAAGTTTTTTTTTGATCCATCCTCTATTTGACTCAAGATTTTGATTTGTAGAGTTGTGGCTACATTGGTCACAATATTTTTCTTATGCGCTTTGGCATCTTTTGATGGTACACCCCTTTTTGGGGTATGGAATTTATTTTTGGGAAGCGTGCCAAGCGGGACTTGATTTGTCTAGTGGTGATTCTTTGCTTCTCTTTTTTAGAACAAGAGTAGAGGGAAGAAAAAAATGTTCTCTTGCTTTAATTATATAAATATTTTTTTCATTTTTTTTCCAGAGAGTGTCATTGCTCAAGTTAGAGTATTTCTATAGTTCACATCATGCAAGTTTTATAACAATATAATCAATTTGTCTAAAAGTAAGGAAATATTATACTTGGTTCTGATCAAATCCATATGGCTTGGCAACTATTCTGAGGAGTGATATCCTTAAGGGTCCTAGGTGACATAAAAGTTTCAGACATGGCAATTCGTAACAAATTTTACAAAAGATTTACTCAATTCAAAGGGGTGTAATGATAGATGATTATGCAATGGTCGACTAGATAATGTCCTTAACAACTAAATGAAATAGAAATTGATGCCCGACTAGATAAGGGCCATAACTAAAGGGAATACATGTAGAAAAATAAAGAAAAATGAAGAAAAAGGGAGAAGATAGGAGGGTGGAATAGAAACATACCACCCACTCCCACCCCAGACATAGATTTTTTCTCATATCGAGAAAAACCTAAATCGGAGATGGAGGGAATATAATCATTGAGGTAGTGAAAATTGTGAAGATGATGGAGGGTTGTAGTAGTAGTTATCATAATAGGGGGAGTCATAGTCAGGGTAAGCCTGATGAGCCCCATGCTCCTCATACTGAGGCCTGGTTGAGTCATAGTGGCCCTGATGCACATGCCATGACTCGTGGGACTGTTACATCAGATACATGTGGTTGAGTTGATTACCTTGACGTTGTTGTTCTCATTGAATCTCCACCAAATAGTCACAGACTTTGTAAAAGCCATAAGGTTCCTCGGGGCCTTCCTTGTTGCCTCGATGTCTCCTAGTGAAGCGTTGTGAAGGTGACGATGGCAGACCGATCTCTTCAGCATGTGCCTCCATTGAGATAGTCCTCCTATGAGAAGTAGGCTCAGAGACATCATCTAGATTCAGATACTCCTGGAGAAATTGTGCCACATGGGCGGGCAGATCTGTCAAGTCAAAGACTAGGTTGGCTGCTGCAAGCCTAACGTGGTAGGGAAGCTTGAGGACCACATGCGAGTCTTTGAAAAATAAGTGGTAGACTCCATTGGTACTAGGACGGATGAACTTGCAACCTTTCAAGTAGATGAGGTCAATCAGGCGGTGCTTTAGGGTTAGAGGCTGGAATGGGATATGAGTGTAGCCCAAGAAGAGCACAATGTATGTGACTACATGATCAATATAGTATGAGGAAGAAGTGGTGTGGGTGGCTTGGTAGTGAAGATGGTCAATCAGTGCAAAATCCCAGTTGTAGGGCACACTATTCAGTAGGCACCATAAAGTATATAGCTCAGAAAGAGTGATTGCACCATGAGTACCTTCCATGCTAAAGAATGTGGTGGCCAGAATGTGATGAAGGTAATAGGCCACTAGGTTGTGAACGCTAGAGGCCTTCATGCTGTCAGTAGCTTGGGGGGAAGCCGTGTGATATCTGCTTAGAATTTCTCCGCATTTTAGGTGTCATGATGGATGTTGTGGCGACGCTTCATGCATTGGGTGATCCAGTAATCGTCGACGCCATCGAGTATCATGGATGTCAGCTACCTGACAGAAATCTCAAAATCCTCACCAAAGACTCGAGCTTTGCAACTGGATTGGCCCCAAGATTTTTAGTATCGATGATAAGTGGTGATGAACTCCAATGTCAAGTATCTATATACTGGAGTAACATGATATGGGAAGATAAGTATGTGGTTCTTCCTTAGGATGTTGTTGACTGCCTCCCGAATGCTAAGTGCATCGTGGGTGATGTCGCAGGACCAACAGGGAAGAGAGATGCCTATCGAGGTGGTCAACTTGAACCTTTTATAGTGCTCAACATTGACAAATTGTGCATAATTTTCTAGAGTAGGAGCTATGTGGGGTGAGTGAGGCACGGTGGAGTCAGGGTCGAGATGTGATGCAGAACATCCCTACATAGACACCATGATGAACTTGTTCTTGGAAATATCATGTTGCATGTACAACACCACTTCTAGAGAGGACTCTTCAGTTGGATCCTCAATGTAAATTCCTAACCTCAGTGGAACGGTGGGCAGGCTCGTGGGAAACCGTCTATTTGTGGGGTGCTTGCCCTTGCAAAAGCAATCAAGGAAGCTTCATCTTGACCTGACTTCTGGCATGTTGAAGATTTGATGCTGACGGGGGTGAAACTATCATTTGATAGAAGTGAAATGGTCGTGTCATAGGGTCAAGGCGGTCAACTAGAAAAACTAGGCGGGAATCTCACTAGAGAGGAAAGGAGCAGGTGAGAAGGTTGTCTCCCCCCTGAGACGGCCGTCTGGAGACACTCAAATAGCTGCCTGACTTGCTTGGGCCATCCCTATGGGGTGCAAATCATCATAGGATGACCAACGACGGTATGTGCGAGAGAGAGGGGACTCTTGAGATGGAGGTGGTTGTCGAAAGAGACTTGAACGTCTGCCTGGATCGCCTACGATGTCCATCTGAGGTGCAGAGTGGCTGGTTATCTGGTCGAGGGCATGCTAGTAAGGGAAAGAGCGGGTGACCGACTAGGCCACTGTTGTCACCTAGTGAAGGAAGGGTGAGGTGGTGAGATGGCCATTTGCACAAGGTGGCATCTAGCTATTGGGGGAAAAGGAAACTCTGTTGCAGAAAATGGGTGAGCATGAGTCGATCATCGCTATGGGAAGAGTGGATGGCTGGCAGGTGGGTTGGGCATCTCAATGGAGGCGGCGTCCATTTGGGCGGTATAGGAGTGTGTGCAAGGATGGAAAGATCTCCGCTGAAGGGGAGATTTAAAGGCGAACTAAATAGTGAAATAGTCATTTCATTTGTAAAAAATGGTCAACTGGCTATTTGCAGGTCGAGGCAGACTCCTCACCATTCGAGGTTGATTTGAAATTTGAATCGGCTAAGATGCCCCTCGTTGTGGGTGAAATGACTGTGGCTCTGTCGAGATTCCCATCTGGATCTGAAATTGTGCCAATTCCGAATTCCAAATAACCATAGTGTAGTGGTCAATGTATTCTCAAGGCGACCATCTCGTCATGGCCAAATGCTCATTTGTCTTGGTGTCACAGGTAGCATTGATTTGGATACCAAGTTGGGTTACCAACTCTCTTTTTTATAAAAGAACTAAAATTGAAATACAAGTGTTAGATAAGATAATTATAGAGAAAAGAAATTTGCAAAAATTAAATGATTGGGTTGCCTCCCAATAAGAGCCTAGTTTTATGTCGAAGGCCTGACAGAGCTGGATCATGGAGCCATTGCAGGCTCGACAGGGGGAGATGGTGGTTCATGCAAGTCAAGGTCTTCGAGTAGGGATACTTGATGTGCCTCAGAAGATAGGAAATCCCCAATGGTGATGTACCATTTTAGCTGATATCTGTTGACCTTAAATTCCCCTAAAACCTTATCCCAAAGAAGAAAAGTGCCATGAGGGTAGGCACACTTGACAAGGTAGGGCCCATACCATCTAGATTTAAGTTTTCTAGGAAAAAGTCTTAATCTAGAGTTATACATTAGAACTTGATCGCCCTCCCTAATGTCCTTTTGCCTAATATGACCATCATGCCATAGTTTGGTTTTGTCTTTGTAAATCCTAGCACTTTCATAGGTAGTCATTCAGACCTCATCTAAATCTTGCATTTGCAAAAAATGGTTTTCACCTACATTAGTTAAGTCAAAATTGAGAGTTTTGATGGCCCAATTGGCCTTATGGTCTAATTCAATGGGTAGATGGCATGTTGTCCCATCAATCAATTTGAAGGGGGTGGTGCCTATGGGAATTTTTTTGGCGGTCCTATACGCCCATAAGGCATCATTGAGTTTTAAGGTACAATCAGTCCTAGTGCAATTTACCTTTTTTCTAGGATAGACTGGATTTGCCTATTTGACACCTCAAGCTGACCACTGTCTGAGGGTTATAAGGGGTGGGAACCTTGTGGTGGACTCCATACCATTTCAATAAGGACTCGAAAATCTTCTCTAGGAAATGGGAGTGCCCGTTAGATACTACGGTATGCGGTAGCCCAAATTGAGGAAAATGATATCTTTGAAGAGATTCTTCATAGGCCTGGAATCACATGTTTTGGTGGGGATGGCTTGAACCCATTTGTAAACGTAGTTAACAACCACCAAGATATATTTGTACCCACAAGAAGAAGGGAACGGGCCCATATAATCTACTCCCCATACGTCAAAATTTTCAATCTCCTACCAAGAAGTCATGGGCATTTGGTCTCTCTTAGATATGTTGTCGGTCCTTTGACATTCATCACAAGTAAGGACAAAACGGTATGAATATTTGAATAGAGTAGGCCAGAAGAACCCTGATTGCAAGACCTTCCTAGCCATTTTCTGAGAACTCATGTGCCCGTTGGTGGGGCTAGCGTGTCAATGCTCAAGTATGACATGAGCCTCTTCCTCAGTAACACACTTGCGGTAGAGTCCATCCGAACATAATCTAAAAAGATATGGATCATCTCAATAGTAATGTTTTACATCATGCAAAAATTTAGCCTTAGAATGTCCCTTATATTTGGGGTGCAATACACCTGCGGCTAGAAAATTTACATAACAGTTTATCATCGAGAAGGGAGTCATTTATGGGTATGCCATCATCATCGAAGAAATCAAGGCGACTAAGATGGTCGACAACAACATTTTCGCAACCCTTTTTGTCTAAGATCTCTAGGTCAAATTCCTGAAGTAGAAGGACCCAACGAAGAAGATGAGGTTTGGCGTCCTTTTTGGTCATCAAAAATCTAATGGCCACATGGTCTATGTAAACAATGACTTTGGAACTGACCAAATATGAGCGGAATTTGTCAAAGGCATATACTATTGCTAACATTTCCTTTTCTGTAGTTGTGTATTTTTGTTGGGCTTCATCCAAGGTCTTGGAGGCATAGTAGATCACATGGTGCTTTTTATCAACATGTTGCCCTAGAATAGCACCAAAGGCATAATCACTCGCATCACACATTAACTCAAAGGGAAGGGACCAGTCTGGGGTCCTAATGATGGGAGTAGAAATGAGGGTGTCAGGACCCACTCTTTTGATCAGCATAAATACCAACCATTAGAGATAATCCCAAAACCTAAACCTATATTATGAATAAAACAATGAATTCTCGACAAAGGTGATTAAACAATATATGAAAAACACAGATAAATTTTTCCTTTTTTATTTCTTCACAAATTCATAAATCAATGTCACATCAAGGACATCACATATAGATATCACAAATCTTATCAACTCCATTAAAACTAGAATCAAATCTTGTTCTCATATGCAGTTTAGTTTACATCAGATACATGTACATTGATGAACAAACTTAGTCTACAACCCATCCGAGAAAGAGAGGGTACAAGGACATTCTAATCTATCAAGATTATGCTATTTATATCTTTGGTGTCACGATCTCTCTTCTGGATAGCATTATACCTAAAAACATTTGAAACAACCTCATGAGACTCATATAGAGCCCTAGTGAGTGGATACCTCCCACTCAAGCTAGGTACATGCATCAACATCAGATTAAGTATAATAAACTTAACAGAAACATGCAGATATTAAAAAGTCTAGTATAAAGTTCTATCATAAATCAAATCTAGCTGGAAATGGTAATCTAATCCAACAGATAAGGTAATCACTTAAACCAATTATAACTTTGAAACATCTTTTAGAGCATGTCTATGAACAAATCAACAAATACTTCTTAGTTCAAATTAAGAACCCTACTGCATGGGAAATAAGTCAAGTTCTAAGCATATTGAATCATTAATAATAACATTATCTTTGTGACACTCCACCATTTGGACAAGGAACACATCCTGTAGTCCTAAAGATGAAGTATACATAATATATATCTACCAAACAATATTATCAAGAAGCAAGCAATCCAACTCATATTTAGAATGGATATAAATCCCATCATTTATAACTTGTCAACATGACATATCATAATATGAAATAGAAAATGATTATAGAAACATGATTACTTTCCACAACAAGAAGAATAATCAACAATGACAAATCATCAAGTAGCAGTACAAGGAATGTAACAACCATTCAAATCATGTTTTACATGACCTATCATGTTTTATTCATTTGCCCTAAAATACTTGGCCTGTACCTCACCAAGTAGAAGTCACTACACATGATTCTCATGTCAACGACTCACCATCACTATGTTAGGGTTTAGCCGGCCACCCTAAGAAATAAAAAACAAACCCTGGCCACCTCAGGGTTGCTTAAAGAGGCTCACATCCTCATCTAGGGTACATAAGATTTGAACCAACAAAATAGTATATCACATATCACAGTTATTCACATATCTTCACATTTCATATATTTCATTTCATCAGAGTCTATTCCATCTGGACACAGACTTTCACAGCAAGAATTAAGGGCCAGAGCCACTCTAGATGACTCACTCCAAATTCCTAGTGGTCTAACCTTTAAGGTCTCGATCCACACTTTGGAAATCCTTCTCATAATTCATCAATTACTACAAGGAGATTTGTTTTATTTTCCTAGAGTGGTCCTCGGGGGAAACTCACTGTGTTCATGGTACCTAACTAGATGTTCCATCATTTGACTTGCTATCAATCATTTTTACTCATCTTAAAAGAATCATCATATATTATATCTACATATTCTCATGTAACTAGAATAACATGAAGTAGATTAAGTTTATCAATAAGGACAATGATCAAAGCAAGAAGCACAATAAATCTGTAGATTGAAACACATATTATTATTTCTATCTTCTACATCATCTCATAGAAATAATTAATAGTGGGATTTTAGCCCGAGACATAATCTTATTGTCCATCATTTACCACATCAGGGATTTATCATCATCAATGGGCTTTTATCCCTAGACATAATCTCATTATGCAACATTTCACCTTATCATGGTTTCTTAAATGTAAGCAGTGCATGTTAAATTCAATCTCAACATATTTCTTATCAGTTCATTCTATGTCACAATTCTCAACAAATATTCACAGAGACATTAGGACTAGCAACAAAAAAAGCATATAGGTATCTTGTATCATTTGTCATACTCAAAATAGATTTATCATAAAACATATACTTATCCCATCCAATTTCAGTAGATGCAAATATATTTCATGCATAAATATGCATAACACACTTAGTTCTCTTCTTCTTTTATTTCACATTCTTCAGTTAGGATTACTAATCAACACATGGTGATTATCATATGAATTCCATCAAAATAGTTCATTCTCATAGTACATGTATTCTATCACACAATCACAATACAAGAACACATTCTTATAAATCAATGCAAATGCTTGAACCTCATCTTGTAATTGAATTCAACTACATATATGTGCATTCCTTGATCCCTTATTTGAGATTGTTATACATTAGCATAATCTAACTCATCATATTTAGGTTTAGAGTTAGGTCCTTAGATTCATCTATTAATTCCCATCTTTTTCTTACATTTTATATTCATTAATCTCAACTTCTCTCATGTCATGTTCATTAAATTATTGGAGCCAATCATTTTAACTCACTTGATATACAATGCTTCTCTTTTAATTGATACCCATCAAAGTCTAGTTTTAGTATGTTTCAGTCAATTTGACTTAAGCCACATGTAATTAAAATAAAGGATAAAAGGCTTCATCATAATAACTTCATTAGTTTCATCTTTAACTTGCCATCACCATCAAAACATTTTTCTTCTTATCATTTTTTATATTTAGATAAGTATACAATGTCAGTTACTTCAAATGCCATTCCCAAAATAAACAATGATCATTCTTTATTATACTACTCACGTTATCTTAAAAAATGGCTTATGTTACATTTTCTTACACCATAATCTCGAATCATCCATAACAATTCATTATTATGTAGCTTGTATAAAAGGACCCACATTCATGTGGGGGCTACTCATTATTCCATAAATTGTATTAAAACAAATGCATTAGGCATAGATCATATTAGTAAGACTCATCATCTTTAGTTGAAGTATTAATACTTACATTAAGACTTCATCACATTTACAACATCATATATAAGTTCTAGCTTCATCATTCATACTCATCTTAATACTAAACATTTAGGGTTTTCAAGAAGTCATCCTTAGTTCAACACATCATAAGAGCCATATCACTAATTAATTTCATAATGATGCATAGAGGTTCCTTAGGGTTATTCATACACATGGAAACCCAGTTTCCATTTTCACATATTCCATTCATCAATCATAAGTATACATTAATTAATTGACTCATTTTTTGTACTTTTCTTTAAACATGATATTTCTATCTACAAGTTACATTGGGGTCTACTTGGTTCATCAAAGTTAAAGTCTGAAAAAAAGGGTTTTCAATTAAGGATTCATTCATAAGTCCAAAATTTTTAGGATGTTACAATTCTACCCACCTTATAGAAATTTGGTCCTCGAAATTTTCATGTCCTATTAAGGTACTACCCACTTTAGGTTTTGCATATATATACACTAACTCATTTTCTGACCATAGCATTTCATAAGACAACACTAAGCATAATCATAATATGGTATCCTCATAGATAACCATTGTGTTATATCTAGCATGACTAGTAAAACTAATGAGTGCATGAGTTGCTAATATCTTGAAAACTAAACCTTACAGTCTCATAAGAATACTTAAGACATGACTTACTCATAGTTAACATAATTTCATGAGAATGTGGTTAACTTGACATGATTTCATAATAAGATGGATTTTTACTTGAGTTGATATAGTCACTCCCCTGATTTGCACCCACAATGCTCATAAGGCCAATTAAGGCTCGTCTAAGGCCGATTAAGGATCACATATGGCCAGTGAAGTCTCACATAATGCTCCCACAGAACTCATAAGGTCAATTAAGGCTCACATAAGGTAGATTAAGGCTCACATAAGGCTGATGAAGGCACACATAATGCTCCCATAGAGCTCATAAGGCCAATTAAGCCTCACATAAGGCCGATTAAGGATCACATAACATAATGGAGAGGACAATATACACTTAACATGATTTCTTATACTTAAACATGATTTTCATAATTTCAAAATTCATAAGCATATCAATAATGCATGATGTTCAATTTGAACACATAATCATAAAATAGTAGAGAATATTGTTTATTAGCATGTGCATGATTTTATCACTTACTTATGTCAAATTGTCTATATTTTGTATGCATTTTTTTATTCATTTGATCAGGTCTAGGTGACTATATGTCTCAAACTTTAATGTTGATTCTTATTTTCTATGTCCCCTTTAAATACATGATGGTCGATCATATATTCAGAGGTGACATACATTATCATACTTATCTTAGAACCTCTCTCATGCACATGTACATACCACATGCACTTGAAAGGAGAAGACAACCATGATTTCTGCACATAACATTCTCTCTATAAAATCCTAAAAGCCTATGTCCCATACCACAAATAGATGGAAAAAGAGAGAGAATGCTACATACAATTTTAGAGTTAACATAAAAATCCAAAAACTCTAGGCACATAACCCTAATACTTATTTAAACTTATATATCTTGACTAGACCTCTACTTTGAATTTTAATATCTTTTCATTTACTTATCTATACCCCACAACCCCAATAACTTTCACTTATCTATACCTAGGGTTAGATCAAGTGATTTTTTTTCATGGTGGCCATCTACTTATTTTCTCTGATACCATTAATGTAACACCCACTTTAAGCATACATGTAACAACAGAAGAAACACCCACGTTTTCCATAACATGGGGTACTTTATCTCAAAGGGATGTCACAATCATAATAATCATTGCAAACAAAGTAAACAATAACCATGCAAAAATATTAAACTTGATTTATACATTGATTACAATTGGTTTCTTGAATTGAAACTAACTAAGATATAAATGATTAAACATTATTAATACATGAAGTTATCTATAACATCAAGATATTTTATTGTAGATGGCACCCCATCATACTTATTTTTACGAAACGTTGATTTATTCCTTAAGTTGACCTTCATATAGCCCTTTCTTGGATGTTGCTTTGTACCTACGAGCATTGCACCCCCAGCCATGCATGCAATAAAAGCCACGTTAGAGTAAGCGGCATTGAGTATTGCTATAACAACATAATAACTTGGCAATAATGAAAAATATGAAACTAATTGAACATTAGATTTGGATTCACATAACTTAATCATGGTGGTTAGTTATAGTGTCTGCGACACTTGTGCACCAATGGTGCTCATAAGGCTCGTAGGATCAACATTAACGTGATGAGTACAAAATAATACCACCCATTACATGATTTATCATTAACTTGACATAATTAGCTTTACTTGAATTTCTCATAATCATGACACAAATTCTTGAAGACAGAACTTTTTTTTTGGAAATACTGAAGACAGAACTTGAAAGCATAAGAATCATATAATAACATTATAACAAGAAGTATCCCAATTGAAGTACATGACAGTGCATATAGATTAACTTGATCATCATGGAAACAAAGGCGATTGAAGACTCATATTAAATACTCAAAGTGCATGAACCCACTTACCTCTCTCATAGGGGAGATCTTAGTTGTTCTTATTGGATTGATCAAACCCTAATCACTTCTTTAGATTCATTGAACCCTGATTATCCTGAAATCTCAGCGTAACACATGTAGATAAAGCTTCCTGGGGATCTATTGGACTCACCCATATCTTCTCTTGAAGGGGCGAGCATTAGTGTCATCCCGCCATGGTCATTCACGTAGAAAGATAGAGGCGGAGTAGGGGATATGGAAGCGGGGTGATACACATATAAAAAATGAAGGTATTTCCTTCCTTAGTGTCCGACGATCATTTTGGAGGTGTCCTTTTATAGGTTTTGGGGTTCAAGGGACCTGAGTCTCCTTTGGTGGTTGAAATAGGGGAGGCTCTCGATGGTTCCAGGGGTCTATGAGATCCAGACCATAAAGTCCCAATAAATCTGGGATCAGATGAATCAGGATGATAAGGTGAAGTTGTTGGAGCGGTTTTCTCAGCTTATGACTCAACAGAGAGAGAGAGAGAGGAAAGAGGTTATTGCAGACTATAGAGTCTAGAGAAGTGAGGACTTGGGTGAGGGAGATAGTCCTCTCACCGGCAAATGGGTTTACATCCCATATCTGACCTGGACTGGTGTTAGGAGCCTAGACATATGATTTAAAATGAGACCTTAGGTTACATGCATAAATCAATGATATTTTAAATTCCAAACTATAGGGAAACTAATTTAGATTAGTTAGGAGCTCAAATAAAGTCCATTGACTCTAAAATTTAGCCACACGCTATTTAGAAAGTCTAGAACAATGCTATGTGGTATATTTCCAATTTTGATGATCATATGATGCACTATTTCAAGAATATGATTAGCATCATTTATGTATATTTAATGGCTTATCATTGAACCCCCACTTGATGTAATTTCTATTTATGGCCACTTAGGGTTAGCTTTAATTTTATTGAGATTATTTGACAAAATTTCCCCAATTAAGGATCATACTCTTATTAATCATAATACATTACCTAGAAGAAAGAGAAAGTACATTATACATCCATGTTAAAGGATATTGGATTAATTATCATAATAACAAGGAAAAGACATTTTTGATGTATTGTACTTTGCTTTAAACATGATATTCCGATCTACAAGTTACATTGGGATCTACTTGGTTCATCAAAGTTAAAATCTAAAAATTAGGGTTTTCAAATAAGGATTCATTCATAAGTCCAAATTTTTAGGATGTTACAATTCTACCCACCTTATAGAAATTTCGTCCTTGAAATTTTCATGTCCTATTAAGGTACTACCCACTTTGGGTTTTGCATATATATACACTAACTCATTGTCCGACCATAACATTTCATAAGCCAACACTAAGCATAATCCAAATATGGTATCCTCATAGATAACCATTGTGTTATATCTAGCGCGACTAGTAAAACTAATGAGTGCATGAGTTGCTAATGTATCTTGAAAACTAAACCTTATAGTCTCATAAGCATACTCAAGACAAGACTTACTCATAGTTAACATAATTTCATGAGAACGTGGTTAACTTGACATGATTTCATAATAAGATGGATTTTTACTTGAGTTGATATAGTCACTCTCCTAATTTGCACCCACAATGCTCATAAGGCCAATTAAGGCTCACATAAGGCTGGTTAAGGCTCACATAAGGTCGGTTAAGGCTCACATAAGGCCGGTGAAGGCTCACATAATGCTCCCATAGAGCTCATAAGGCCAATTAAGGCTCACATAAGGCCGATTAAGGCTCACATAAGGCTGATGAAGGCTCACATAATGCTCCTACAAAGCTCATAAGGCCAATTAAAGCTCACATAAGGTCGACTAAGGCTCACATAACATGATGGAGAGTAAAATATCAACTTAACATGATTTCTTATACTTATACATGATTTTCATAATTTCACAATTCATAAGCACATCAATAATACATGATGTTCAATTTGAACACATAATCATAAAATAGTAAAGAATATTGTTTTTTAGCATGTGCATGATTTTTCACTTATCTTATGTCAAATTGTGTATATTTGTATGCATATTTTTTTTTCATTTGATTAGGTCTAGGTGACTATATGTCTCAAACTTTAACATCAATTCTTATTTTCTATGTCCCCTTTAAATACATGATGGTCGATCATATATTTAGAGGTGACATATCTCATCATACTTATCTTAGCCCCTCTCTCATACACATGTCCATACCACATGCACTTGAAAGGACAAGACAACCATAATTTTTGCACATAACATTCTCTCTACAAAATCTCACAAGCCTATGTCCCATACCACAAGCAGATGGGAAAAAGAGAGAGAATGCTACATGCAATTTCAGAGTTAACATAAAAATCCAAAACATCTAGGCACATAGCCCTAATCCTTATTTAAACTTATATATCTTTACTAGACCTCTACTTTGAATTTTAATATCTTTTTATTTACTTATCTATACCCCACAACCCCAATATCTTTCTCTTATCTATACCTAGGGTTAGATCATGTGATTTTTTTTCATGGTGGCCATCTACTTATTTGTTCTGATATCATTAATGTAACACCACCTTTAAGCATACATGTAACAACGGAAGAAACACCCACATTTTCCATAACATGGGGTACTTTATCTCAAAGGGATTTCACAATCATAATAATCATTGCAAATGAAGTAAACAATAACCATGCATTAATATTAAACTTGATTTATACATTGATTACAATTGGTTTCTTAAATTGAAACTAACTAAGATATACATGATTAAATATTATTAATACATGAATTTATCTATAACATCAGGATCTTATATTGTAGATGACACCCCACCATACTTATCTTTAGGAAACGTTGATTTATTCCTTAAGCTGACCTTCATATAGCCCTTTCTTGGAAGTTACTTTGTACCTGTGTGCATCGCGCCCCCAGTTATGCATGCAATAAAAACCATGTTAGAGTAAGCGACATTGAGTAATGCTATAACAACATAATAACTTGGCAATAATGAAAAACATGAAACTAGTTGAACATTAGATTTGGATTCACATAACTTAATCTTGGTGGTTGGTTATAGTGTCTGCGACACTTGTGCACCAATGGTGCTCATAAGGCTCGTAGGATCAACATTAACATGATGAGTACAAAATAATACCACCCATTACATGATTCATCATTAACTTGACATAATTAACTTTTCTTGAATTTCCCATAATCATGACATGAATTCTTGAAGACAGAACTTGAAAGCATAAGAATCATATAATAACATTATAGCAAGAAGTATCCCAATTGAAGTACATGGCTATGCATATAGTTTAACTTGATCATCATGGTTCAATAAACATAAGGCGATTGAAAACTTATATTAAATACTCAAAGTGGATGAACCCACTTACCTCTCTCATAGGGGAGATCTTAGTCGTTCTTGTTGGATTTATCAAACCCTAATCACTTCTTTAGATTCATTAAACCCTAATTATTCTAAAATCTCGACGTAACACATGTAGATAAAGCTTCCTGGGGATCTATTGGACTCATACATATCTTCTCTTGAAGTGGTGAGGGTTAGCGTTGTCCTGCCATGGTCATTCATACAGAAAGATAGAGGTGGAGTAGGGGATATAGAAGTGGGGTGATATAGGTATAAAAGATGAAGGTATTTCCTTCCTTAGTTTTCGACGATCATTTTGGAGGTGTCCTTTTATAGGCTTTGGGGTCCGAGGGGCCTGAGTCTCCTTTGGTGGTTGAAATAGGGGAGGATCTCGACAGATCCAGGGGTCTATGAGATATAGACCATAAAGTCCCAATAAATCTAGGATTGTATGAATTAGAATGATAAGGTGAAGCTATTGGAGAGGTTTTCTCAGATCGTGACTCAACTGAGAGAGAGAGATCAGGAGGAAAGAGGTTATTGCGGACTGTAGAGTCTAGAGAAGTGAGGAATCGGGTGAGGGAGACAATCCTCTCACCGAAAAATGGGTCTGTGTCCCAAATCCGACCCAGACTAGTGTTAGGAGCCGTGACATATGATTTAAAATGAGACCTTAGGTTCAATGCATAAATCAATGATATTTTAAATTTCAAACTATATGGAAACTAATTTAGATTAGTTAGGTGCTCAAATAATGTCCATTGACTCAAAAATTTAGCCACACACTATTTAGAAGGTCTAGAATAATGTTATGTGGTATATTTCCAGTTTTGATTATCATAGATGCACTATTTCAAGAATATGATTAGTATCATTTATGTATATTTAATGTCTTATCATTGATCCCCACTTGATGTACTTTCTATTTATGGCCTTAGGGTTAGGTTTAACTTTATTGAGATTATTTGACAAAATTACCCTAGTTAAGGCTCATACTCTTATTAATGATAATATGTTACCTAGAAGAAAGAGAAAGTACATTATACATCCATGTTAAAGGATATTGGATTAATTATCATCATAATAGGGAAAATACATTGTTTGATGTATTGTACTTTGCTTTAAACATGATATTCTGATCTACAAGTTACATTGGGGTCTACTTGGTTCATCAAAGTTAAAGTATGAAAATTAGGGTTTTCAATTAAGGATTCATTCATAAGTCCAAAATTTTTTGGTTGTTACAGATGAATTGAGGTGCTTAGAATAATTGAAAACAAGCACTTCATTGTATTTTTATTTTGCTCAGACTGGTTGGTCGGATGAGTTATAAACTCGACCCACACCAAATTTTTCATAACTCAAACCTCATACAAAAATTACAAAACTTTAACCCCATGTCTATAATTAAGTTTATAAGCAACAGTAAAAAATTTAGATCATTTGGAGTTACCAATCAATAACTAAAAACCAAATACTACACTACCATATTGCACTTTGTAGCATGGTCGGTCGAGTTTCTCTTGCACAGAACTCGACCGACACCCCGATCTGTAGAGATCTAAAATCATAAAAAAATTACATAAATTTAATAGTATGTCTAGAATGTAGTTTCCCAACTACTGTAAAAATTTGAGATCAATTGTATATAAAAATAAAAACTTAAAATTCAATTTCCAAACTGCCATATCAATATGAAAATATGGTCGGTCGAGTTTGAAACTCAACCGACAAACATGTCAGAACATTCTTCAAAAATTCTGATATTTTTCAATAGTTCTCACATTTGAGATATAAAAATCATATGAAAATTAAATTTAAATCATAGTTACACATAAAATACTAAAAATCATTTAGTGAGACACTATACTTATCAAATTTTGTATTCATATGTCATCAAACCCTAATTTGGGCCGATTAGGGTTTCCAAATCTTAATACTAAATATGTGAATCAAACTATGATTAAACCTTATGGTTATATTCAAAACATCAAAACTTAACTACCATTATTAATCAAGCTTTAAACAATGATCAACTTAGTTAAGCATACAATCATCCAAGTAAACCCTAATTAGATGACTAATTTGAAAATGGGTCATTACAGAGGGCATCCTTCAAACAAAGAAAATTGTCCTTGCAAGCTTTATAAAAAACAAAAGGAGTGTCTTTTTGGAGGAGATTGTTTAGGGGTTTGGTGATCTTAGAAAAATCACGGATGAATCATCTATAAAAACCAACGTGCCCAAGGAAGGCATAAATGTCCTTTATGGAAGAGGGTGGTGGGAGTTTTGAGATGACCTCGATCTTGGCTCTATCTACTTCAATGCCACGGTTGCTCATCCTATGGCCTAAAATAATTCCTTCCATAACCATAAAGTGATAATTCTCCCAATTGAGGATCAAGTGTGATTCTTCACATTTTTTCAAAACTAGAGATAAATGATGGAGACAAGATTCAAAACTATCTCCATAGATGGAGAAATCATCCATAAAAACCTCCATGATAGTTTCGATCAATCCAGCGAAGATAGCAAACATGGACCACTGAAAGATGGCTAGGGAATTGCACAACCCGAATGACATTCTCCTGAATGCATAGTCCCAAAAGGGCAAATAAAAGTCATTTTCTCTTGGTCGTCTGTATGAATGGGAATTTGATAGAAACGTGAATAGCCATCAAGATCACAAAAATATTGTTGATGGGTGAGGCGATCTAGTACTTTATCTAGGAAAGGAAGGGGGAAATGATCTTTCCTAGTGGCCTTATTCAGTTTCCTACAGTCAATACACATCCCCCACCCTGTGACTGTGTGAGTGGGAATAAGTTTATTATTGTCATTTTTCATGACTTTGGTACCCCCTTTCTTGGGGACAACCTAAACTGGGCTAACCCAAGGGGAGTCAGAGATGGGTTAGATGATCCATGAAATCAAAAGCTTGATAACCTCTAGACACACTACCTCTTTCATGTTGGGGTCCAATTTACTTTGAGGTCTCTAGAAGGTTTGTATTCTTCCACCATAGGAATTTTATGCATGCAAATGGATTGATCTATTCCTATCAAATCAGCCATCTTGTATCCTCAGGCAGATATCCTATTTCTAAGTTTTTTTATTAGCTTGGTTTCCTATTCATGGGTGAGATCAGAGTTAATGATAACATGATACAACTTCTTCTCATCAAGGAAGGCATACTTAAGACCTTCAGGTAGGGGTTTCGTGTCAAGTGCCTTGGGGGTTTCAAGTTTTTCATCCACAATGGAGACCATTTTTAGGTCTTCAAACACCTCATCATGAATCTCCTCAAAGGTTTCAAGATGATGTCTCAATTACTCCAATTGAGCATCTTCAAATCCACATTCATTAGGGGTTACAAGGGTATTTTGGAGGGGATATTCAACTAGTTCTCATTCTTGTCTCAATTGTTGCATCTTCTCAATACAATCAAGAAGATAGACCTATTCTTGGAGGCTTGGTCCACACATGATTTTGAATATCCTAAACTTTAGGGTTTGTTTGCCTAGGTGCAAGAAAATGGTCTCGGCCTCAACATCAATCAAGGCACAAGCGGTGGACAAAAAGGGTCGACCAAAGATGATGGGGTACCTTAAGTCTTCCTTTATGTCCATGATGACAAAGTCACATGGGACATAAGCATCCTTCCCAACTCTTACAGGTATGTCTTCAATGATCACCATGGGTTTTGTCATGGTTGAGTCAGCTAATTGGATTGTCATGGCGGTGGGGAGCATGTTAACGAAACCTAGCCTCCTGCAAAGACTATAGGACATAATAGAGATACTCGTGCCTAAGTCTGCAAGACCCTTCCTACACACATTATCACCTAGGTAGCACCCAATCCTAAAGGAACCAGGGTCTTTCTTCTTTTTAGGCATCTTTCTTTGGATAATATCAAAGGTAGTCCTAGCAAGCATGACCGTCTCATGCTCTTTGGTGTGGTACTTCCTGGTCAAAAGAAATTTCATATATTTGGACCAAGATGGCATGTCAGCTAAGGCATCAAGAAAGGGCATATCCACATGCAACTTTTTCATGGCCTCCCTAAATTTCACAAAATAGGTGTCAAGCCTAGTTTGCTTTAGGTGGGCCTGATAAGGGGGATTAGGTTTGTAAATGGGAATTTCTAGTTCATCAATTTCCACAGTGGGGACCACGTGAGAGGGAATGGAAGGAGTGGGAATGGCGGGTGTAGGTGAGAGTGGGGTTTCAATGGTCATTGTATCATCATCCTCAAAGGCCAAGGGAACAATTGTGGGTTTCTCTGGGGGGAGAGGTATGAATATTCTCCAAACAAGTGGAAACAACCTTTAGTTGTTTAGGATGTTTTGGGTTGTACTCAGGCTGTCTGGCAAAGGTCCCTACATGGGGTTTTTGTTGGGGAAAGAGATGAGGGAACTGAGCGTCGGTCGACTTCTGATGTGCTATAATGATTTTCTCTAAGACTAAAATCCTATCCTCTGCCACAGTGGTCAGGGTGTTCTATTGAGGTGGTGGTAGTTGATGAAGGTTTTGATACTTTTGACCTTGGTAGGGTCGACAGTTTTGGGAGTTTCCCCTAAAATTCCCTTGGTTCCCAAAATTCCTTTGGTTGTTATTGTATGGAAAAACCCGGTGGTGGATGATAGTTGGCTTGGGGTTGTGGGGGTAATCGTGGAGGGTGAAGTTGAGATGTGTTTTTAGCTCTTGAGGGGTTTCCATATTGAAACCTGGGATGGTTTTTGTCTTGGTTTGGATTGTAGTAAGCCTAGCCCAGGATACTATGGATAGAGTTGAGATCCTCTAGTTGTTGACCAATATTAGGCTGCACTTGGGTGTTGAAGAGATATTGACAATGGAGGGTAGCATGATCATACACTTGACATATCCTACATAGAGATTTTGCATCCCTGAGTTATTGAGGTTGTCTTTCATAGGCATTAAACGATGATTCCAAGCGCTCCTATTTCAAAGATAATAATTTAAGAGCTTCGACAATAGTATGAATGTCTGGGTTTACCTCAGCCTTAGCCACATTTAAGACCCCACCTATTCCTTGTCTAGCCTGGGTTTCAAAAGCTCTTTTAACTACCTCCCATGCGTAGCTTAGGTTTTGGAACATAAAATTTTCTCCATATGAGGAATCAAGAAATTTCTTGGTGTCATCATCAACACCATGATAAAATATCTCAATGAGTTGAGATTGTGATATGTCATGATGAGGGTAATGATGGAGGATTTCCCAAAATATTTCCCAAGCTTCTCCTAAGGTTTCCCCAGGGACCATTGAGAACAACAAGATTTGTCCTCTAATATCATATGTGAGGGAAGGGGGGAAGTATTTATCCAAAAAATTTGTTTGAAGTGCTTCCCAAGTGGTGATGGGGTTTTCACTCTACATGGCATTATATCAATTGTTGGTTGCCCTTGAAAGAGAGTATTTGAAAAGTCTAAGTCTAATGGCATCTTCAGAAATGCCTGGGACCATAGTCAGGAAGATAAGGTCTATGAAGCGTTAAAGGGGATCTTGATAATTTTCACCCTTAGTCCCAAAAAAAGGATTGGCTTGAAGCATCATGATCCACTGAGTGCAGATCTTGAATTGGGGGGCTATGATCACGGGTGGCACAACTCGGTGTTGTGCATATCTACTTTTTAGAGTGGAAAAGTCCTTTAGTTGTTTTTGTCTCTCAGCCTCCCTCTGAGCAACTTCTATAGCCTCTTGCTCAGTGATATAGGTTGCGCGCAAGTTGGCTTCTTGAGCCAGGCATTCAACCATCAACAACACTCTTTGAGCGGCAAGTGCCTGCTCAATCCTATAGGAAACCTCCTCTTTGTCCATCCAAAGTTAGTTTTGTCGATTTAAGCGATGGAAAGTTCTTTCTGGCTTTGGATAAAAAATTGGAGGCATAAGATAGTCCGATGGGTGGTGCATGCACAATTGTACAAATATATTCATTTGTAGAAAAAATGCACTGCTAGAATTGAAACTCAGTAGAAAGAGGAGATAGCACTTCTGGAATGTTACTCGAAAGGCATAAAAAAATCCAAAAAATTTTCGAGTTTGAGAAAACAATATGTTGTTCCCGACATCGGCAAAAAAATTGATACACGTCATTTGCATACCAATTCACTAGAAAAATTATCCAAGAGTTTAATCCTTTTATACTTTCTGATTAAGGCTAGTATAGAAGGGTCGATCCCATTGGACAATGTTTTTAAGATATATTTCTCCTAAACCCAGTTTATTTTTGAAATTATTTCTTTTTGGTATTTTTGAAAGATTTGTGAAAGTAAAGTTCGATCTAAGGGGGTTTGATTATTCTAATGTGAGAAAGGAAATTGCAAGAAATAAAAGATTACACTAATGCAAGGAAAATAAAAGATTATTCTAAACAAGAGAAAGTAAAAGAAGAAGTTGTTACCATAAAAGATTATCTAACAAAAGTAAAATGCTAAAAAATAAAGGGAAAATTTGAAAGCAACGATTAAAAGTGGTTTGAAATCAAAGAAGAAGGCATCGAGGCTTAGGGTTTTCACCACCTTAGCCCTTGTGAAAATAAAATCGAACGATACATGACACTAAGAAGGCAGAAGGTATGTGCTTGTTTGTAAATAGAACACAAAAGAGGAACTCTACATGAACTCCTTGGTCCTGGTGTTCATGTGTCCTTGTTCTTCATCCTAAAGGAGATTTTTCCATGATCGCATCCAAATCCCTATGAATTTGGTTTAGTTGTTCTAAATCTGGTTTCCAAGGTCACATCTGCCGGGATTAACAAGCAATAAAAATGATTAATTATGTTGTTTAAATTTGTGATTTCTAAACTGAAAATCGTATGTCTAAATAGTCATATAAAAACTCGATTCGGTTAGCACATGGTTAAGGGGCTATTCCCCTTGCCTCGATAAGGAAACTACTCACTACTCATGGTGAGGATGGGAGAAATAAGGAAAGAAAACAAAAGAGTCATAGACTGCAATTTCGGATCTCCATAGAGTCCAAGGTGGTGACGATTAAATGACTCATTCGCTTTTTGTCCTACTCCAAGAAGAAACGTGAAAAAAATAACTAGAGAAGAGAGATCCAGAATTGAAATAAATGGACTAACTTTATAAAAGAACTAACTTTATGATAGAACCAAATTTATTGCTCTTGAAAAGAAGATTACACTAAAATGAAATGACATAATTCCTCTATTGATTTCGTACAAAAACTGGGGACCCTTTTCTTAGTGGAATTCCCCCTCTTTTTGTAGGGGAAGGAGGGATGGAAACCTTGAGAGGGGGATGAAAAAGAAAATAAGTGATGATTGTTGAATAATGTTTCTTGCAAACCACAAAATGGCCATCTCGCCAAGCGAGACGGTTGTTTCGTGATGACTGGATGCTCGTCTAGAAGACTTTGTATGAAACCCGAAAGAGGGTAGTGGTAGCCCCCATCTGGAAGATTACTTGGGCTTGAAGCGACACTCTGAATGGCCATTTGGTGTCCGCGAGCCGCCTGTTCCATGTGTGACGTGGCTTGACTTGGAAGGTGTGACTAAACCCTAATGGCGACGTCTGTCTCTCATTTCTTGGTCTCAAATTAAGACTGCAAAATGGGCGTATGGGGGCTTAGGTGGTCGTCTAGCATCGCTATGCATGAATTTGAGACCATGGGAACCTAGCCTTTGTGATGTGAGGTTAGGTCTGAGTGACCTAGCCGTCTGTCTATGTGAGAGTGCTCGTACGACTGCATGAAACATTCATCCCATCTTGTTGAGACGATCGTCTGGCTAGCCAAGTCATTTGGTTGAGCTAAGGCCAAGGGGCCATCTGGCTCTGGAACGAGGGCCTTAATGCATGTGAGCCAACCTCCTGGGTCAAGTGAGATGATTGTCTTGCTGTCTCAGAGGGTCAAACTGAACTCTAGATAAAATCCCTATAATATTAAGGTAAATTGGGTGAGCATTTGAATGAATAATCAAGAAGTGGGAAATTTACAATTTAGTCCAAAATTTACTAAAAAGATGGAAATGTAATGAAAATGACAAACAAAAATATGTGAAAAGATGGATTAATATGCTTTCATCATTGATTCATACATAGAAGGGGAGACCAACACTTAGACTAGATGATATCTTAATATTTGGATGGGCTGGAGGAAAGCATGCATGTGTGGATCTGAAAGGGGTTTCCCCACTTGTGGGCCTGAGAGGTGGAGCATTTACTATAGGACAAGCTACTCTCGTAGTTGCCTCTACCAAAGTAGCCAAATACATGGAAAGATAACATACCATGACTGAATGTGGCATACAGATTGTGGAACTTCTCAAGAGGGTTCAAAATGTTATGCATATTAAAGTAATTACACCTAAATCCATGGATTCCATCTTTTTGGTGGATTGATTTTTCTATTTAGAAAGGATTGGTTATGCAACTTTTTGCCTATCCTCCTTCCATCTCGATGTAATTCTTTTACTTGATTATAATTATTCATTTTTTGAAAAGAAGAGAAAAAATGGAAAGAAAGAATAAATCAATAAATTTAATGATAGTTGCTTTCAAATGATCGTTGTCAATATCAACAATAGAGAACACTAAGAGCATACCTATTGCATCATTGACATGTTTAACTATTAACAATATATAGAATGAAACAAGTCATTATAAAGGAAGGTGTCATCTGATATTGGAAACATTTTTGTATCAGATTCTCACTAGAATGATTTATGATAAATATAATGTACACTCAATTTCAATTGATTATCCCAAAATAGTATTATACCAATACAAATTAAAGAGTACATGTAATAGATATTCTGACTGAGATTCAATCAATCATATTATAGACTAAATCTACATTTTTCAATGATGGTCTAAACTTCAAAGAGGATGTGACTTTTGGTCACACTCAATATAGGATATATTTGGAAATGTTAAGAAAATATTGTGCAAAGATTGTAATTTGTATGCTTAAATGTGGGAGTAGTACCTCAAATGGTCGTTCCAATAGATGCTTGATAAACCTTGGTGGATTTAGAGAAAACAAACAGAAAACATCTAGGGTTTGATATAAAGGATGATGGTTATACAAACTTGGTTTCTTAGAAATCTGGTTAGGATTTTGTTGTGATGTACTTTATAGAATGGTAATAACTAATGAACATGAAGGATTTAAAACAATCATAAAACGTTACACATCTAAGATTTAGAAATCCATCAATCAATGGACTATTGTTAGAGATATATGAAATTTGTATGATTGGAAAGAAAAAGTTGAAAAGTCTTATATATATTCCGGTAGAGTATCTCTTCTAAAGGATAGTTGGAAATGTTTACAAATATATCCACTATGTGTCTCACTGTCAATCATTCATAATATAGAAAATCTGCATAAGTTGGTAACATGGTATTGTCGCACAGGGAAATTCACTAGGGATGAAATCCCTACAGTTTACCTGAATAAGTATAATAATCACCACTCGCAAGAAGACAAATCTTACTATAGTATAGTTTAGGTTCAAACTAAAATATAATGGTTTTTAAGAAGTAACCTCACTAATTTAAAAATGCAAGAACTAGTATTTAATGCAAGATTGATAGTTTTTTATTATACTAAGATGCACATATTAGAAGGGTTGAATTAAATGTTTGATAAATAAATGAATGGGAATACTATGGTTTAATGAGTTTCACCATCACTACCTATCATTTACTCTATCACTGCATCATAGTAACATGAACATGTACATGTCAAAGCTGGGAAAACCTCCCTTTCAGCATTAGGATAAAATTTTGGACATACATCACTTTAAGCTCACCATCTTGATACCTAGAGATCATACATCTATTGCCTCAGAAAACATCCATCCAAAATTCTCATCAAGGGTTTAACTAGAATTCAATTGGTATCCTAGATCTTGGATTTGACGTTCTCTACATATAAGATCATGAAAACATGTAAGCCTACTCATCATACAACCATACAAGCATAAAATGATTGATTCTAAACATGCAATAGTCCATACAAAATAGATGTAGATATAAAAGAAAAACTGGGTGGTGTGGCTACTCCCAACACCCTATCGAGAGGACTACTCACTCATAAAAGCAATAGTAGAAACAACAAGAGCAAAGAAGAAGATTACATGATCATAGAAGAAGGAGTCACAGGTGAGGTGTGCAGGAGAAACTCTTTAAACTCTAAAATGATGGCGTCAATGAATAGGGAAGGACACCAGTAGATGTTTGTCAAGGATAGAATGGGATCATTGTTCTTCTTCCTTCATGAACTAGATTTACTATTGTGTGGAGAAAGCAATATGTTGAAGTAGGCAAAGGTCATTAATCAATGGAAATAGGCATAGTGCAGAGACTTCTTTTGAGTTCTATACCTTGGAACCTCGGTGGAGGTGAAGGTGAAAGGCCTCCGATTGATGTTGAGAAACCTATAGATGAAGGTTGAAGGATCTGGAGGTCGAAGGTGTAGAATGAATGTGGAAGCCTTGAATCATCAATGGAGAATCCTTTTGTGTAGGTTTTGGTCTTCTATTTATAGGTGTAGGGTAGACTTTGGAACCCTCTCAACCACCATAGAAATCATTGGCTGACATGGAGATGAAGGGTCAGCAAGGACATGAGGAAGATGAAGGGTTTGTTAGTTTGGAGTAACTCCATTAGTAGGTGAGAAAACTTGCAAAGTTTCAATAGAACCATCGATAGACAAATTGACATAGAATGACCATCAGATGGAGGAGTAGATGTTTCATTGGCAGACTAGGAGTCAGGATGGCCATCGAAAGATGACTACAGAACAGACATCGAGAGGTATGTATAGTGGATACATCAGAAGATGATGGAGCATAAACATCAAACACTAAGAGTAGAGATGCCATCAGAAGTAGTCATAAGTTCCTTTGGAAGGGGTGCACTGGGCAACAATCGGTAGGTAAAGTAGAACAACCATGGACTAATGGGCCATTGTAAGGTGACAGTGGATTACTGATTGATGGGTGAATAAAATGATGAAAACTGATGGTCAGGAGGAGGTAATGCAATCCAATGGTTCGGAAGTTGATACCCACCCAGGGTTAGGGGTATTGGTGTGAGGTCGATGGCCTATGATGATGGAACTTCCTCCAAAGAAATGACAACCAATAGAGAGGAAAATAAGTGAAAGTTGATGATTTGATAGATGTACTGCAAACTACTAGAACTTCATCAATCGATGGAAGATTGGATCATTGAAAATATGATCCATTTCATCAAAAAGTTTTGGTCCACTAACTAGTGGGACCACCACCTCCTACACTCCTCTCATGTAATGAAGTTCAATCCTGTGAAAAAAAACTAGGAATTTGATTCAAAACCTTATAAATTATCATAAAATAAAGAAAAAAACTAAATGCAAGCTAGTTCTAAGCTAAAATGATGGAGATAAATGCAAATAGGCTGAAGTTCTGACTAAAACTAGGATAAATATCCATTCATCATCTAGTCTTAATTTTTTGTGATGGATGAGTATTCTAAAGAAGACATTAAAAATTGTTAGAACCTGTCTTTTTATTGGGTTATTAATCATGTAACATGTTTTCACATAGACAATGCATCATATAATGATTTGGATATTACTTGTCCATTGAAACAATAGTTAGATATAATGATATCAAATTATATTGGAATTTGTTTTGTATTAAATGTTCACTAGAATGATTAACATTGAATAAAATGTATGATCTAATTATATTGTTTCTCATAAAATAGTCTTCACCAATAAATTAGTATTTTTTGGATGGTCCTGAGGGGCTCAAACATGTGACCCTTGGCACATAAGACCAACACTCTATCCAACTAATCTACACGACCAATAGTCAAAATTTATTGAGATCATTGATCGATTCTTAGTCAAACAAATTATTTAGGTTAAGATTGTTCAGTAATTAGCATGGGAATATAGTCAATTTGCCAAATATATAGAAGATATCCATAGATGAAGGTTATCGGAAAACATATGACAAAAATAAAAAGGCATGGAGACCAAGGGATAAAGTCATTCCATTTGGATTCAACCATCTCAAATCCTTTAGTGAGTCATACTACATGACTTATATATGTTTGACTCAAAGGTCTATATATGCATATATCTTAGAAAATATTTATAAGACAGTGATTTCTTAAAAGTAATATTTCATAGGTATAGCTAAAATTTTGATATGACATGGATAGCCGAAGCATAAACAAAGGTAATGGATCAATGTTTTGATATATAAAATAGTGAAGGTCCTTTGTTTATGTTCACTAGAATGGTTTATATTAAAATATCCTCCAAAATGATGTTGTTTGTAGTACAACACCAATACAAATCAACAAAAATAGGTTGTACTCTGATTGAGATTTAGATCTTCACATTTGATATATAATCAACATTTATAAATTTGGTTTGGGTAGGGCTAAAATCAGAAATATTTGGCTCATAATACTATTGTACTAACCAACTAAGATATATGACTAGTGATGTATGAGTCGGTGAACAAGTTGAGGGGGTGTTGATCCCATAAAATAATTAGGTTAAGATTGTAGAGTACTAAGAAACATGATTGTATTTGATGTGTATGATTTATACAATACATTTATTGATGAAGGTTATCCTAATATTTATGATAGAGTTATATATGAAAGCATGAAGACCCATGAAACAATATTCTCTTAGGTTAAAAGATTTCTACTTAACTTCCATAGTTGTGAATCTTCTGGTGAGTCTTTCAAAATAACTTCCTCCATTTGTTTGACTAAATGGTCAACACCTGCATATATACTAGAAATAGTTAAAGATGATATTATTAAAAAATATTAGGCCTTATTATTATATAAAACCAACTCAAGAGGTTGTTAATCTCTACCCATTTGAATTTTGTAATGGTAGTAGTAGTACCAAATTTAGTTTCCCACAACCTTCAAATTTTTTTAATTCCTTTATGCATTTGCTTGAAAGATGAGGGTAAGATGAATAAATGACCTCCTGAATATATATATATATATATATATATATATATATATATATATATATATATATATATATATATATGTGTGTGTGTGTGTGTGTGTGTGTGTGTGTGTGTATAATATCTCACAAGTAAAATATAATTTTGATATGACATATAAATCATAAAATAAAAGATATCAAAGTAGTGAATGCCTTTCGTTTACATTCACTAAATGATTGAAATAAGATCTTCAATCAAATAGTGTTGTTTGTCATATATTTGTTCCCTAACAAAAAAACATGAATCAAATGTGTAGTAGATTAACATAGAGCTCAAGCAATCATATTTTTAAAGGATGGACCTAACAAGGTGTCATGGAACCGTTCTTACCCCAATCCCAATCTTATTGCCTAGACAGTAGTAAGATGATTGAAGTGCCCATCCTTGAGTGGCCCGATAGGATCTATCACACTAGCATATACAATAAGAAATAATAACTCAAAAAACTAGATATTTAAAGGACAACTAACCCAATATGGAGATCTTTTCCAACATATCCTTGTCATCAGAGTATGTAGAGTGCGGAAGTGATCTTATTCAGTAGTCCTTTTATATTGCCTAAAATCAAGAAAATTGAGACACAATCATGCAATTGCACGGTACACTATAAAAATCAAGAAAAGTGATTTATAACAAAATAGTATACTTGGAATGACTTATATTTAAAAGAATAACAAGAAATTTTCAAAACCAACATTTATTCGACAAGTTTTTCAAGAAATTCGACTTTTATTACAAGTTCCCATTATGCTATAATTCGAGAAGCATGCTTATATATTTTGTGTGACTCTATTACCCCAACGTGATGGGGAAGGTCACTAGGCTCCTTCTCACCATAGGAACATAGGAAGCCAATGTACAAGTCCCACCTCTCAATGAGGGGGTTGCTTGTACCCAATATCAAGATTATCAACATTGTCAATATTATCAACATCATCATCATTATCAATATATGGGCAGTCATAATGGGCATGCAATTTATGTTTTCATGTTTTTCAAAATATAGTATAGAAAAATGGAAGACTAGTCATAGGGAACAGTAGATCATCCAAGTAAGTAGCCAAGTATATAGTCAAGAGATACATAAAAGTATCTTCAATACAATCAAGAAGGAGTTATATAATAGCATACCTTTCATCAAGATTTTGAGTATAGATCACGAGTAATAGGTCGACCCTTCGAGTTAGATCCTAAGACACCATATTTGGATCAAGGGTCAAGATCAAGATATTTGGAAATCTTGTTTTAGTATTCAATATTAGGGTTACACTTTCCTATGTCAACCTTAGGGTGAGGTCATCCACTTATAATTCATACTATATCAATATGTCTAACATTATTCAAGTGTCAAGAATATTTCAAGTGTGGATGACCTACTTAGGTTTTCTAGGATCATATGTGTAAACCCTAATTTATGGTCATTATCCAAGTCATCATCAAATTTCTAGTTCATCATCATGATACTTAGTATAATTAGAATTTCAAGATTAGATTGATGGGTCAAAAATATATCAAGGGTTTTGTAAGATTAAGATCAATCATCATAATATTAAGGTTAATCCCTAGTTCAATGTGAATGATTCACATTCTAGGGGGAATGAGTTACAAGATCAAATTTAAACTCATATTAATCAAGTTTGGCTTCAACATGATCATTAGAGTCAAATATCAAGATTTCAAGGGATTCAATAGAGTCATTTGACAAATTAAATAAGCAAGAGATCAATATTTAATTATATCAGTGAGCATAATTTGGAATCAGGTTTCAAAAGTATTTTAATCATTTCACTGGATTTTTCTGATCAAGATTGACTATTTATTCAAATTATTTGGAGCTAGGATGCATTTTCTACAATTACAACAAGATCTGGACATTTATATGATTTTTAAAAGAGGGGAGATATTTACCTTATTTGTGAAAATAGAGGGATGTTGGATCAATATTGGGTTGCCCAGATCACTCCACAAGGCTCGTTGGTCCAGGATCTGGTTCAATCTCTATTTGGTTGGTTTATTCATTGATTCGGCTGGTTTACCCCTCTAATAATTGGTTCATACACTAGTAGGTCGGTTCAACTAGAACGGCTGGTTCCTATTGAACCAAGCAGTTCGGGGACTTCTCCTCCCTCGTTCAGGCCTCGTGTGAGCCACCAAGGCAGGCGGAGGAGCTCACCGGTGTGGAGCATCTCTAGGAGCATCAATGGGCGAGGGAGTCAGCCAACGTGCCGCCCAAACATATCTCCATCTCGCGAACTGGAAGAGAACCTTAGGAGGTGGCCCGGTGCTACGAGGAGTAAATGCCCAATTTGGGCTTTGCAGCGGTGCCACACAACAATAGGAAGGTCGGGGAGGGAAAAAGGGGGTGTCGAGGCTGTTTGAGGTCACGGAAACCATGGTATCTTCTATAGAGTGATGAGTGGAGTCCATTGTGGGGGTTTTTATAGCACAAGGACTAGGTTTAGGGCTTGGTCTATCTTTGATGCAGCCACGACCGTCGGTGTGAGAGGGGGAGGTGAGGAAGGTGTCTTGGCAGCAGGTCAGAGCATTATTGGTGGTCAAATTAGAGTTGGATCAATTTGAATTCATGAGGGGAGCATTTTGGCTCGCTTCAAAATTTGAATGGAGGTCATCGGTGGGAGATCTCGCTCTCGGTCTTCATTTACTCTTCCCCGCTAATTGTGGGAGGTAGATGTTGGGTTATAGGGGAGACAGAGAAGGCAGCAGAAACAAAAAATTTCTTCTCCTAAACCCAAAATAAATGAACCGTGTCAACATCTATACAATAGGAAGGATGGTTTGTAGAGGCATACCTTGTCTCGAGGCTTGCTCAGTGATGTTTCCTCATGACTTGCACGGTCTTCACCTCCGGTCTTGGATGGTGTCTGTGTAGCTCCTGGTCTCACTGGGACTGTCGGGATTGACAGTTGTCCTCTGAGCGGCAGAAGTCTCCCACCTCTACAGTCGTCCACACGGACTGCCTGGAACTCCGATCTCCTTGTTCCACAAGGAATCGAAAGGAGTCACACCCTCCTATCGGGGTACTAGTCAGCGAAACACTCTCCTGCAACCAGTCGCTTTTCTGTAGTTGTCTTTCCCTTGTTTTGCCTCCCTTATTGAGTAGCACTTGCTCGGGCTCTCTCAGTTACCAAAACCAGAGAGAACGACAACTTTGAAGAGCAATTGGTGTTATGAGTTGTACTTTGAGAAGCCCCCAATACCCCTATATATAGGAGGGTCATGGGGCAGGGTTCTCTACCCCGAGCAATGCGGGAGTAAAGCAGGAGTAGAAGTTTGAGATTTTCCACAAAATAACCAATTGCTCCAGTTGAACCGATCATTTCAACACTAAAAAGGTCGGTTGGTGACCTCAATCGACCGGTTCACACCTGAACTGATCATTTGGGACCCCTGAGCTGATCGGTTCACTTCTGAGCCAATCGGTTCATGGTCCTGGTCCAACTCAAATTGACTTTCATATTTGTTTCTGATTAATCAAATATGAATCGTTATCCAAATCGAATTGTACAAGTGAAACAAATTGTATTTGCAAAATAGTCTTCTGATTTTCCAAACGATCTCTATTAGTCTCATGAATCGACCAGTTCAACAATTGAGCCGATCATTTCATGAAACATGAGCCGATCGACTCATTTCCTGAGCCAATCGGTTCACCAACCTGAGCCGATCGGTTGATACATCAGACTATTCAAAATCAGTCAATTGCAGTTTCAATCAATCAGATACTCTAATCAATCGGTCCAACACCTTGAACACTATGATATTGAGCTATCAATCAATTGAGTGTTTAATTGAACTACTAAAATTCTTTAGTAATCAATCTAACTATCATTTGTGGATAAACTCCTCTTCCAGGTTAAATCCTATGTGTGTGACCCTACAGGTCCATTTCATGCTGACAATGAAAGTCCATAACACTTATGACTTCACAAGCAAAGAGCGGTGCCTAGTCGCACATCAGTGTTACCGAAGTGAAATAGAAAGTTGTAGAACAATTTTCAATCCTACAATCCCTGAATGGTGTTACAGTGAATGTATAATTCCTTTGTCACTAATGTCCTGAATGAACTCAAGGCATAGTAAAGTCATCCTTTCAACGTTCATCCATTTCCTTGATCTCAGAGAAGACTGGGTGAGGTGTGTGTGACATCAATATCACATATTGATTCACACATGCATGCACATGCCTTTCTCAATCCTACTCATCAAGTGGCCATGGACATCAAACTCCCTTAGGAGGGACAAATCCCATATCTATCACTCACCCCTCAAAAGCCCCATGTGTCAAAGTCACCCAATCATCACCATTATAACAACCCATGTTTCATGATTGCATTTGATAATGTCAAAGTGTACCCAACGACATGTGTTGAGTATAGTGATTTCAGGTCAAAGAATCACATTCACCACCATCACTGTGAGAGTTGACTGTGACTTCCAAATCATGGTTCCATGTGTCACTCTCACGGTGGGTCTGTCTGGTACACTTGTTCTCTAACAAGTACCTATGTGCTTGGTTTGATATCACTATATCATGACTAATGTGATTCTGTCATCAACCAAAACACAATATAGTCTTTAGTGTTATGGATGTCTATGTTTATTTATACAGTAACAACCGACTAGGGACTAAACAAGAATGTATACTCTTAAAATCCGTATGATCTCATCGTTTAGGTCCTCAACCCAAAAACATACGTCATCGAGTAAAACAATTCTTTAGACATCTATCATGTTACACTATCATCTCAGAAATAGTCAAAACATATAGATTGGAAATTGCCTTTATTATTATTCAAATCATTTACAAAGTATCCCATTACAATCATCAAAGGACTTTCTCTATGGGCATACACACCAACAGACTCCCACTTGCACTTAGATCCAGTCACCTAGGAACCTTAGTCCTTGTGACCTAGGATGACCATCATGCTTCTACTGAGAAAGGGCCTTAGTCAGTCGATCAACTATGTTGTCTTCAGTTGGTACTTTGCAAATCTTCACATCTCCTCGCTGTACGATCTCTCATATGAGATGGAAGCACCGCAGTTTGTGCTTGGACCGCTGATGTGATCTGGGATCCTTAGCTTGAGCAATAGCTCCATTATTGTCACAATAAAGCTCAATTGCATCACAGCTATTGGGAACTACACAAAGTTCAGTGACAAACTTCCTGATCCACACAGCCTCCTTTGTTGCATGTGAAGCAGCAATATACTCGACCTTTGTAGTAGAATCGGCAACTATTTCTTGCTTGGAACTCTTCCAGCTCACAACTCCATTGTTTAGGAAAAATACAAATCCTGATTGTGATCTGTAATCATCTTTGTCGGTTTGGAAGCTTGCATCGGTAACCTCATACAACCAGTTCTTCCTCGCCGCTGTATACAAGGAACTGATCCTTAGTCCTTCGCAAGTACTTGAGGATGTTCTTTACGGCTGTCTAGTGAGAATCCCCAGGATCTGACTGGTACCTGCTCATCATGCTAAGGGCATACGAGACATTTGGGTGTGTGCACAACATAGAATACATGATGGATCTGATGGTTGATGCATATGTGATCCCATTCATACGCTCCCTCTCTTCATAAGATTGGGGACATTGAGCTCTAGAGACGGTGACTCCATGTAGCATGGGGATGTTGCCTCTCTTTGAGTTCTCCATGCTGAACCACTTCAGCACTTTGTCAATGTATGTTCTTTGACTTAGTCTAAGAAGCCTTTTAGATCTATCTCTATATATCTTAATACCTATAATGTAGGAATCTTCTCCTAAGTCCTTCATTGAGAAAGTATTCCCAAGCCAAGTCTTTACCTTCTCTAAGGCTGAGACATCATTCCCCATCAATAGTATGTCATCCACATACAATATGAGGAATGTGGTCATGCTCCCACTAACCTTCTTGTACACACAAGGTTCATCTTCATTTTGAATAAAGACAAACACTTTGACTTCCTCATCAAATCGAAGATTCCAACTCTGAGATGCTTATTTCAATCCATAGATTGACCTTTACAACTTACAAACTTTATTGGAATTCTTTGGATCTACAAAACCTTCAGGTTGTGTCATGTACACATCCTCATTTATATTCCCATTAAGGAATGTGGTTTTAACATCCATTTTCCAAATCTCATAGTCATAGTAAGACGCAATAGCAAGCATGATCCTGATGGACTTAATCATGGCAACTGGAGAAAATTTTTTGTCATAGTCAACACCTTGAACTTGTCAAAAACCTTTTGCAACCAATCTTCCTTTATAAGTTTGCACATTTCCATCCATGTCGGTTTTCTTCTTGTAGACCCACTTGCACTCTTTGGGTTTTACCCCTTTAGGTGGTTCCACCAAAGTCCATACTTTGTTGGAGTACATGGATTCCATCTCAGATTTCATGGCCTCAAGCCATTTCTCATAATCTGGTCCCTCCATAGCCTCTAGATAGGTAGTTGGATCATCATCTATGATCAACTCACGGCCTTCCTGAGTCACAAGGTATCCAAACCTCTCAGGTTCAAGGCATGTCCTACAAGATCTACGAGGTCCTTGTATTACTTGAGGATACTGAGATTCCAGAACACCTTGTGAATCTCTATGTTCCTCTTGTACATCTATCGGTTCAATGTTTTCTTATTGGGCTTGAACCTCTTCAAGCTCTATTTTCCTCCCACTATTTCCTCTGGAAATAAATTCCTTTTCTAGGAACACAACTGTCCTAGCAAAAAACACTTTGTTGTTAGTGGGGTGGTATAAATAGTATCCCCTTGTTTCCTTGGGGTATCCAACAAAATAACATTTATCAGACTTGGGTCCAAGTTTATCAGGAAACATTTTCCTGATGTAAGCCTCACAACCCCAAATCTTAAGAAAAGACAAATTGGGACGATTCTCGTGCCATATCTCATATGGTGTCTTTTGAACTGATTTAGGTGGTACTCGGTTAAGTGTAAATGCGGCAGTTTCAAGAGCATAACCCTAGAAAAAATTGGAAGATCAGCAAAACTCATCATTGATCACACCATATCTAGTAAAGTGTGATTCCTTCTTTCAGACACACCATTATGTTGTGGTGTTCCAGGTGGAGTCCATTGTGATATAATACCACGGGCTCGTAGAATGTCCTCAAACTCCTGGCTTAAGTATTCTCCACCTCGATCGGATTGAAGTGCTTCAATACTTTTGCCAAGTTGGTTCTGTACTTCATTCATGAAATCCTTGAACCTTTCAAGGGTTTCTGACTTATGTTTCATCAGGTACACATAGCCATACCTACTGAAGTCATTAGTGAAGGTAATGAAGTACTGATACCCACCTCTGATGTTAGTTCTAAAAGGCCCACATACATCAGTATGTATGAGTCCTAATAGATCACTAGCTCTCTCACCTTTACCTGAAAAGGGAGTCTTTTTCATCTTGCCCAACAAACAAGATTCACATGTCTCTATTGATTCATAATCAAAAGAGTCTAGATAACCATCTTTATGGAGTCTAGAGATGTGTTTCTCATTTATGTGCCCTAGACGACAATGCCAAAGATACGTTTTGTTTGAGTTGTTGATTTTTTGCATTTTGGTGTTTACATTGTATACACTCATCTCCAGATCTATCAAGTATAGACCATAAGACATTGGGGCACTTCCATAAAAGATCCCATCTTTTGAAATAGAACACTTTCCATTCTTAATAAGAAATTCAAAACCATCCTTGCCCAAACAAGCGACGGAAATGATATTCCTATTTATGGAAGGTACATAATAGTAGTTCTTCAAATCTATTACTAGCCCACTAGGTAGAGTTAGCTCATAGGTTCCTATGGCACTGACGAAAACCCTTGCCCAATTGGCAACACGTAGTTCAACCTCACCTTTCCCCAAAGGCCTACTTCTCGTAAGATCCTTCACATTTGAACAATTGTGAGATCCAAATCCGGTATCAAGTACCCATGACAAAAAAGTAGTAAAGTTAATCTCTATAACGTATACACCAGAAATAGAGATCTCTATCTCTCGCTTCTTCTTCCATCGTTCCTTCCATCCTCTCCATGTTTTGAGCGCAAAAGATTTTTACATTGGTTTGGTGAGAGAACCCTTTTCTTTCTCACCTTTGTCCTTAGAATTTGTTCCATTGATCTCCATCAATGAACTATCCCTCTTCTTAAGTGCACATAGAGTGGATTCAAAGGCTACTGGTATTTCTAGATTGTGCAGAAAACTTCTCACAATCCCCAACCAGTTATGGAATTTATTCTCAATTAATTTTCCCATTTTTAAAATGATTATTTTGCCATTCTATAAGAGAAAATTGCATGTGTCAAAACCCCTTTTGATTTGATTTGATTTGAATAAAATTTGATAGTAGTTAATTAGGCATTTAATTAATTACCGCTCCCACTATTTTGATTCAAATTAACAGCCCTCACCATCAATTCGGAAGATTACAATGCACAATCTTCTAGTGGGTCAAGATCCTGAAATCCTCTGAGTCCTGGACCAGCTAGGGCTGTCGCCCGCAACTCAGATCTTCCAGGTAGGCAACTTTTGACAATTGCATCATATACAACTCTTGAAATATGTCATGTGCAACTCCTTGCCATGATCACCTCCATGCCTCAAGGTGCTAGATCCTATCTAGGTCACCTTGTTAATTCTGACCCAAAGCCAACACGATGAATATGCACCCTGCTAGGGTAGACCCACATATCCATCCTTCACGCTTCCACGAGATAGACAGTGTACCACGCTAGGGCATTCCCACACTTGGCCGATCAAGCTTTGCACATGTGTCGCATTTGGAAGGCATCTAAAACTTTAATATTTAATGAGGGATTTGGTTTTATAGGTACATATACATATCCAATCACCATAATATAGTAAGTATCATATACATGCTATATCCCATAGAAAACATGTAAAATGATAAAAGCAATGATTATGGCCATCCTAATGTGATTCCTTGAGCCAAGAGGAATCACGGTCATCTAGGTCCACATCATATGCAACCTGTACAAGATGAACTCTATGTTTTCTCCTTTCTGGGTTTGATCAACTCATCTCCATGATTGATCTGCTCGCCATTAGGCCGGTCGGTTGGGTGCCACCAGCCGATCGACTGGCGCCTCCAGCCGATCGGTTCACTAGTTTTCGTGCATCTCCTCAGGCCTCCACCCACTCATCTCGCTCCTTGAACTGGTCGTCAAAAAGTCTGTCGTTCTTTGTCATAATAGGAAATAAAAATATATCCTATTTTACATTTGAAAAAGGAAACCCCGAGTTACATTCGGGGGGAGCAAAGGTAGGAAAGAAATATCGAGTTACATCAGGAATAGGAGATAGGGAATCAGTGTGCAGACCGAGATGCAAGCAACCACATTCAACCAAGCACACATACATAGGGTTTATTGGCCATAACCATGTTGTACATCCACCACAAAACTCATTTAAGGGTGACGTGTATCGAGTGCATTCATATTACATATCATATATGTATATAGGGATTTGTGGATTTAGGATTGGACATGCATAAAGCCAATTTTATTCGCATTGTATGCAATAAATAAAGGTGACAAACCAAAATTGATCACATCGATAATCCTAACATATAGAGCAGTTGACGTGGATTTGATACCACTGTTGTGTTATAGAGCAGACAGAGAAGGCAGCGGAAACAAAAAATTTCTTCTCCCAAACCCAGAATAAAGGAATCATGTCAACGTCTATACAATAGGAAGGATGGTTTGTACAGGCGTACCTTATCCCGAGGCTTGCTCGACGACGTTTCCCCATGACTTGCGCGATCTTCACCTTCGGTCTTGGATGGTGTTTGTGCAGCTCCTGGTCTCACCAGGACTGTCGGGATTGGCAGCTATCCTCCGAGTGGGAGAAGTCTCCCGCCTCTGCATTCATCCACACGGACTTCCTAGAACTTCGATCTCCTTATCCCACAAAGAATAAGAAGGAGTCGCACCCTCCTGTCGACATACTAGTCACCAACACACTCTCCTACAACCAGTCACTTTTTTGCAGTTGTCTTTCCCTTGTTGTGCCTCCCTTATCGAGTAGCACTTGCTCGGGCTCTCTCGGTTACCAAAACCAGAGAGAATGACAACTTTGCATAGCAACTGGTGTTCTGAGTTGTACTTTGAGAAGCCCCCAATGCCCCTATATATAGGAGGGTCATGGGACATGGTTCTCTACCCCAGGCAATGCGGGATTAAAGCAGGAGTAGAAGGGTTGGAGATTTTCCACAAAACAACCAACTGCGCCAGCTGAACCAATCATTTCAACCGTGAAACGGTCGGTTGGTGACCTAAACCGATCGGTTCACACCTTAACCGATTGTTTCACACCTGAATCGATCGTTTGGGACCCATGAGCCGATCGGTTAACTTTTGAGCTGATCGGTTCGTGGTCCTGGTCCAACTCAAATTGACTTACATATTTGTTTCTCATTAATCAAATATTAATCCTTGTCCAAATCGAATTTGTACAAGTGAAACAAATTGCATATGAAAAATACTCTTCTCACTTTCCAAATGATCTCGATTGGTCTCATGAATTGACCGGTTCAACAATTGAGTCGGTCATTTCATGACACATGAGCCGATCGACTCATCTCCTGAGCCGATCGGTTCACCAAACTGAGCCGATCGGTTCATCCCATGAGCCGATCGGTTGGGGCAGCATACTATGCAAAATCAATCAATTGTAGTTTCAATTAATCCAATACTCTAATCAATCAGTCCAACACCTTGAACACTATGATATTGAGCTATCAATCAACTGCGTTTAATCGAACTACTAAACTCCTTTAGTAATCAATCTAACATCATTTGTGGATAAACTCCTCTTCTAGGTTAAATCCTATGTCTGTGACCCTGTAGGTCCATTTCACGTTGGCAGTGAAAGTCCATAACACTTATGACTTCACAAGCAAAGAGTGGTGCCTAGTCGCACATCAGTGCTACCCAAGTGAAATAGAAAGTTGGAGAACAACTTTCAATCCTACAATCCGTGAATGGTGTTACAGTGAATGTATAATTCCTTTGTCACTAATGTCCTGAATGAACTCAAGGCATGGTACAGTCATCCTTTCAACGTTCATCCATTTCCTTGATCTCAGAGTAGACTGGGTGAGATGTGTGTGACATCAATATCACATATTGATTCACACATGCATGTGCATGCCTTTGTCAATCCTACTCATCATGTGGCCATGGACATCAAACTCCCTTAGGAGGGACAAACCCCATATCTATCACTCACCCCTCAAAAGCCCCATGTGTCAAAGTCACCCAATCATCACCTTTATAACAACCCATGTTTCAGGACTGCGTTTGATGATGTCAAAGTGTACCCAATGACATGTGTTGAGTATAGTGATTTTAGGTCGAAGAATCACATTCACCACCATCACTGTGAGAGCTGACTGTGACTTCCAAATCATGGTTCCATGTGTCACTCTCACGGTGGGTCTGTCTGGTACATTTGTTCTCTAACAAGTACCTATGTGCTTGGCTTGATATCACTATATCATGACTAATGAGATTATGTCATCAACCAGAAGACAATCTAGTCTTTAGTGTTATTGAAGTCTATGGTTATTTATACAATAACAACCGACTAGGGACTAAACAAGAATGTATACTCTTAACATTTGTATGATCTCATCGTTTAGGTCCTCAACCCAAAAGCATACGTCATCGAGTAAAACAATTCTTTATACATCTATCATGTTACACTATCATCTCAGAAATAGTCAAAACATATAGATTGGAAATTGCCTTTATTATTATTATTCAAATCATTTACAAAGTATCCCATTACAATCATCATATGACTTGCTCTATGGGCATACATACCAACAGTAGAAGACAAGCCAAAAGCCATCTGATCTGGCTTGGATCCATAAGGCTCGGATCTAAGGGCTGGGAATCACCCATTCCTTTGCAAGTGGATCGCTGACATGGAATTTGTCAATAAAAAGGCAAATAGAAGGGGATTTTGAGCACATAACTTCCAAAATTCATAGAAAATAGTAGAAATGTCCAAATGACATGAAATTTGGACCATAGATTCACAAAAATGTGGAGAATATCTAGAAAAAGTTTGAGAGCCAAATTATGAAGTTTTATGGGTCAATTTGATTATTTGGACAAAGTGATGATTTATTCTAATTTGAGGTGTGATAATGTGTATAAAAACTACATTGATCACCATATTTCGTATTTGAGTCTCAAAATTGATTATATAGCTAAGAAAAATAAATTGGAGCCATGAGTGAACATAAAGAGGGAAAAAGAGTAATTACTTTATCTTTATGTTAAAATCCACTTTGTCACATCCTTCCCTCCTTAAAAAGGAATTTTGTCCCCAAAATTCAAAACATCCTCAAAATCATAATTGTCCAAATCCAGATCATATCCTCAATTATTTAAACATCCTCAATTATATAATCAAAATCATGTCCTCAAAGTTCAAGTAATACAATCATCATAATTGGAATTCCATGTTCCATATCATAACCAACTTGGTACTAACATCATTTCATCATCGAGCAATTGAGTATCAAGGTCAATTAATATATTTTTCAAAGTCATCATATGAGTCACAAATATGGAAAGCGTCCTATTGATCACAAATTTGGAGAGATCATATTTTAGGTCAAACAAATAGAGTTCAAGTGTACAAGGTGACTTTCAATTCCAATATCTCAGGGTCTTAGACTCTACATTGGCCGATGTGGGGTTATACATCCATGATTTGAGATTTCAAATTTCAACATTTCAAGACCACATAATACTTTCAATATCATGATTTATGAGCTCAAAATCACTGGGAGGTCCCACCCTAGTCCTAATGAGAGGTAAACCCTAAGTCATAAATTGAGAAGTCAAAATAGTCATCATTTCTAAAATTTCAAATTTTGGGATTTTGAAGTCATTAATCATATATCTCAAGGTCCAAATAGTGTGATCATAGGATTTGTATCATTATTGAGATTGATAATAATGAGTCACAAGTTCATTAATCAATATCAAGAGTCGAGATTTTAGGCATCAAAAGTTATAGGTCTAGTATTTTGAAGCTAGGGTTTAGATTCCTATTTAAACCTTGGGGAGATCACTCATCTATATTCAATTTTAAGAAAAAATATTCAAGCAATATTCGATCAACATATCAAGATTTCATTATCATTGTATCCAATGTTGATGAATGATCTACACCTAGGTCTATCTAGGAAGTCAACCACAAGCTATAGTCAATATTGTCATATATCAAGATCATTATCAAATCAATATTCAAGATCGAGTATGAACCATGGGTTTAACCTATTAGGCTTAGGTCAACTAGTCAAAATCAGGTGAAAGGGTATACCTTTCCAGACTCTAACTAATCAACAAAGAGTTAGTCATAATAGGGATGTGACCTAGGTTAAGGGAGTCATGAGTCAACTATTACCCTTATCTAGCACATTACCAACATTATTTTTTATCCATTGAGCTTATTTAAATAGGGAGAGTATCAATGATTAAATCATATATATTAAAGTGATAAGATCAAAATTCAAGATAATGGGGAAATAATGTCAAGATTTGCAATTCTTTCCTTTCATGATCAAGGTAGTGTTATAATTGGGAATTTAATTGATGATTTAGGTCCATGCTCATCATGTCAAAATCGAGTTTGCAAAAGGCATCAATAGTCAATAGGAAAAATGCTTTTTGCATCATAGTATTATATCATGATTTTGTGAGTATAAGACTTAGTCATTTGATAGCATGGTCAAGGTGTGTATAAAATAGGATATGAGTTTTCTTAACTATGTTTGAGTTTTAATCAACAATAGGGCAACATGGGCTTAATCAAATAGAGACCTCATCAACAATGAGGTATAAGGTACAAGTCATCCTTATTTCACCAAATCAAGATTTACCTCAGCATAGGAAGCATGTAGTCTAGTTTGGCTGAATTGAGTTTACATGATATTAGGGTTCATACAAGAGTATTCAAGTTTCATTGATCAAAATAGAGTATTCAAATTAAGGTCAGATCATAGTATCAACTTTCAACAATTTAGCAATATTCATTTTTCCCATGCATAAGCTACCCATAATCGAGACATCATGTGGTAAAAGGTCATGAGAAGGACCACATGATGATATGAGAAGACTACCTACTCTTCATCTACATGGGTGGCTTAGGATTGTCCTTAAAGAAGAGATGAGATGCTAGAAGACTCTCTAGGGTTTCACAAGAGAGCCTTTAGGTCCAATTCTAGATCAATTGAGGCCAGGTAGAGTGGGAAATCTCAACCACCATGAAGACGGATAGGAGAAATTATTCCAGGACCCCGAGCCTAGACACCTCAATTTTCACCATTATGGACTTTAGGGTTTCTTGGGTGTGATAGACTTGAGAAATTATTTACTTAAAGTATATGAGAGTGTGTAAGCTCTAATACTAACTATCACAGAACCGTTCTTACCCCAATCCCAATATTACTGCCTAGACAGTAGTAAGAGGATTGAAGCACCCATCCCTGAGTTCCCGATAGGATCTATCACACTGGCATATACATTAAGAAATAATAACTCAAAAAATTGGATATTTAAAGGACAACTTACCCAATATGGAGATTTTTCCCAATATATCCTTATCATCAGAGTATGTAGAGTGCAGAAGCGATCTTATTCAGTAGTCCATTTGTATTGCCTAAAATCAAGAAAATCAAGACACAACCATGCAATTGCACGATACGCTATGAAAATCAAGCAAAGAGATTTATAACAAAATAGTATACTTGGCAGGACTTATATTTAAAAGAATAACAAGCAATTTGCAAAACCAACATTTATTCAACAAGTTTTTAAGCAATTCGACTTTTATTATGAGTTCCCATTATGTTGTAATTCGAGAAGCATGCTTATATATTTTGTGTGACTTTATTACCCCAATGCAATGGGGAAGGTCACTAGACTCCTTCTCACCATAGGAACATAGGAAGCCAATGTACAAGTCCCACCTCTCAATGAGGGGGTTGCTTGCACCCAATATCAACATTATCAACGTCATCATCATTATCAATATACGGACAGTCATAATGGGCATGCAATTTATGTTTTCATGTTTTTCAAAATATAGTATAGACAAATGGAAGACGAATCATAGGGATCAGTGCTCATCCAAGTAAGTAGCCAAGTATACAGTCAAGAGATACATAAAAGTATCTTCAATACAATCAAGAAGGAGTTATATAATAGCATACCTTTCACCAAGATTTCGAGTATAGATCACGAATAATAGGTTGACACTTCGAGTTAGATCCTAAAACACCATATTTGGATCAAGGGTCAAGATCAAGATATTTGGAAATCTTATTTCAGTATTCAAGATTAGGGTTACACTTTCCTATGTCAACCTTAGGGTGAGGTCATCCACTTTTAATTCATAATATATCAATATGTCTATCATTATTCAAGTGTCAAGAATATTTCAAGTGTGGATGACCTACTTAGGTTTTCTATGATCATATGTTTAAACCCTAATTTATGGTCATTATCCAAGTCGTCATCAAATTTCTCTTTCATCATCATGATACTTAGTATAATTGGAATTTCAAGACTAGATTGATGGGTCAAAAATATATCAAGGGTTTTGCAAGATTAAGATCAATCATCATAATATTAAGGTTAATCCCTAGTTCAATGTGAATGATTCACATTCTAGGGGGAATGAGTTACAAGATCAAATTTAAACTCATATTAATCAAGTTTGGCTTCAAGATGATCATTAGAGTCAAATATTAGGATTTCAAGGGATTAATCACTAAAATAGAGTCATTTAACAAATTAAATAAGCAAGAGATCAAGATTGAATTATATCAATTAGTATCATTTGGAATCATGTTTCAAAAGTATCTTTAATCATTTCATTGGATTTTTCTGATTAAGATGGACTATCATTCAAATTATTTGGAGCTAGGATGCATTTTCTACAATTACAACAAGATTTGGACATTTATATGAATTTTGAAGAGAGGGGAGATATTTACCTTATTTGTGAAAATCAAGGGTTGTTGGATCAAGATGGGTGGCCCAGATCACACCACAAGGCTCGCTTGTCCAGGATCATGTTGAATATCTATTTGGCTAGTTTATTCATTGATTCAGCTGGTTCACCCCTTTGATAATTGGTTCATACGCTAGTAGGTCGGTTCAACTAGATCGGCAGGTTCCTCTTGAACCAACCGATTTGGGGACTTCTCCTCCCTCGTTTAGGCCTTGCGCGAGCCATCAAGGTAGGCAGAGGAGCTCACCGGTGTGGAGCAACTCTGGGAGCATCAGTGGGCAGGGGAGTCAGCCAAGGTGCCACCCAAACATATCTCCATCTCGCGAACTGGAAGAGCACCTTAAGTGGTGGCCCAATGCTGCAAGGAATAAATATCCAATTTGGGCTTTGCGGTGGAGCCGCACCGCGGCAGGAAGGTCGGGGAGGGAAAACAGGGGTTGAGGCCGTTTGAGGTCACGGAAACCATGGTATCTTCTACGGAGTGATGATTGGAGTCCATTGTGGGGTTTTTTATAGTGTTAGGACTAGGTTTAGGGCTTGGTCTATCTTTAGTGGCAGCCATGGCTGCCGATGTGAGAGGGGGAGGTGAGGAAGGTGTCTTGGTGGCTGGTCAGAGCATTATTGGTGGTCAAATTAGAGCTGGATCAATTCAAATTCATGAGGGGGGCATTTTGGCTCGCCTCAAAACTTGAATGGAGGCCATGGGCGGGAGATCTCGCTCTCAGCCTTCATTTACTCCTCCCCACTGATTGCGGGAAGTAGAAGACAAGACAGAAGCCATATGATCCATCTTGGATCCGTGTGGCTTGGATCTAAGGGCTGGGAATCACCCCTTCCTTTGCAAGTGGATCGCTGACATGGAATTTGTCAATAAAAAGGCAAATAGAAGGGGATTTTGAGCACATAGCTTCCAAAATTCATAGAAAATAGTAGAAATGTCCAAATGACATGAAATTTGGACCATAGATTCAAAAAAAAGTGGAGAATATCTAGAAAAAGTTTGAGAGCCAAATTATGAAGTTTGATGGGTCAATTTGATTATTTGTACAAAGTGATGATTGATTCTAATTTGAGGTGTGATAATGTGTATAAAAATTACATTGATCACCATATTTCATATTTGAGTCTCGAAATTGATTATGTAGATAAGAAAAATAAATTGGGGCCATGAGTGAACATAAAGAGGGAAAAAGAGTAATTACTTTATCATTATGCTAAAATCCACTTTGTCACACAAGGCCTGACCTACGACCTTCATATTTTGAGAGCAATTCTCTATCCAACAAGGCTATGAGATGGGAAACCCAACTTCAAAGCATATTGAGCCTTGTGTGAGACCTAACAAGATTGGATCTCTAGAATATATATACAATTTTTTGTTGACCCTCACACAAAGACCATCTTGTAGTTTGTAGGTTGCATTCCATCACATATTGATAGCCATGAATATGTACCTAAGAATAGACCACAAACATTAGGTCGTGATGCATAAGAAGATCCAAAAGCCTATTTCGCCTCCTTGACAAATATGTCTAAAAGATGAGCATGACTTAGAGGATACATGCATTGGACACTCACCTTGAATGGATGATGGATGGAGGCATTCCCTTCCTATCATTGCTACTACTCCATAAGAAGAAGCACTCCCTTGAAGAAGAGATTGTTGCTAGGATATGGAATCAAGTTGACAAAGCAGACTAGTGCATCACTATCGTACTCTCACATTGGGTGAAAAGGAAGAAGTGCAGGGGGGGAAGAAGGCTAAATAAATTCCAAGAAGATGGTAAAGTGTTGAAGACCTAGAGATGAATACCTATACTCCTTACAACCTAGCCACACAAGGTTGAAGGCTTAGAGAAGCCTGATCGAGGGCTCCATACCTCAAGCTACAACTACCTTATGGCTTGGTGGCCCCTCTTTAAATCCACCACTAGGTAAGTATTTAACTAGGATGAAGGGTGGGTCTAGTGAATCCCTAAATAAGAGGTAGAAGCTTTAGGTTATCTAGACATGTTGAAGAGCACTAGCAGTAAATAACACACCTATTGGATCTCTATGTCAGCTCCTTTTCTTGCAACCTATAGTAGTAAAGATAGTGGCATGTACACAACCAACCGAGACATAGGGGAGAGTTAATGGATGTCCAAGTAGATCCCACCCAAGGAAACTAAGATAATTATTTTTTCATGAAATCACATAATCTATCTTGTACAAAGCATAAAAATGGGTTATAGCTTAAAAAATAAAAACAATATACTTATTTTGATCAAATTTTGGTGATCTAAATAATTTGATAGGTTACAAGATAAGTTTTGACTTTGTTTTTATTAAGATTCAAACTTAGAATACCTTTGATTATAATTATAGGTTGATGAATAGTTAAGATTGGGAGTATCTTAGTAGAGTTGTTCCTACGAAATAAGTAAGTAGTCCATGCCTTGGGTTTAAAAATGGTTCTTTTATTTTTCTTATATACATACATACATACATACATACATACATACATACATACATACATACATACATACACACACATACACACACACACACACACACACACACACATATATATATATATATATATATATATATATATATATATATATATATATATATATATATATATATATATATATATATAGTATCATGGAATACATTGTAAGGTAATTTTATAACATGGTTTTCACTTGTATTTTATATAATTGAAATGCAATTATTAGAACAAAAAGAATATATTGGAAAGTTTGTGTACTTTGTTTTAAAAGTATGTTTTTCTCTTATAAAATTCCCTTTGCTATGGTTTTCATGGTTTCTACTATTTTTATCAGCCCAATAATGGATATAAAGGAATAAGGAAGAAATAAAATCCAATATTAAGAAAAATGTAGAAATAATGTATAATAAATCATGTGCTTCTGAGAATTGTGTGAAATTCTCTAGAAATGTGGTGTGAAAGGCCACTAGTAGTTGGTTTTCCTTTTTACATGGTTCCTAATAAGAAATGTAATCAAAATAAAGAATATGGGAAAAGTAGAAAGAGAAAAGAATAGATTTAATGCCTAAAATGTGCCTTATAGCAGGAAGACTTGGATATTGAGAAAAGTATATTTTGTTTTTGAGTTTTTGTCTCAAACTTCACCCACACTTAGAGGTAATGTCATTAAAGACTTTCCCTCAAAATTTGGGATTGAAAGAAAATAAGGATTGAGAGATATAGAATTTTCTAGAATTCCAAAAGTGAATGGTTTAACATGGAATTGTATTAAATGTCACGAAAATCCTTTTCATATTAGGATAATTGGTTTTGTCATGAACCATGACAACCACTGGATCTAAATCTGACAAAACATGCATCGTCACCTGCCCATGATGAATTGGCAAAGAAGGAGCAGATGAGAAGAGATTCCCAAATTGAATTCCTTACGAGTTAATGCACAAACAAATTGGGAAATCTCTTCATCCACTTTGTGAGATTTGCACGAATTCACCTACCCTAGGTTTCACCTACATTGGAGGGATCTATAAGATTTTCCCAATTCACAGTTCTAGGATTCACTCTGCTTCCATTGGGTGGATATAAATAGGATGCTATGGACTCCCCGCGGGATCACCAACTCACTTCTAAGACTTGGTAGAACCTTACACTTATTCCTCTGTTCTCAATTTCTTTGCTAGACTCATCCCTCACCTCTATGCCTTCCTATCTTCTTGCCAGAGTTCCTTCTTTGTCGTTTCATCAGTTCCAACCAGTGTCTAAGCAACTAAAGGCACAACTGAGTTCATGGGAGCACAATAGTGGCCCTGGTACCCTCATTTGTCACTTTGAGGATCAATATCCTAAGGTTAATTGCTTGGTTGACCACCTACTTGTGTGAGAGGAGGAGAGCCAAGGTAGAAGATAATCTCAGAGGAAATTATTTCTCTGCCCCGCCTCCTCTTCTATTCGGGTAAGGACATTATGATCCTTTCTTCCCTTTTTCTCATTCAGGCTAAGCAATCCATCCAAGCACACCCAACCTGGGTGGCGCTAGCCCACTGTCATCTCAGCCTAGTTGGCAAGACCAGGACCGGGGCACGTTGCCTAGGTGGCAACCTGTGATTGGTTGAAGTGAATTAAATTTGCAAAAATTTTAGTAAATCATAGGGTGGTCTAATGATAGCATGTAATATATGCAAATTGATCAGAAAAATACAAGGAATGCAATAAAAATATAACCAAGACCTATGTGTATATAATTTGAAAATTGCTTAAAGTTGCTAACTTAAATGTGTTTAATGTGTAAAACCCCTAATTTCTAGGTTTTGATGATATTAATATGTGTTCAATTGATCTTAATAGTCAAAGATTGACCTTTTTGGATAAAAAGGGTAACCTGGATCTATTTTGAGTTAATTCATAGATTGATGAATTAGGGATTTCTTGAGATTATAGGTGCATATGATAATAAAATTAGGGTTCGTGAATTAAAAATAAATGAAAAGTAATAAATGGAGTTTGGGAATCCAAAACCATAATGAAACCTTAAGTTGACCCCAAAATCATAACTTGAGACTCAAGTCAATCTTGATGACGGAAAATGGGCAAATAGTAATACTTGGGTGTTATGCTTTATTTTCAGGGTAGTTGCTTGATTGGTTACTTTGTTTGCTTTTTTCTTGTATATCGAATACTTCTGAGAAAGGTATATGGGTATGCCTATTACTACCTACATTAGTTTGTTAATGTTTTCTGAAGTTTGTATGATTAATTGCAAATCAAACTATGGATGTTTTTTAATTTCCTACAATCTATAAAGCCACTATGCATATCACATGATATATTAATAACTTGCTCAAACCCCTCATACCAACTCTGGAAGTTTGAGCAATGAATAAGAGAGAGAAATTCATTAAGATGACTAGGACCAAGTCCCAGATTGGGAAGACCAAAACGACATCTAGCCCCAGATTGGGAAGGTTATATGAGGTCAGCTCCCAAATTGGGAAGACCAATGTGGCACCTAGCTCTAGATTGAGAAGGTGGCCTAACGTCCACTACAGGGATAGGACCCTGAGAAAGGGTACCCAGACATTAAGTAAAAATGGGTTGATAAGTTATGATGAAAATGTTAATTTTCATTCTGTAACAATAATTGTTGTGAATATGTTGTTACACCTTGATGCAAATATTTTATTTCCTCTACATACCAATATAACTTGTTATACTGATCGTGTTTTTATTTCATCATGTTTTAGGATAACCTGCTATATTTATGCAAATATGATGAGAAATGAACATCCAAAGGAGGAGGCGTCAAAAGAAAACATTTAATGTAATCCATGAGGATATAGATAGTTAGTTATTATTTCCAGTTACAAACATTAGTTTTTCCCTTTCCAATGTAACTCCTTAGTGGATAGTTTACATTTTATGTTGTTCAAACTATTTCCCATTTAGTGAAATTTATTAATTATTTTTTGTTAATTGTTAAACCATCAATCCTATAAATAAGGTAATGGCCCATTCCCTCTCGAACCGCCTGAATAGGGGATAATAGGGGGAGGGGGTCGTTACAATAATGAATCAAATTATACATGTTAAAGTAGGTTTTTTGGCTTATTATAATAAAAGCATGACATTAGATCAAAAATTATGAAATAAATTATCTTCACATAAGTATTATTATCTGGTTAGAATCCCTACACTTTAAGTAAATCAAGATAATTGTAAGTTGGTCTCTACCCTAGTTGTAGGTTGTTAATCCATATGTAGGAATACTACCTTGTAACCACTTACAACATATGGCATGGACACAACAACTTCCAATTGTTGATCTATCAGAAGGGACTCAGTCTTTTAGCCTTTGAAATCATGTAGTAAGGATATAGTAATTTATGTTTATGGTGGATAACATCACATTATGGAGAGCTACCCATTTTATGAATACCTTGTTGTGTATAAGATAATATTAGTTCAAGGTATAGATGTTCCTACTTAAAGATCATGTAATGTTTAATAATTAAGAAAATTCATACTTCAATTTTAGTATATGTTAGGCTTTACAATATATTTTTAGTTTGAAATTATTTTTATGATTTTTTATTCTATACCCAACCACTAATATTGGTTTGTCAAAGTCATGGCTAAGTTTGGATGCTCTTAGGTTATCTATACAATCAAAGGATGTTTATCTAGTTTTCTATATTATCATGTATTTGTACTTTTAGTGTAAGTCTATGAGTAAAATTTATATGAGTATCAATATAAATTATAGCATGTGAAATATTTTTATTATTTCAATGAGAAATATATTTTTGTGATAACCTTTCAATGTGATTCCAATGTTACATGCTTCCATCTTATTAGACATGGACCACTCGGGTTGCTACAAAACTTGTGGTGTATAGTCACATTGAGTTCAATCAATCATATTATTGTTTATAGAAAGTCTTTCATATTAAATTAAGAGACATATGAAGCTTATCAAATTATTCATTAAGTAGGATAATAAATTTTTAGTCCTACAAGTGATGTAGGCTAAGGTCGTTCAGTAATGAACAATGTGAATAGATTTGATGGCTTGATTTATAGAAGAGATTGATTGGAAATGATGTTCCCAATATACAATAAAAGACAATAAAAGGTGTCAAAACCAAGGGACATGATTTCCAAGGCTAGAAACAACTTCAATTAGAAACTATCAAGACCCTCTCCTTTTATTATAATAAATTCTAATCATTAGAGAGAAACCTTAATCCAAACCTAGATAAGGGTAAAAATACCAAATCCTCAACAAACACAATGAACAAAGTATGAGAAAAATAAAGATAAAATTCTCCTTTTCCTCTTTCATAAAATCTTGTAAACCAATGTCACATCATTACAAATCTTTTACAACTCCATTAAACCAAAATCAAATCTTATTTCTCATATGTAAATCAGTTTACATCATATTACATGTAAATAAAAGAGCTAACTCAATAGACTATCCATCTTGGGAAAGAGAGTGTATGAGGGCATTCTAATCTAGATTATTCTATTCACATCTTCTTTGTCCTGACCTCTCCACTAGATATCATTATACCTTAAAACATTTGAAACAACCTCATGAGACTCATATAGAGCCCCTGTGAGTGGATACATCCCACTCAAACTGAGTACATGTATCAACATTAGATTAAGTATATTTAACTCATAAGGAACTTTCACATAATACAAAGTCTAATAGGTAATCCTAATATCTAGCACATCCTTTTTATCACAAGAATATAATCAATTAGATCAGATTTTCACCATACATCCAACCTTCAAAAACTCTTTATGAGAATATCTATGAGCAAATCAGTAGATCTTAATTACGTCAAAATGATAATACAATTGAAGGAGTAAGAAGTCAATATCTAAATAGTAGAATTAAGACATAACAATAACAACATCTTTTGATACCCAACTAGGAAGACTAGGAATGCATCTTGTAGTCCTGAAGATAAAGTACACATAAAACATGTCTTCCAAATAGGAATATTTAAATAACAAGTAAATCAAATTTATATTGTGACTGGATATTAAATCTTATCATAAACTAACAGTCAACATGTAAGATCATATTCATACTATACATATAAGAAGAATGAAACACTTTATAATTGTAAAAAATGGCTAATTTTTACAAAAAGAAATGTATTCAACAACAATAGATTTATCAAGTAGCAGTAAAAGGAATCTAACAAACATTCAACTCAGGTCTACACATCTTGTCATCTTTCATAAATTTGCTATGGAACTACTATTACTCCTAAACCATCGGTTTGTTTCTCCTGAAATTTTGAACATATTTTTAACTTTCTAGTACTTTATCTCTCAAAATATTAACACCCACAGTTTATGAGTCTAAGATATCTAGACTAACTTATCTCACATTTAGTTCAATTATAAATATTTAAATACTCATAGTATCTTTTAATGTGATTCCAAGGTCAAGTATTGCTAATTTAGCTCAATTTCTTAGTTCTGCATCCCACATGGGATGGTTAGATAAAAAATGGGGGCGATTTTCATTTAGGTGCTCAAACTTCTAGAAAAGTCAATGAAGTTTAAATATGAATGAAAATTTAGTAAATGGGATTTTCAATTTGACAATATCATAAATAATAGCTTAATAATTAAATTTAGCACCAAAATTGAGTATGTTACAACTCTCCACCCCTTATAAAGATCTCGTCCCCAAAATCATCACCACCATTGTCAGATACAGTTTTACTCACCATGAAAGGATTCTACTAGAAATCTAAATTGGCATGTCAACTATAATGTAGTATCTTCACCAACTCTAGTTTATCCTCTAGGGTTTTCCAATACTCCCTAGGTTGTGACTTAGATCAAGAAATCATCGATAAAATTCCATAAATTCATTTTTTATACACGTAATATTATAAAGAAAGAAATTTTTTAAGGGAAACATTTCAACGCAAGCATGAAAATGGCCAAAATCATGGCAAAAACTAAGGCCTAGTTTGGAGAGACACATCTCAACTCCCGAAAATTCATACAGTAAATGGCATTCGTAATTTCCACAGTGAGTCTGCCGCAGCAGCACACATGCACGCATAACACTGTCAGAGGTAAAAAAGGCTGGCCAAGCTTGTAATTATCAATCCTCACGATTTTGGCGTGACTGAAAACTCACGCAAAGTGCGGCCGCTCAAGCTCTGTAACACGTGTTCATGGTTCCAGCTGCTACGATGTGGTAATCGACACTGCCATCTACTAAGTAGATTTGCGGGATTCTAAAAGTGGCCAGCCAAACCAGGCCTAAGTCACAATCACCTTTTCCAACACCCAATGTACTAACTACTTGGATCAATAGTGAAAATAAGATTTACCTAGAACCTAAAGGGTCATTAGGGTAACTTCACTTATGATATGGAAGAAGGATATTGTTTTTCTACCAAAAACGATTCATAAATTCAAACTTAGGGGTTTTGGTATCGCTATTCACCTTTCCAATAGTTATAATCACATTGGGTTGATGGTTATGTCTAGGGTTTATGATTTTTACCAAGTAATAAAAATCATTTTGGCCAAGTTGATATGAAAAGTGAGGAAACCCCACCATCACCAAAGTGGATCGGGAGTAATTATTCTAGAATCATCACTAAACATCCTTCCTTAGACACCTCAGCTCAATCTACTTACATGGCAATGTATTTAAATTATGTATTAGATGAATAATTTCACCTAACTTCATATTTCTATCTTATGTGAATAGGGTTAGCAAGACTAAGGTTGGTAGTGAACTACTTGCCTAAGTTCTAGGTATACTAGATATCTAACCCTGATTCCATGAGACATGCATGAGTCTCGAATGTTCACAACTCTGAACCATGTTGTAAGGACCTGATCTTTATGATCAAATATTTACAAAATGTATCAAAAATATAAATAAACTTAATTACAATCATACTTACACTAGAGTCGCAGAAGCTTACAAATATGATTACAAGATTTAGAAAAGGAATTGACTCCTAACTACTCTTAAATAGAGGATAGATCATGCACGTCTCTTCTAGTCTTCTTTGTAAAACATGTCCATGAGTTCTTAGAGGAACAAAACCTCACATGGACCCCATGAAGGGAAAATATGTGTCAGCTAGGCTAGTAAATCTAATTATTGAGCTACTTTAAAAATAAAGTGTTATGATATCAAATCTGGGTAAGATGCTTGGTGGACTAGGGAAATAACAAATGGTAATCTAGTTACCATGCTAGTTTCTTAAAGGTACAACAATTCAAAGTGGTAACTAGAAAACAATAAAGGGATACACAATCTAATGTCAAGATTTCAATATGAAATGATTTTTCTCAAAACTAATATTAAATATCAATTTTTTTTTCAAAATGAAACGATTTGTCCAAATTGAAACCCTCATCTCAACGAGAATCCCAATTTAAACATCCCACATAAGGCTAAGAAGAAGCAAATCAGAGGAAGTCAAAAGGAAACAATCAGTAGCACATGCACATCAACAATAATAAAACCATGCAACACATGTTCACCATTCAACATATAATTACAACATGAATTGTTACAACATTTGATATTACATATTGAACAACAAACTTATACATATACATGTACTACATCTAAACTACATGATCTTAAGACAACAGGTCCACCTGTACATCAGCTCGCCACACAACTCTCAACTATCCTGAATCTTCAAGAGCATAACCACAACCTAAATAAAAGATTACATGCGGTACACATTAGCACAATATTCAAGAATATTGTACTGAGTACGCCTACGTGTCTTTTATATACCTCTCATCATATCTTGGCAATAAGATAAACTAATACTTGGTAGTTATAAAGAAATATAAGAAAAGTGTATACTTGCACAAAGATATTCATTAACAAAAGAGAACACATATTTTAAGCTCATTTTCCATTATATGCTCGTGCATCTGCCTACCAATGGGATAGATGCATTCAGGCCTTGTGATCTTCTTACCAAAGAGATAGATCATTGTACATGTGATTTGCTTACCAAAGAGATAGATCACTCACTAGCACTATGCTTACCAAAGAGATATAGTGCTTTCATATAATGGAACAAATATATTATGTTTCATGTGTTCATAACAATATGTATGGAAATTCAAGCAACATATCATACAAGACAATCATTTCAATCAATACCATATGCCAAGTCTTTATTACCATATAACACAAGCATAATGTATAATAAGCCAAGTAAGAGGTAATGATGTACCTTGATCAAGACAAACCTAATCACACACATTCCTGATGTCAACTACATCTTGGTCAACCTTGATTAAGACAAAATCATATACCACCATCAGGTTCTTATCATCTTGCATCTCATCTTAACCCTAATTATGTCCATTAGGGTTTAGCTTATCTCATTAAGATATGTGCATCATTACTGGTCTTATCTTCTTATAATTAGGTTACCGATCTCATATCCCAGATTATTGTTCAATAACTGATAATCATATTTTCCATCATTAGGTGAACATATTAACACTATGTCACACATTAACCCTAGGTTACATTATTAACGTAACTAGGATTTTAAACCATGTATTAATGTCAACTTCATATAACATAGATTTCATGTATAAAACTGATCTCAAATTTACATATTAGCTTCCAATTACTTATATTAGGGAGTTCTGTAATTTTCATCATTTATTGAGCATGTATGCATTAATTACATTATATTTAGTGTTATTAGCCCTAATTAGCCATATTAATCAAATTACATGATTTCGTACATCAATATGACCATAATTGACATCATATGCATTAAAGACATGGTTATGGACTTACTGACATTTTTTCCATAATTTTATGTCATCGTTTAATATTTATTACTCATGGACTAAGAATTCTACATCTTACATGATATCATCGATATTAAATCATCAAAATCCTGATATTATGCTTTCATATTGTTCTACACATTTTTCTAAGGATTTTGGTACCTTATTTGTAATTTTCTGATAATCGGGCTATTTATTACGAATTATGCAAGATCTGAATATTTCTAGGAATTATACCTTTTTGGGCCAATCGTTGGCCGCCACGTGTCCACTAAGGTCACGCCTCAAGGCTCCTGGACCCATGTTGAGCTGCAGTTCACTGGATCTGGTTCAACAGCTAGCTCTCAGGTTGACTACGTCGGCCGGTTTGCTGGTGGTTTGCCCCTGAACCAAACTGGGCTTCTTTCTTTCTCGCGACTCACCCTGCACGCGAGTATGAGCCCGCCACCGCCATGAGGGCTCTTCTCTGATGAGCCATCATCCTCTCTCTTGTGGTTGGTTGGAAGATCGGCCACACCTCCAGGATGCCACCTGCGTAGGCTCGCCGCCGCCTTCTCTAAGGCGCCACCGCGGGCTCCAACCTCTCCTTCTGGACGCCCAACACACGATGCTGGTGTGCGTTGTTACCTGGCACACACCGCCTCCGCCCTCCTAGGATCTGTGTGAGTGCTGCTGTCAGGTGTGGGGGCAGCAGCATGCGTCGTATCCTTTTCTCGTGACCCAGCCCTTCAGTTCTCCAGCGCACGAGGCAACCGCCACCTCTGCCTACTTCTCCATCAAGCACCACCGCATCCTCTGCCTCTGGTTCTACACAGATCGTTCTCCACCCGATGATGCTTGCGTCAGTCTTCAGTGTCAATGCGAGGTGGACCTCGAACAGGGACAAACGGTGATCCATGCCACCTCGCCTGCTGCAACTACATCCATGAGGATCTGCTCAAAAGCTCCTTTCTCCATTAGTGTCGCCGACTTCTTCTGGACCAGGTCTCTGCGTCCTCCATGATCTGGGCGTCTCCCAACACCAGTAGTGCTCTGCAGCTCTGGCTGTGGAGCACCACTGCAATGATCTCCTCCAGCGAGTGAGGCAGCTAGCGGATCTTCCTTCTCGCCATAACCTTGCGTTGTCAACAGCTTCAAGTCCTCTCTGCTAGGAACCTCTAGACAAAAACAAAGGGAAGTGTCGGTCTTCAGAAGGCAAGGGAAACTACTCCTTTAGCTTCCTCCATAAGGCCACAACTAGGACGTGGACTAGGCATTGCCACTCACTCCACCCACACACTACAACCATAACTGTAAAGTAGAGACCCAATCTCGATTGTTGAGTCCTCATGTGCGGATGGGATGGAGATTGTGCATATGTATCCGTGGCTCTTCCAGTTCAGCCAATGGCATCATGCATATGATCTATTGAGAGACCGTGATCAGCAGTCCACGTGACATTCAATGTCACACCATCTTAGCTTAGGACTATATTAGAACTTAGTTGTATGTATACCAATCTCGTCCATTTAAACAACTCCAACCTCCATATCTTTCTCCAAGAGCATCATAATCTTCAAATCTAAACCATTGACTCCTCATCATATAATCTACTTTCTAATTAAAGACGGTGCCAAAGCTATATGGTTTGACCACTGAATAAAATACCTCAAAAGGCGTGTACTTAGGGATCTTAATCACAATATTAACCTCAATCAACCATCAAGCTTTACCAAAACACTTGGGATTCTCAACTAACTCAACACTTGAATTTCAAAATATCATTAAGCATTCTAGAGGTTCCAAAAGTCCTCTCCATCACATCCTATACACCTTAAAAGAGATTCTGACCTCGAAATTAAGCCAGAAACCACTTTATCACAAGTACCTTTTATCAAAGCAAGATTGCAAGATGTTTCACATGGACGGTTCAGTGAGATCCAAGGATTTTAATAAGCAAAGGAATTCTGTGTCATTGTAGGGTTATTGGCTTGGAATCAATTGTTCAATTTCTACTATTCTTGATTAGGGTTCATATTGAATTATTACTTAATATTACAAATATTTATCTCCCATTTAGAATTTAATATATTTCTATTTATAAGATCCAAAATTAACTTAATAGTTCTAAATGTGTAATTCTTGATGTGAAATATATAAGTTAGTTCTTCTCGTCTATGCCTATAATAATATATATCTCAATTAATTAAATAGGTCAAGGATATCCATCACATAAAGTGTTAGTAACAAAACTACCCTTATTGAAGGGTTCTAAGGTTGACCATTTTTCACACACAATCCCTTCTCTTTCTTTTTCAAAAAAATCCATATATACTTCCAAAAAGCATTCTATTATTTAATGTATATGTATAAGTATAGATATCTAGGTTTTCTCATCCATGAACATTATTTAATTTTAGGAACTTGACATCTAATGATATAATTACTGGTTTAATTGATAGGACATCTTAGGTTTGTAGGTTAATCATCTATATGATATATATATATATATATATATATATATATATATATATATATATACACAGAGAGAGAGAGAGAGAGAGTCAGGTTAGAATACACTCGAGTGTATTCAGAGTAGAATACACTCAAGTAGTTTTCATGATGCAATATTTTTTTTTCAAAATCTAATATTTTGATCTTCTTAAACATCTTGTAAATAGCTCATACACAAAATTTGAGCACATTTGGACATTTATAGGTCATGTTATAAAGACCGCAAAAAATATGCATTTCAAATTAGTCTCACACGTCGATTTTGTTGCCCTTGAATGAGTAACTTACACTCATCCAAATGGGCTTAAAATTTGTATGTAGCCTAGTTATAGTATGACGGTGAAGTTCAATGGTTTATATTTTGCAAAAAATAGTCTTGATATGCAAACACACTTGAGTGTATTCATGTAATTTGTACACTTGAGTGTATTCTAGCCTGACTCTCTCTTTCTTTGTATATATATATATATATATTGATATCTAATGTATGGTTAGTAATATCTTTACAAATTGGTTTCACATGGATATGTCTATATAATACTTATGATACAATTAGGTATGTATGCATAGACTACAATATGTTACAACCTTTTATGTTTTTAGGCTAGAAACTTAGCTACTATCTGATCCTCAATATCATTTGTGTTGCATAATTATCTAGGATATCATTGAGTCAACTACTTAGGAACCTAGATGATTACCATTTTCTATAGAAGCCTATGTATTAAGCCACATGATTTAATTTGTTTAGAAAATAGACTTAAAAAGAAGCAAACATGTTGAGACTGGTCGGTTTCCTTGATTGGTTCTTGGCTGCATGTGTTAGGAGGGATCAGTGATCTCAGGTTGTTGGGATTCTTGGTTGATGGAGATAAGGTGATACCGAGGTTGAGATGTGAGGCTATAGGGGACGTTGGGAAGCAATGGTCCTCGTCAGACCTATGTCAGTTGTAGGTTGATCTTCAAGAGGCCTAGTAGAAGTAGCATAATAGGTGAAGGGAAAGGAGGTGAGGGATCAGTGACAATGAGGGATGGTTACTAGTGGCACCCTCCACCATCCTCTATGGTTGCAGGTGGTGTCTCATGTCATTCTATCATTAAGTGCATACATGTGAACAAGGGTGGTGGCTAGACACTGCTGGGCATTGAAGATCTTCAAGTTATGCCTATGTTGACGCCTCTTCTAATAGTTGTGAGGACAACAGTATAATTTGATTGCATAGGCAAGGCATGTTGTAATAGGGTGGTCGAAGAAGGAGATACGGCGATTGTGGAATCTTAGGGCTTTAGCCCCAAGTCTCAGATCTTTGAGGATTATCAGGGTCATGACTCCAGGAGATGGAGCATGTGACATTTGCAAAGGGTGTAGTGGGGTGATGGCAATGTTGTCTGTAGGTTTTGGTTGTCCATGGGGGTATCAATGATGTTTATAAAGGGTTGTGGTTATTAGGGTTTGCACCTAGGAATCTAGATGATGCTTTGAGAATTTTCAGACTAGCTGAGACAACACTAAGTCTTATCAGTAGCTCACCGACCATTTATATTGTCGGTTTCTTGTCATCGATGGAATTAAGCATTTTGTGCTCTCCTCATGAATATTGAAATGGCATTTGACCTCCAGAGTTTGGAAAAGGAAGAGATGGGAGGGCAAGAGATAAGAAGGGGGATCAGATCCTCGATTGTTCATGTTCTATAGACACAAAACTGTTATGCCTAGGAAACAAGGTTCACATGTTGGTGTTAAGGATGATCCCTTGGTGAGGCACTTTTTTGACCATTTAAATGAAGATCACTTATTATTTCTATTTTTTCTATAATCTTGCATTTTTTTCAAAATTTATATCTCCTAAATCATAGATTCATTCTCCTAAAATTTTGAACACATGTTTAATTTTTCTATTACTTTAGCTCCAAAAATATTAACTCCTCTGATTTATGAGTCTAAGTTGGTTATATGAACTAATCTCACATTTAGTTCAACTGTAATATCTAACTACACATAGTATCTTTTAATGTCATTCTAAGGCCAAGCATTTCTAATTTAGCTCAATTTATTATTTGTGGGTCCTGCATGGGATGGTTAGATCAATAATGGGGGAAATTTGCATTTAGGTGCTCAAATTTCAAGAAAAGTCAATGAAGTGTCAATATGAATGAAAATGTAGTAAACGGGATTTTCAATTTGACAATATCATGAATAATATTTTAGTAATTAAATTTAGCACCAAAATTTAGTATGCTACAACTCTCCACCCCTCAAAAAGATTTCATCCCCGAAATCACCACCTCCATAGTCAAATTAGATACAATTTTCCACCCCGTGAAAGGATTCAACTAAATTTTAAATTGGCATGTCAATTATAACATGGTATCCTTCACCAACTCTAGGTTTTCCTTTGGTGTCTCCATACTCCCCAGATTGTGACTTGGATCAAGAAATTGTCCATAAAATTCCATAAATTCCTTTTAAAGTAATTTTCAATGGGAAACATTTTGATGAAAACCTCAAAATGTCCAAAATTGAGATGAGAACTAAGTCACAATCACCTTTTCCAACACCCACCGCAGTAACTACTTGACTCAATATTGTAAAGAAGATTTACATGGAACCTAAAGTGTCATTAGGGTAACTTCACTTATGATATGGAAGAAGGATATTGTTTTCTACAAAAGGGATTCATAAATTCAAACTTAGGGCTTTCAGTCTGGCTATTCACATTTCCAATAATTATAATCACATTGGGTTGACAATTATGTCTAGACTGTACAATTTTTTCCAAGTAGTAAAAATGTCTTCGGCCAGGTCGATATGCAAAGTGAGAAAACCCCTCCACTACCAAGTCGATCAGGAGTAATTGTGCCAGAAACTTCACTAAACATCCTTCCTTAGACACCTCAACTCAATACATTTACATGGTGATGTATTTAAATGATGAATTTGACGAATAATTTCACCAAACTTCATATTTCTATCTTAGGTGAATATGGTTAGCAAGGCTAATGTTGGTAGTGAACTACTTGCCTAAGTTCTAGGTAAACTAGATACATAACCCTGATTGCACGAGACATACATGAGTGTCGATTGTTCATAGCTCTGATACCTTGTTGTAAAGACCCAATCTTTACTATCAAATATTTACAAAATGTATCAAAAATATAAACAATCTTTATTACAATCACGCATACATCAGATTCGCTGAAGGTTAAAAGTATGATTACAAGATTTGGAATAGGTATTGACTCCTAAGTAATCTTCAATAGAGGATAGCTCCTACAAATCTTTATTAGTCTTCTTTGTAAAACATGTCCATGATTACCTGAAGGAACAAAACCACATATGGACCCCATGAAGGGAAAATATGGGTCAGCCAGATTGGTACTAAATCCAATTATTGAGCTATTTTTAAAATAAAGAGTTATGAGATTAAACCTAGGTAAGATTTCTTGGTGGACTAGGGGAATAATAAAAGGTAATCCAGTTCCCATGCTAATTTCATAAAGGTACAACAATTCAAAGTGGTAACTAGAAAACGATAAAGATATTCTCAAACTAATATAAAAATTTCAATATGAAATGATTTTTCTCAAAACTAATATCAAGATATCAAATTATTCAAAATGAAATGATTTATCCATTAGAAAAATCAATCTAATATTTTGTCTTCGCTAGTGGCTGGGTGCCCAATATTCTCCCCTCTATGAGAGAATGGCACTTTCACCTATGGGGTAACCAGTACTGGGGGACCTCTAATTGTCCATTATCCACTGTGCAGGGTTAGGGGATTTGACCCCCCCCTCCCCAGAATCTAGTGAGACAGAGTTCTTAGACAATATTTAGAATTTTTGTGCCAATATCAAAATCTAACAAAATTTCAATTTCTCAACAGTATCCAACATTCAATTTAATCATGGTGACCTTTCAACAAGAGGGAAGGGATAATAAAATTGGTTCACCACTTTTTCAAAATTATGTAGATGGAACACAACAAGGAAATGAATAGTTCAATAAGGAATCAAGAATATAGTACCATTTCTCAAATAAAGATTGCAAGATGTTTCACACCCATGGTTCAGTGAGCTTCCAGAATTAGAGATCTTATAAGAAAAGGAATTCTATCTCATCATAGGGTTATTGGCTTCGAATCAATTGTTCAATTTCTAGTATTCATGATTAGGGTTCATTGCATTTAACTACAATTACAAATATTTATCTCCCATTTAGGACTTTATATCTTTTTATGTATAAGATCCATCATTACCTAAATAGTTCTAAATGTGTATAAATTAATATGAAATATGTAAGTTAGGTCTTCTAGTCTATGCCTAAAATATCATATATCTTGTTTGATCAAATTGGTCAAGGATATCCATTACATAAAGTGTTAGTAACTAAAATACCCTTATTGAAGGGTTCTAGGGCTAGTATTTTCACATACAATCCCTTATCTTACTTTTTCAAAAAATCTATATATATATATATATATATATACTTACAAAATGCATTGTGTTATTATAAGTATTTCTTTAATTGATAGGACATCTTAGGTTTTTAGGTTAATCATCTATATGACATATATATTGATATCTAATGTATAGTCAATAATATCTTTACAAATTTGTTTCACATGTATATGTCTATATATAATACATATAATACAATTAGTTATATATGCGTAGTCTACAATATGTTACAAACTTTTATGTTTCCTGCCTAGAAACATTAGCTACTATCAGATCCTCAATATCAATCGTGTTAAGTAATTATCTAGATATATCATGGATTCAACAACTTAGGAACCTAGATGATTACTATTATCTATAGGATCCTAGGTGTTAAGCCACATGATTTAATTTGTTTAGAAAATAGACTTAACAAGAAGAAACCTAATTAGATTGATCGATTTCCTTGGTTGTTTCTTAGCCACAGGTGTTGGAAGGGAATAGTGATCTCAGGTTGTCGGGTTTCTTGGTAAATAGAGATGAGGTGGTGCCAAAGTTGGGAGTTTAGGCTATGGGGGGCGTTGGGAAGCAATGTCATTCATCAAAACTATGTAAGTTGTATAATTCTCTCTATAAGGCCGAGCGGATGTAGTAGGTAAGGTGAAGGGAAGAAAGGGGGTGAGGGATCAGTGGAGACAAGGGATGGTTGATGGTGGAACCCTCCAAAGTCCTCTATGGTTGCAGGTGGTGTCTCATGTCATTCTATCATTGGGTGTTGACTGGTGAAGAAGGGTGGCGGCTAGACATTGTTGGGTGGAGAAGATATTCAAGTTATGCCTATGTCGATGCCCTCTTCTAATAGTTCTGAGGATGACAGTTAGAATTTGGTTACATAGGAAAGGTAGGCTTCAATAGGTTGGTTGAAGAAGGACATACAACGATGATGAAATCTCAGGGATTTAGCTCTAAGTCTTGAATCTCTATGAAGTGTGTCAGAATTTGCAAAGGGTGCAACGAGGGTGATGGTAATTTGTTTGTAGGAGTTGGTTTTCCATGGGGGTAGTAATGAGGGTTATAAATGGTTGTAGCTATTAAGTTTTGCACCTACGAATCTAGATGATGATCTTAGTATTTACAAACTGGTCAGGTGGAACTTAGTTGTAAAGACCAAGTCTCTACTATTAAACATGATAAACAAAAACACCAATGTGTGTGGTAGCGGATATTTAAATCTTGACTTTATTCAAAATGTATAAAGAGTACATTACATTATTTTTCCCAAATGGGGTACATCTTTATACAAGAACAAAGGATCTAGGTAGAGGAAGACTTAGACTAAGCCAATATTGTCTCCAAACAAAACAACTTATATATAAAAGCAACTATGATCATGCAAACTATATGTTCCTTTTCTTCTTATCCTATCCTTAGCCTTAGGTTCACCAAGCTTCCATGTGCACTCTGATCCTAGCCTGGATGGTTGGGGTCATCCAGCAAGAGAAAGATAAAAGTATGTGTTATTCAAGAGAAATAGGATAATTAAATAATCTAAAGCATTGCAATATAAAAGATTCTCTACAATAAGAGATTTCAAAAGAAATGAGGCAAGTACATGAATAAGAGAGAGAAAACTGCCATAATCAATCACCACAATAACAATCACATAGCATGAATATATTAAGACACAAACTCATCTCAATGTAGGGTGAGGCACCTACCGGACCTCACCAGTGGCAGGGGGACTAAAACCCCAGTGCCTAAAAAGTGGCAGGGGGACTAAAACCCCAGTGCCTAATATATAAAATGACAGGGGGACTAAAACCCCAGTGTCCGGCAGGAGGACTAAAACCTCAGTGCCCTATGGGTGGTTTGTACTCATGTACACTACATTGTCATTTGGCCTAAAATACATCATTCTTAAATAGTCACTTGGCAGTATAGAGAAATATAAAAGTAACATTTGCATCATAGCTTTGGGAATAAAACCCAAGAAACAATCTCAATAAATGGGCCATCATAGGCAACAACATTATCCAAGTATTTCGAAAAGATGAGCCAACATAGGCAATAGCAAGAATCAAGATTTACAATTAAATGAGTCACATAGGCAATAGAAGCATCACATAGTAAGGAGCCAAATATAGGCAATCACAAGATCCATATAATTCAATTGGATGAGCCATAATGGTAACAAAAGCATCAAATAAGTAAAGATCCAAATAAAGGCATTTAGGAGGATATCAAGGCTAGAACATAATGTTTGTAGGGTTGGATAAGATCCCAACTGAAGAGTAGGTTGATTGCACAATATACATTCCACATAGATTTTACATTCATCATAGATGTTCACATAAATATGATTCACATACTAAAATAGGCTTCACATACATAGGAGCCACATAACTATTTTAATTAATTACCATCACATTCACCAATCTGATTGCATCCAATCCCATATTTCCCTAGTTACAATATTACACATGTATTAATATATATAAAGACATAAAGCATAGGAAAAACCCTAATTTTCTACCTTCAAAACCAAAACTCAATTTGTGACTCAAAACCTTGACCAAACGATTATTCATATTCTCCTGATTAATAAAACATATTTTATTTTCCAATTTGAAGTTAAAATGAATTAATTAGGTATTTTAGAACATTTTATATACTTAAAAGGCATTCAAAGCAAACTTCGAAAAAGGAATCCAAATCATGACTCAAAAACCATAAAATCAGGTTCTACATGAAAAATCCTTTCCATTGACTATTTATTTGCATTTTTCTGACCATGGATCGATTTACTATGAATTAAGTAAAATCGGCCAATCATAATGCAAGAAAACCATAGTGTGATAGTAATTTAAATGAAAATGTAAATTGATGTAAATAATAGGTGAAATGACCAAAATGCCCTCCCGTATAAAATGAAATCGATAGAAGCACCGAGGGTAGTAATGTCATTCGTATGTAACAAACCTTGCAAGCGAGAAACAAAGTTCAAGGCGAAATCACTATATTGCCCATGCCTTAATAATTAACCTATCTAAAGGGCAAGGGTGCCCTGGTCTTAACCTGTCCCTGCTTCTTTTGCTCGTACCCATGGCAAGGGAGTAGCAGGGCGGTGCATTCTCGAGGCCCAAGCCATAGGTAGGTTTCTCATTTCCGGATGCTAGACATCCCAATGAACTCGCCCAAGCCTGACGACCTCAGTGACCCTTTCCAAGACCTCTCTGGTGGTCTGTAGCTCAAGGAGCAGGTGAATAACAGAAGAAGATGGTTGAGGTCGGAACCAAGGAAAAGAACCTGAAAACAAAACACAATCCCTTGTAAAACAACCGTTGGGAGAGGGCGAAGGCACTGGTAGAGTTCTCGTGAGTAAAGAATCACTAGAATGCCAAAGCCTCGAATCGCCGGCGAGCTCCTAATCGGGGTCTATAGGACCCGGTGACCTAGAGCACCACGAGGAAAACGGGGAGTAGGAGAAGGAAGTCGAAGCTCCGTAGGTGCTTACCAAGGTTCCAATTGGACCCGAAGAAGAGGAGGAGTCAGGGCGGCCGATGAACTCACTGAGCAAGAAAGTGATGAAGTTAGGGTACATGAGGAGGCTATGGACCTAATTGAGGGGAGAGGAGAACTATAAGGAGGTCTGGGGTGCTATAGAGTCCCTTATATAGGCATGATAGGAGCTGAGACTCCCTCTGCAACCTGGGGCAGAGAAGAGGAGGTTGCCGACTTAGGGTGTTTCCCACACAGAATATGAGAGAAGTCGAGTAGGTTCTCAAACGAACCAGATTGGGAAGGCGAAGCCAAGGGGACAGGAATCACGCACAATGGTGGAGGAGGGAGTGAGAACGGCAGCAAGGAGCTGGGGCACCGCACCTGTTCAGCTGGTCAGAGGTAGGGGACGAAGTCCCGACCGTTGGATCAGATCTAGGATGATTAGTAGATGTTGGATGCGAGTCCACTATGGACCCGGGGCGCGTGACAGGGAAAATAACCCAAACATTAGTGTTGCAAAGTCAGATAAATGAAATCGATTAAAATGCTTAGTTATACTTTATTAAAAGCTCATAAAATAGATTTGTTGGGCCAAACGAAGTCCAAAAGACACCAAATTTTAACCACATGCTCATATTAAAGTCTAGAACCATGCTATGTAATTATATTCTCGTTTTACTCATTATTTGTCCTTAATTAATATATTGCTAATTAAAGTATATATTAACACATTAAAAGGTGTGAATTATTATGAAATAACTATATTAATGCAATTAGTGAGTCAAATTCGAGGTGATAGATATATAGGAGTATTAAGAGAAAAATATCAACAATAAAATATGTTTTCATACATTTATCTTCAAATTGAAGGAGAGAGAAAGTAAAAGGAGTAATATTCTCATACATTAACTCAAATACACATTATTGCTAATATATTTATCCAAAAAGCTCCAAATTAATATTATCTACTTATATTCTCACATAAAATTCCATTTTGCATTATTAGCCCTTAATTATTACCTTAAGTGGGTTATTTGTGCAAACACCCCTTTATTATCATAAATGAGGGGAAAAGGTAATTTCAACCTTGAATTGTGCTCAAATTGCACAAGGAGTCCAAAAAGAATATAAAAGAAGGGAAATTTATGAAAAAGGTACAACTGGACTAGAAGGCCAAGAAAAGCTCAAAAGTGGGTAAATTGCAGGAAAGACCCTGAGATTCAGTATGTTACAGCACACCACCCCTTAAAGAGGATTTCGTCCCCGAAATCACAACAAGAGGGAATAGAGAGTGGGTGTGCAACATCCCAACCTTAAACACTAGGTTATAACCCTTAATCTAGGGTACAACACAAAATCTACATAAGTCAGGTGTTACTAAGGTTTCCACAAAACCTATAGCCTTTTATCAAACTCCAATTAACATTTTTGCCTTATTAGCATAATCTCCATCCTGATGAGGTATCATATTTATTATACTATCACTTGTGCCACATTTTATTCAAAACAATTACATCTCAATATTATATCATGTGTATTTCCCTCATCAAGGGTTTTAAGCACAATTAGGGTTTTCTAAGCCATTTCAACATTAATTAATGTATTAGGTCAAAATCCTTAATAACATGAATTCATTTTCCATTATCCACTTAAAACTATCATGTAGAATTATAACAAATTATTTTGTAGAAAAAGTTAATATTATCCAACAAGTTATAAGCCTATAATAATTCCAAATAATGTTCATATTGTACATTGTCATATCATCTTTCATACTCATATTAATGACATCATTAATCATTTTCGTCCATTACACTTCATATTATAAATTATACATATTTTACATCACATTAGGAACTTATGAATATTTATGTGAATCCAATTATTCATTATCATGTTTGAGTCATTATACTCATTTTAGTGAATAGGATGTAACACATTAAATATTAATGAATTAATTCATATATCAAGTTATGATGAGGTGTTCATTAGAGAACAAGGTTATATACCTTATATATATTGATAACTTTGTGACTATAATCCATTTATATGTATCAAGGTATATTATGTGATGATGACACCTAATGTCACTAGTGTATCATGATAGGCATCAAGGGTATATATATGTATATGTTGTCAAGGCAAGATGATTACATATTAGGGTTTAGGTCAACATGATCATTACATGTTAAAGCATCCTTAGGGTGCATTTTACCATTAGGGTGGCATAGTCAATGTTATATGTATTCACAATTAGTAATAAGTAACTCATTATTATGTGCATCAAGCCTATATTAAGGTTCAAGCATATGAATTATCTCTATATGACTTACTACATATTCATGTGTGTATAAACAAACAAGTTGAATTACAAGTATAATGTGTTAGGTAAATTCTTGTTCACATAAGTTATTATGTACATAAGTCCACATAGATAGGGTTTCTAACTCCAAAGGTATTTGATTTTGCTTTTAATTGGGATTCCGTCCCCCTAAAAAGGGATTTCATCTTCGAAATCAGATTTGCAAAACCAAATAGGGTACTAACACCATTACCCTCACTCCACCCCTTAAAAGGGTCAATAACTCAAACTAAGCTAAGGGAAAAAGGGTACATAAAACTCAACACTAAAAGGATTTACTAACCTAGCTTCAGGGTGTAACATAGGGTACACTAAACCCTAAACATAGGAGTATAAGGTATTTAAGGGTGATTTTTGTGTAAGAGATCAAATCATCACTTATGGCTTTCCTAAGGTATTCAACAATTAGGCAACATGCCCAAAGATAGACTATTTCGAGCTGTCTATATCAGATCAGGCCAGGCCAGGTCAGGTCAATGAGCTCAGGAGTCCTCGTTACCAAGCTAGTGGGGCGGAGGAAAATATTGCCAGCCCCCAAGCTCTGACCCTTTCTAGACACCATCACTTCAACTTATTGCTCTAGTAGCTTCTCAATAGACAATTCACCAAAAAGTTGACACATTTTATTTGTAATTAATTATTATTATGATACTAAATCAAACTTTCATGCTAGGTCAACTCTAAGGTGAAAAACTAACTAAAGGGAAACTATATACTCTAGGGAGACAATTTTTGAATTAGTCAAGAATCTGACTACCTAGATGCTCTGATACCATGTTGTAAAGACCAAGTCTCTACTATTAAACATGATAAACAAAAACACCAATGGGTGTGGCAGCAGAAATTTAAATCTTGACTTTATTCAAAATGTATAAAGAGTACATTACAATATTTTTCCCAAATGGGGTACATCTTTATACAAGAACAAAGGATCTAGGTAGAGGAATACTTAGACTAAGACAATATTGTCTCCAAACAAAACAACTTAATATATAAAAGCAACTATGATCATGCAAACTATATGTTCCTTTTCTTCTTATCCTATCCTTAGCCTTAGGTTCACCAAGCTTCCATGCGCATTCTGATCCTAGCCTGGATGGTTGGGGTCATCCAGCAAGAGAAAGATAAAAGTATGTGTTATTCAAGAGAAATAGGATAATTAAATAATCTAAAGCATTGCAATATAAAAATTTCTCCACAATAAGAGATTTCAAAAGAAATGAGGCAAGTACATGAATAAGAGAGAGAAAACTGCCATAATCAATCACCACAATAACAATCACATAGCATGAATATATTAAGACACAAACTCATCTCAATGTAGGGTGAGGCACCTATCGGACCTCACCAGTGACAGGGGGACTAAAACCCCAGTGCCCGACAGGAGGACTAAAACCTCAGTTCCCTATGGGTGGTTTGTACTCATGTACACTACATTGTCATTTGGCCTAAAATACATCATGCTTAAATAGTCACTTGGCAGTATAGAGAAATATAAAAGTAACATTTGCATCATAGCATTGGGAATAAAACCCAAGAAACAATCTCAATAAATGGGCCATTATAGGAAACAACATTATCCTAGTATTTTGAAAAGATGATCCAACATAGGCAATAGCAAGAATCAAGATTTACAATTAAATGAGCCACATAGGCAATAGAAGCATCACATAGTAAGGAGCCAAATATAGGCAATCACAAGATCCATATAATTCAATTGGATGAGCCATAATGGTAACAAAAGCATCAAATAAGTAAAGATCCAAATAAAGGCATTTAGGAGGATATCAAGGCTAGAACATAATGTTTGTAGGGTTGGATAAGATCCCAACTGAAGAGTAGGTTGATTGCACAATATACATTCCACATAGATTTTACATTCATCATAGATGTTCACATAAATATGATTCACATACTAATATAGGCTTCACATACATAGGAGCCACATACCTGTTTTAATTAATTACTGTCACATTCACCAATCTGATTGCATCAAATCCCATATTTCCCTAGTTACATTATTACATATGTATTAATATATATAAAGACATAAAGCATAGGAAAAACCCTAATTTTCTACCTTCAAAACCAAAACTCGATTTGTGACTCAAAACCTTGACCAAACGATTATTCATATTCTCCTGATTAATAAAACATATTTTATTTTCCAATTTGGAGTTAAAATGAATTAATTAGGTATTTTAGAACATTTTATATACTTAAAAGGCATTCAAAGAAAACTTCGAAAAATTAATCCAAATCATGACTCAAAAACCATAAAATGAGGTTCTACATGAAACATCCTTTCCATTAACTATTTATTTGCATTTTTATGACCATGGATCGATTTACTATGAATTAAGTAAAATCAACCATATGCCCTCCCGTATAAAATGAAATCGATAGAAGTACCGAGGGCAGTACCGTCATTCGTATGTAACAAACCTTGCAAGTGAGAAACAAAGTTCAAGGCAAAATCACTATATTGCCCATGCCTTAATAATTAACCTATCTAAGGGGCAAGGGTGCCCTGGACTTAACCTGTCCGTGCTTCTTCTGCTCGTACCCATGGCGAGGGAGCAGCAGGGCGGTGCATTCACGAGGCTCAAGCCATAGGTAGGTTCCTCATTCCCGGATGCTAGACATCCCAATGAACTCGCCCAAGCCCGACGACCTCAGTGACCCTTTCCAAGACCGCTCCGGTGGTCTGTAGCTCAAGGAGAAGGTGAAGAACAGAAGAAGATGGTTGAGGTCGGAACCAAGGAAAAGAACCTGAAAACAAAACATAATCCCTTGTAAAACAACCGTTGGGAGAGGGTGAAGGCACTGGTAGAGTTCTCGTAAGAAAAGAATCACTAGAATGCCAAAGCCTCGAATCACCGGCGAGCTCCTAACCGGGGTCTATAGGACCCGGTGACCTAGAGCACCACGAGGAAAATGAGGAGTAGGAGAAGGAAGCCGAGGCGCTATAGGTGCTTACCGAGGTTCCAATTGGGCCCGAAGAAGAGGAGGAGTCGGGGCAGCTGATGAACTCGCCGAGGAAGAAAGCGATGAAGTTAGGGTACATGAGGAGGCTATGGACCAAATTGAGGGGAGAGGAGAACTGTAAGGGGGTATGGGTGCTATAGAGTCCCTTATATAGGCATGATAGGAGCCGAGGCTCCCTCTGCAACCCGGGGCAGAGAAGAGGAGGTTCCCAACTTAGGGCGTTTCCCACACAACGTACGAGAGAAGTCAAGTAGGTGCTCAAACGAACCGGATTGGGAAGGTGAAGCCAAGGGGACAGGAATCACGCACAATGGTGGAGGAGGGAGTGAGAACGGTAGCAAGGAGCTGGGGTGCCGCACCTGTTCAGCTGGTCGGAGGTAGGGGACGAAGTCCCGACCGTTGGATCAGATCTGGGCTGATTAGTAGCTGTTGGATGTGAGTCCACTGTGGACCCGGGGTGCGTGACAGGGAAAATAACCCGAACATTAGCGTTGCAAAGTCAGTTAAATGAAATCGATTAAAATCCATAGTTATACTTTATTAAAAGCTCATAAAATGGATTTGTTGGGTCAAACAAAGTCCAAAAGACACCAAATTTTAACCACATGCTCATATTAAAGTCTAGAACAATGCTATGCAATTATATTCTCATTTTACTCATTATTTGTCCTTAATTAATATATTGCTCATTAAAGTATATATTAACACATTAAAAGGTGTGAATTATTATGAAATAACTATATTAATGCAATTAGTGAGTCAAATTCGAGGTGATAGATATATAGGAGTATTAAGAGCAAAATATCAACAATAAAATATGTTTTCACACATTTATCTTCAAATTGGAGGAGAGAGAAAGTAAAAGGAGTAATATTCTCATACATTAACTCAAATACACATTATTGTTAATATATTTGTCCAAAAAGCTCCAAATTAATATTATCTACTTATATTCTCACATAAATTCCATTTTGCATTATTAGCCCTTAATTATTACCTTAAGTGGGTTATTTGTGCAAACACCCATGTATTATCATAAATGAGGGAAAAAGGTAATTTCAACCTTGAATTGTGCTCAAATTGCACAAGGAGTCCAAAAAGAATATAAAAGAAGGGAAATTTATGAAAAAGGTACAAATGGACTAAAAGGCCAAGAAAATCTCAAAAGTGGGTAAATTGCATGAAAGACCCTGAGATTCAGTATGTTACATTAGTCTTATCAGTATCTCACCAGCCATTTCTATTTCCAGTCACCCCCCATTTATGGTATCAGGCATTTTGGGCTCTCCTCATGAGCATTGAAATGGTTGCTGACCTCCCAGGTTTGGCAACAGAAAAGATGGGAGGGAGAGAGATAAGAAGGGGAGCGGATCCTTCGTTGTTCATGTTCTGTCGACACAAAACTACTACCCCTAGGAAACTTTATGTGTGTACTAGGGTTAGGTATGCTCCCTTGGTCAAGAACTTCTTTGACCAATTAAATGCAAATACATTTTTATTTCAATTTTTACTATAGTCTTGCATTTGTTTCAAATTTTATATCTCCTAAACCATAGGTTCATTTCTCATATAATTTTGAGCACATGTTTAATTTGCTATTACTTTATCTCTCAAAATAATAACTCTCCCAGTTTATGAGTCTAAGATGACTAGACTAACTAATCTCACATTTAGTTCAATTATTAATATCTAAATACTCATAGTATCTTTTAATGTGATTCCAAGGTCTATCATTTCTAAATTAGGTCAATTTCTTGGTTGTGGGTCCCACATGGGATGGTTAGATAAAAAATGGGGGTAATTTGCATTTAGGTGCTCAAATTTCAAGAAAAGTCAATGCAGTGTAAATATGAATGAAAATTTATTCAAGGGGATTTTCAATTTAACAATATCATGATAATAGCTCAGTAATTAAATTTAGCACCAAAATTGAGTATGTTATGATGGACCAATGATGAGAAGAATTTTTAGAACTGTATGCTTTAGTTGGAATACCTATAATTATCTCTTTAATATCAATTAGGTTTTAGACTGGTCGTTTTAAGGGGTGAATTATTTTAACATGTATTTTGTAAGATAACAATTCAAATTTAGGGATACTTGAAATTAATAAAGAACACATTAACTTCCTTTGTTAATGTTAAAACTACCACCATACCAATGCAAATGAGCATGCAATGTTGGGTGGACTACCACGAATGATTAGTCAAATGACTAAAATAAAGTTTTAAAAAATATATTGCACTTAACTAAAATGGTGAACATATGTGAGGTAAGTTGGTAATTAGGCAAAAAAATGGAAATATAGTAAAGTATTTTTTACTAGATGTCCTTTTACCCCAACTCGCTTCAGATAATTATAGTATATGTCTCTACTCTAGAAAACACATCACAAAAACTTTAGTAATGTCTAACGTAGTACATGAGCATCCCTTCCCTACACGATAGTGATAAACTGAATGTAGAAGAAATTTAAGTACAATCTTATAATAATATGCATGATTAATTAGTTCATACATTCATAAATAATTGATTTAATAATATGTGCACAATACACTATAATATTCAATTATGGCTAGAGAAATGTGTTTTATAGCTAAACTATAATTTTACACTTTAGCCCTAGTCTGCCCAATAAAATAAATCTAGCAGTTTGGTCATTGGACACACGATATTATTTCACCATGGTAAAACTTATAAAAATACTCAACGAGATAACCCTGATATTGAAAACTAAAGGAAAACCTTCATACTTGTCAAACTCTTTGAGTACATGCATACCTAATCTTATAGAAAAAATGATAATACCTTAGGGAATCTAGTTATGAAATTTGGTTATCTCGTGAATATGTAATGGATGATAAAAACCATTGTAAACCATAGTGACCACATGTATGTAATTCTAATACTCTAGAAAATATTAAGGAAGCATTATTATTTAAACAATTATGATAAAACTACCATCACAATTTTAGTAACCCAAGTAAGTAAAAAAAGTTTAAAGAACCTAATGTGTGATGTAAATCTCGTATATCAACTTTTATTATATGATAAATAGTGATGACATAATTCTTAAGAGTGATATAGTTAATTTCATCTTAATAGGTGACTCTATACACTAGAATATAGTTTTTGAATTTTTAGGGAAAATAATCTTCTTTAATGGGTGGAGTCTTGTAACATACAAAAATCTAGATGTACCCATCCTTGAAAACAGAGCAACATTGTAATTAAAATAATTCCAATACATAATATTCTAATAACAAGATGTTATCTTAATGTGCACTAAATCCTATTAATGCGCTATAATATATAGAAGGATTTATATAAATAAAAATCCCTAAGTAATCAATTTGCAACAAGAACATCTAAACTTATAAAAATCCCTAAGTAATCAATTATAAACCAACTTGTATGGATTATACATAAAAAATTTTGGTGAAGTAATAATGAAGAGAATTTTGGTATACATAAAAGGGAAATAAGGTTGTGCCTACATGAATAAACCATGGAAAGTCTATCTTGGGTGACCTTAATATAGACTTACTTTCCAAATATGATATGAGTTATAGAAATATAAACTGGGGTAATTGCAACAATGTGGAATACATGAGATATTTTAATAAGTTATAAAAAAAATTAAGAACTAATTCTCTCTCTTTAACATTTAAAAGTAATAAATAAATAAAACAATCATGTTAACATATTATAAAGGAAACAAATATTTTAACTTGATTATATATTAGCTTGGAAACAAATAAACATTCCCAATTTTATATAATCAACTACTTAACCCAAATAAAATAATAATAATAATAATATTGACTAAACAATTTCCTGAGTAAACCTCTCTATTACGTTCTAAAATTGTTAACAACAAGCAAAATAAGAGAAATGGGTCGATAGATGATGTTTTCACCCTCTTGATTTGAAATTCATGTTCCAATAATTACTAGTTTTGGATATATAAATGTATTAGGATCTATCTCCTCTACAAATAATTAATGTAAAGTATAGTATCAATATATATATATATATATATATATATACACATATACATACATACAATTGTCTCAAATTTGAAATTTTAGATCTATATTAATATTTATTAAATATATTCCTTTTGTTAAAATAAAAGTTTTATACATATTTTCAATGACTATAACATGAGAAGAGAAACATTGTTAGTAAGTTATTTTATAATGCAATGAATAAGTGTTTATAAGAGGTTGGTAAATGGAATTATGGAAAAGGAATTCAATGAACAAATCCTACACCATTTTCCATTGAATTATTATACAAAATGAGATATTTAGAAGTCCCCTAGTTTTAGATCTAGTAATCAAAAAACATTTGACCATATTGTTGAAAAAAGGATAAAATAGTGCAAAAAACATAGGATTAAAAAATTGGAAGGGAAATGATGTTTGTTTATATTCTATTATTTCATGTTATGAGTCAAGGACTACTTAGCCTCTCTCTGTACAAATAGCTAATTTTTATTGCTATTAATATTCTCTCATCTGTTTCCCCTCTTATTGTGATCCTACCATTTTTAGTTCTCTACTAAAAAATATATGTAGGAAAAACATTTTCTTCTATCACCAATACTTACAATATATATATATATATATATATATATATATATTGTAAATATTTGATTATGTGATTCACTTATCTATATTTCTAATTTGTCTTTCAAAATTTAATGGTTATTTATATAATCAAATTCTCTTTCTCTTTGTTATTTATGTTTCCTCTATTCATCCATACACCTTTCCTTTTTTTCTTTCTATAATTTGTTTAAGTTCTAGTTTTATACCTTTACCAATTGGTTTTTTCCCTTTACAATATACATCAGACATTTTCCCAATAAATAAAAACAAAGAAGTTTCTTACTACTGAAGCCTAACATTCAAATATATATATACATATATATAGACCCCTCTTCATTATCTTATACATACATAGAAATCACTACATGTTCCATGACAGGTTCTCTTGTTGTGAACCTTTAAGACTACTTTATGTATAGTTTCCTCCATATATCTAGTATCACATGACTTCTAGCCTTCTCCTCATCCTCCTATACAAGTTCCTTAGAAGAGGCATCCAAATCTTGTTATCTCATTAAACAATTTATATGAAGATTTTGGTCAACCACTGGCAATGATATGTATCCCACTTTCCTCCTTATGTGTCTTATAAAACTATACACGAACAAGAGTCTTTTGATTTTATCTTCTCGTGGGTTTTCAGTTGGTGGGCCTTGGGGCATCGTGTGTTCATCGCTATTGAGGGAATGTTGTTCTTTGCTATGGTCTTTCCTTACTACAGACAAGGGAGATTTGCATCAAGTTTTTGGTACTTCTGGTGACTGCAAGGTTTTTAAAGTTTTATGTGATGGTGATTCTATCTTTTTAGGAACATTTCTTATTAATACAAGATACATATGAACCTATAAATTGATAATAATTGTAAAAATGTAAACAAATACATAAAGAAAGATTTGAGAATCCTAAATTATAAGGAATTTATCTAGACATGTTTCAATATCAAAACTAATTGAGTTTGTAAGTCAATATTATAAATTCCCATAAACATAGTGATGTTATACTATCTCTATAAAAATATCTAGATCTTTGCCAATTATGTTTAATAATGTTTAAAAATCAAGAAGATCAAACATATTAGGTTTTTTGGTTTTCAACGCCTGATTAGATTTAGCAAAAAATCACGTTGATACATCTAATTGGCTTTAATCCTAATCCTAATATAAAATGCTATTTGGTGTGTCAAACCTTGGATTTGATCGAGGGTGTCGACTTTGGACTATTAGACAAGGATATGAGGTGTGTGCATCTTACCTATTTATCTAGGCATTATTAATATGACCAATAAATTGTTCCTATTTGAGGCATCCCTTGATTAATCCTTGTGCATTATTAAATCTTTGTGGAAATCCTATTTTCTTAGTATTAATTCTTGATTTGATATAAAGTCCATGAGATCACTACTACAGAAACAGCATTCAACATCGCTTTTATGGGTGTCGATTGTTTAGTAAAACCGACGTTGATAACATTTAACGTCGGCTATTAAGTAAGACTGACGTCTATATTCGAGGACCAGCAAGACACAGGTATCGCTTTGTATTTAGCATCAGCTACATAAAAGAAATCGACGCCTAAAATAGCCCGCGAAATCCAATTTTCGAGTGAAAAAAATTGCCCCCAAAGTGTCACATACAGCGTCGGTTTTTTATCCAATAACTGACGCCGGACGAGGATAAAGTTTGCGTGAAAAGTTCCAATATCGGCATCATTTTTCCTTGGATAACCAACACTTATAGGGGTTCCCGCCAAAAAAATTAGGGTAAAGATTATCCAATTGGACGTCAGTTGTTTCCTATCAACCGACGCTTAATACGTTTAGGTGTCGTTTCATTAGATAACCGACGTTGTTTACTAAATTAATAGACCCCCGAACAGCTGTCTCTTCCCCTTTCTTCTGTTTTATCACAAACATTTAGCCGACCGACTCCCGACGACTCCCCTGCTTCCTGCTGCGTCGTCACCGCCACCTACTGCTGCCGGTGCCACTGCTTGCCGCCGCAGCCACCGCCGCCTCCTTCTCCTATTGCCACTCTGCTTGACATCGTCGCCGCCTCCTTCTCTGCTTGTCACCGCCTCCTTCTCTGCTCGTCGTTGCTGCTACTCACACAGACATCGTTGCTCCTCACACCGCTACCGCTGCTCCTCACACCACCGTTGCTCTTCTCCATGCTGCTAGCTGCTCGACAGGTAGCCCTCTTCTTTTTCCTGCATGCCCCTCTTATTCTTCCTTCTCCCTCATTACCAACAGCAAGCATGGTCGTGGCTGTGTTGGCCAACCATGGTCGTGCTAGGCAGCACGTCCATGATCGGCCAACACAGCCACGACCGTGCTAGGCAGTACGGCCATGATCGGCCAACACAGCCATGACCGTGCTTGTTGTTGGTAAGGAGGGAGAAGGAAGAAAAGAGGGTATTTTGTTCATTTATTTTTTTATCTGTTGCTTTGTATTTGTTTATCTACTTATTATATTTATTTATCTGATGCTTTGAGTTTATTTATTTAGATGTTGCTATTGTAAACCAACTTAGGATATGAACAAATCTTTTGCTTGCATATATTTGTGCTTCTAATCCTAATGCTTGACATATTTCAGTAAATTTTGATGCATGTTGAAATAAGATATAAACGTGTCCATTCTAGCATCCTAATTTGATTTGATTAAACCCTAACATTGATGAAACCCTAAAATCAATTGTGATGAAACCCTAACATGTACATATCTATCATTGTGTTTGTTGGCCTAGAAACTCGTCCAAGATTTACTAATTAGGAGTAAATCTTGGATAGTCCCTGGTTTGGGACTGTTCTTGAACACCTAATCTCACTTAGGATGTAAGTGTATAATGTGTATTGGGTTTTCGAGAAACTTTCGGTAGCATTTCCTCATTTGTTCTCTAAGTACATATGTACTTAGAGAATAGCGGGGAAATGCTGCCGAAATTTTCTTGAAAACTCAATACACATTATACACTTACTAGTGAGATTAGGTGTTCAAGAATGGGATAGGTGGTACACATTTATTATATATCAGAATGACATCATATTTATTTGTTGGCCTAGAAACCCGTCCAAGATTTACTCATTAGGAGTAAATCTTGGATAGTCTCTGATTTGGGACTGTTCTTGAACACCTAATCTCACTTAGGATGTAAGTGTATAATGTGTATTGGGTTTTCGAGAAAATTTCAGCAGCATTTCCCCGTTTGTTCTCTAAGTACATATGTACTTAGAGAACAACGGGGAAATGCTGCCGAAATTTTCTCAAAAACCCAATACACATTATACACTTACTTGTGAGATTAGGTGTTCAAGGATGGGATAGGTGGTACACATTTATTATATATAAGAATGACATCACATGTATTTGTTAACCCTAGACACTAATCTTGTTGTAGTATATACTTGTTTTCTCTTTGATCATAGAATGGATAGATCATGGATGTCCATTCACAATCGATGTACCCCAGAGTTTATTTCTCATCTTGACCAGTTTATTAGATTTGCCGAGGAACATAGGAAACAACCTACAGATAGGTTCTACTATCCATGTAGGCATTGCAGTAACAACTTGAAAGTCAGCACTGGTGACAAAATCAAAAGTCATGTCATGTTCAATGGGATTGTACAAGGCTATACATAATGGCACTGGCATGGAGAGATTTCAAACCCAAAACCAGTGGATGTCGATAGAAGTGCTTGTGTGGAAGAAGAAATTGCCTCCGATGACGTAGATGTGAATGAACCAGTTCCAGTAGACATCATTGATGTGATGTTGGATAGTTGTGGGGTAGAGCACACTGAAACCAATCCACCTCCCATGTTTAGAAACATTGTGCATGATGCTGAGATACCATTATACACAGGTTGTACTAAGTTTATGAAGCTTAGCGCTGTGCTGAGATTGTATAAGCTGAAAGCTAACAATAGATGGAGAGACAAAAGCTTCACGTCATTGTTGTCTTTGTTGAAAGAAATGCTTCCTAAAGGAAACGAGCTGCCAATCTCAATATACCAGGTAAAGAAATTGTTGTGCCCAATGGAAATGGAGGCCAAGAAGATACACGCATGCCCGAATGATTGTGTATTATTTCAAAAGGACTATGTGGATTTGAAAGATTGTCTAAAATGTGGTGCGTCACGGTATAAATTGACGACTTCGGGGGAGTCCAAAACTGGTTCTCCTACCAAGGTGATGTGGTATCTACCTATAATATCACAGTTTCAACGCTTGTTTGCCAATCCGATAGATGTGAAGAATTTGAGGTGGCATGCAAATGTTAAGAAAAATAATGATGGGATCCTACAACATGCGTCTGATTCCCCACAGTGGAAGCAAATTGATCTATTGTACCTTAAATTTGGTGAAGAAGTCAGGAATCGAAGACTTGGGCTTTGTACATATGGGATGAATCTGTACGGGACATTGAGCAGCCAACATAGCACTTGGCCTGTCATGCTTGTTATATACAATTTTCCTCCCTGGTTGTGTATGAAAAATAAGTATGTAATGTTGTCGTTGTTGATATCGGGCCCTAAACAACCTGGAAATGATATCAATGTTTATCTTGAACCTCTGATTGATGACTTAAAGAAACTCTGGAATGAAGTTGTGATGACCTATGATGCTTCACGAAGAGATACATTTCATTTGCATGCTATGTTGATTTGCACTATTAATGACTTTCCAGCATATGGGAATTTGTCTGGATATAGTGTCAAAGGAGCTAAAGTGTGTCCTATATGTGAAGAGAACACTGATTCAATAAGACTAAAACATGGTGGTAAGACTGTATATCTCGGTCATCAAAGGTTACTTACAAAATTCCATCTGTATCATAGGAAGCACAAAGCATTCAATGGATTGAATGAGGAATGGAGTGCACCTAAACCTATACCAGGGGAGGTTGTTTATGAAAGAGTAAAAGACTTTGTCAATGAATTTGGTAAGAGATCACAATGTACTATGGCCACACAGAGTGACAAATCTTTATTCAAGAAGAACTCAATATTTTGGGATCTTCCTTATTGGAGTTCTTTGACAGTCAGGCATTATATCGATGTCATGCACGTTGAGAAAAATGTCTGTGATAGTGTCATTGGTACTTTGTTGAATATACCAAGTAAGACTAAAGATGGGATAAAATCCAGACGGGACCTACGTGAAAAGGGAATAAGGTTTGAATTAACAGAATTACGTGAAATGGGAATTCGGAGAACATACTTACCTCCCGCTTGTTACACATTGTCTAGAAAGGAGAAGAAAGCTTTTTGTGAATGTTTGGTAAATGTTAAGGTGCCATAGGGTTACTCATCCAACATCCGTAGATTGGTATCAATGAAAGATCTGAAGTTGATAGGTCTTAAATCTCATGATTGTCAAACTCTAATGCAACAAATATTGCTTGTGCCAATTCTATCTATATTGTCGAAGCATCTAAGGTTTGCAATCATCAGACTTTGTTTCTTTTTCAACAGTCTGTGCAGCAAAGTTATTGACCTTGATACTCTCGATAATTTGCAAAGAGAAGTGGTTGTTACCCTATGTCAGCTTGAGATGTATTTCCCTCCTTCATTCTTTGATATCATGGTACATCTTGTTGTCCACTTGACTAGGGAAGTGAAAATGTTGGGACCAATTTTCTTGCATTGGATGTATCCCTTTGAACGATACATGAGCATTTTTAAAAGTGATGTTCGAAACCGTTATCATCCTGAAGGGAGTATTATTGAGGGTTATGTGGTGAGAGAGGTTATGTATTTTTGCAATGACTTTCGCAGTGGTAAAGACACTCCTGGTAATGACAAGAATATTGAGGAGCAATTTGGCAAAGGAATTTTGGGATCACTGGTGAAAGTAATCAGTCGTGAGTAGTTGGAACAAGGTCACTTGTATATTTTACACAAAATGGACGAAGTGAGTGTTTCTATCGAGGAACATATCAATTTCATCAAGAGACAATATCCTCGAGCCAATACAATGTGGCTTGCTAGAGAGCATAACAAAACATTTATTAAGTGGTTTGAAGATAAAGTCTTACATCAACTATCTCAAACACCAGATGATATTACTGAAACTATCAAATGCCTCGCCTTTAAACCAAAATTGAATGTTATGTCTTATGAAGGGTATGACATTAATGGATTCACATATTACACAAAGTGCCAAGATGATAAGAGTGTCATCCAAAATAGTGGGGTCACCCTTCAAGTGTCGACTATGTTTTTTGCAAGTGCAAAGGATAATTGTCCATGTGAAGCTAAAATGTCATATTACGGTGTCATTGAAGACATATGGGAGTTTGACTACATAGATTTCAGAATTCCGCTCTTCAAATGTAATTGGGTTGATAACACCAAAGGAGTTATAGTGGATGAATTGGGTTTCACTTTAGTGAACTTTAAAAAGATTGGCGACAAGGGTGAACCGTTCATATTGGCATCATAGGAGAAACAAGTATTTTATATCGATGATCCTGCAAATGATAAATGGTCGGTTGTTCTTCATGGTAAAAGATAGTTCATTGAAGATCCTATAGATGAAGAAGAGTACTATGATAAGTATGATGACTCCAGTCCATTCTCAGTTGGGTTTCCAACACCACCAAATATTGAAGCTAATGATAACTTGTATGTGCATGGAGATCACAATGAAGGATTGTTAATTGATAAAAAAATCGCAATATTAGAGGCATGTTTATATTTTTTTATATGTTTTATTTTTCTGATTGTGAACTTTACAATGTGAATTACTTTACAATGTGAATGTGAACTTTACAACGTGAATTTTACAATGTGAATTACTTTACAATGTGAACTTTACAATGTGAATTACTTTACAATGTGAATGTGACTTTACAATGTGAGCTTTACAATGTGAATTACTTTACAATGTGAACTTTACAATGTGAATGTGAACTTTCAGATGACTGAGCATCCTCCTGATGACCGTGTTGATGATTACCGTGAGGGTGAGGAAATCAATGTGCTGCCTCACAATGTATGTTTTAAAAATATATCATATATTTATATCTATATGTCCATTTATAGTTATATCCTGTAAGTGTGTTTATTTTGTCAAATTTTAGGTTGATGATGCACATGTACCCTCTGAAGCACTTGAGGCACTTGATGAGCAACACCAAAAAGTTGACAAGAGAAGGGGCGTCACTATGATGAAGAAGTTAACAGTGCTAAGGGGCAATGGACCCAAACTTGTTGTGGATTTTGATAATGAAGGAAATTCAATTGGAGTGAATTGCAATTCGTTTGTTTCATATCTTGGGTATGTTACTCGTAGCCATTGCGGTTGTAAGATAGATTCTTGGCATAAAGTTCCTAAGGGGAAGAAAGATGTAATATGGAAGGATTTATGCATGAGTTATTATTAATTTGCAATTCTATTTTGTAGATTACTAATTTTTTGGATACTAGTTAATAGCAATTCTATTTTGTAGAGTATATTTGCATTGGATGAAAAGCTACATCGTAAATGCATGATGCAATGTTGTGGGAGAGTCCTAAGGAACTATAGGACAAATCTCACCCGAGAATACATAAAAGAAGGTGACAAGAGGAAGAAGATAGCCACTAAACAGTGGAACTTCCTGGACCAAGAAGAATGGGACGCGTTTGTTGCTTCAAGAAAAACTGATGAATTCAAGGTATTAGGCGTCACTCCCAATTTAATTAATATACATTGTATTCACCTATTCAAGATTAACATTTAGTGTTACTAACCAAATCATTAATGTGCATACTAACTAGGCCCTCAGTGAGGTGCAAAGAGCAAGGTGTGCACTGAATGTGCATGACCACACAATGGGTCCAAAGGGGTATGCAGGCATTTGCCAAAGACTACATGTTGAGTCTACTACTCAGTCTGCTGTTACTCAGGAGCCCTCTACTATAGGTACCACACCTCTGCCTCACCATGATGTCTGGATAGCTGGGAGGCAAAATAAGAAGGGAGAAATAAGGAAGCCTGCAACTGCTAAGGCGGCTGAAAAAATGGTAAAATACAACTCTTAGAGCAATCGTTCAAATATTGATTATTTGTGGTGTTTACTTAATTACAAATTTTTGTTTTGGCGATTAGCGGGAGCTGCACAAGCTGAGGAAACAAGGCAAGTTCATCCCTGAGGGCACAAGGGATGAATTGACAGTTGCTCTGGGTAACCTAGAGAATCCTGGACGTGTTAGGGCTACAGGAACTGGTGTGGGCATCAAAGCATTCTTTAGGCCATCCCAGCACAAACTTGTCCCAAAAGTAGGAATTTCACAAGAAGAGGTAACCTATTCTTTCTTTAGAATGTTACTGTAAAAGAGAATTCAATAATTAGAAGCTAACATTTCTTTTATCTATGTATAGGTAGATAAGATAGTTGATAGGAGAGTCGATGAAGTATTTGATAAGAGAATCAAGGAAGCAGTTGATAAGACACTCCATAAAGCAATGAGCAAGTGGCAGGCATCTCTAACCGCCACTCAGCAGACAGTACCTATGGCGTCCCACTCTACTCCTACTGCAGAGGTTGGGAGTAGTAATCATGTAGACCTACCACCTAGCACATCCACTGTAAGTATTTTTATGACATAGTGATAACGCCAAATTTTGTGATGTTTTAGACTATTTTCAGCTATCAAAACTGCCCTTTTAAACTGTTTTCCTCTCTTTTATATGTACTTTCGCAATAATTGGCCAAACGATGCTCTTAATCCAACATTTCCAACTTTTGTAGAGTTTTTCCTCATTTTGGTACATTTTGTCATCAATGAGGCCGTCCCGGCCCACAAATAAGCTCCACCTGCATCGGCCTTCTAGATGCCCGATACGATCGCTGCCCGATAGGGTAGCACGACACAATGACGTGCGACATGGGGATGTCGCACAAGAAGAAACTGACGGGCGACACGTCTTTTACCCGACAGGGAGCCGATCTCGCCACGACAACTCAAGCTTGTCGCGCGACACAGGCCACCCATCGGCGGGCGCCGCCCATCACGTGACCGATAGCCGACACCCTGTGCTGAGAGATACCAGTATCAACCATCCACTGACCCGCGAATAGGGAGGATACGTGGTGCTCTAAGCACCATAACTTCCCCCAACCGTTGCCTACAAATAGCAGCTACAGGAAGCCGAAAAGACAGGTCAGAACCCTGAGCAAATCTTCGGAGGAAGCTGTGAGAGCAGAAGTATCGCGCCTGAGTGTTCATGTCAGGCAACCCTAGGTGAGCTCTTCCCCGTCCCAAGAGGGAGGGGATGGTTCACTTAGGACCGTCCCGGGCGACACTGCAGGGCGATATCGGCCAACGTGGATGAGCGACACAAGTGCCCGACATAGATGTGTCACTACTAGCCCAACACGATATCGAACCCGATACGCTTTGCCCATCATGGCATGCCGCCCGAGAGGGTGTCTCCTGATTTGAGCGTATCGGCCAGGGTCCTTGAACGATACAATTGGCCATCACGGTGTGCTGCCCGACACTGTTGTATCGAGCTAGGCTCCTGACCGGTATCGGGCTGGAGAGCCACTGTAGTCAGTCGTCCTTCTACATCAAGAAGGCAACCTCTATCTTTATTTCTATTATATAATTCTTTACTTATGCACTATAATTAAGACCCTTATTGTTTATAGAAATGGAAGAGTTTAATTATCTGCTGTTGTATGCTTGGCACCCTTGTTGGATGGATGCTCTCTTTAATATCCGAACTCTAGCTTGCACGTTGGATCATGTTCCGATTAGCTACCGAATCGCATTTTCCCGTCACAACAGCCTTGAGAGAGGTGTTGTGGCTCTAGTGTTTGGTCCGATTCTGCCCGGAATCAGAGTTGCTTCACTAACATTTCACTCTAACTTAAATTCCAGCAACCTCGAGAGTGGTGTTGATGCTTGGTTAGAGGTACCCGCTCTGAGAGGAGGGGTACAAGATGTTCCTGCTGCCGCTTGTTTTACCGAAGATTTCTCCTTCGTACCTTGTGATAGCTCTAGTATTATCTCTCTGTTTCTATTGCATGAAAACCCCTTAAAACTGCTAAATGCTTAAAAATCTAAGTTTTCCTTGTAACTCCAGTTGGAGATAGGGTTTTCTCTTGTTTTATCGTTCTTGTTCTGCTGTTCCCTTTTGGGAACTTTATCATATCTCTACCCTTGCCGGAGTGTAGTGTGTCGATTCTGAGTTCTCAACACTACCACCCTCATCCCTGTGTTCGACCCCATATATCTACTTCGACCCCATAAACAAAGTTGTGGGGGGGCTAGAAGGATTCGGGTTATAAATGTAAAAGCTCAACTACCTCATATCCGCCTCCAATTTTAGGACGCGCGATTTAGGCCGGTCAACTTTTTGGCGTTGTTGCTGGGGACGAGGCAAAACGGCACTGTTGACGAATCTGAATCCACGAACTACACTCCCGTGCCTCAAGCTTAGAAATGAGCTTGACAACACTCTTTTCTATTATTATTATTATTATCATCATTATTATCATTACTCTTTGCATAAAATAAATAATTCTATTTTCTAAACTTGATTTCTCGTGTCATTTCAGGAACTCTGAAGAGCAGTGATCTGTTCCATCAAGCTCTGACACCATGTCTCGCTGTGAGTAGTCTCTGTCTGAGGGTGAACGTCAAGGCCGAGATGGGATTTCACACTAACCCAGTTTGGTTGGTCAGTTGTTTGCTTACATAAAGAGACAAGACACTATCATCAACCAGCTGACACAGGGAGCGCTCGCCAGTCCTGGAGCTCTGAATTCCATGCAACACCAGATGATGAGTCTACAGATGCGCCAGCACGAGGTCGATCAACGATTGGCCCAGATGGCCGCTCTGAGAAAGGAACATGCAGGAAAGACACTCACCTACCCTGAAACTGCCAGAATGGCAATACTAAGGTCTGGGAAGACGGTGGAATGCACTGATGAAGCCAGACCAGAGCCTGAGCCAAGGCCTGAGAGTGCGATTCCGGCAGAGGAAGAAAGTAGACAAGCAGAAGCTCGAGAGCCTGCACAGAAGCCTTCCGATGAGCTATCTGGTGGGAGGAATCCTTATGCTCCCAGGCTGTCGTTTCCTTATAAACTGATCAAGGCAAAAAAAGTGTCACGAAAGGTTCATGGACTCGATCAGGAAATTGCATCTTGAAGTCCCCTTCCTTGACGCCTTGGAGGAGATGTCGACCTACGCCAAGTTCCTCAAGGATGTTATCACAAAGAAAAGAAGAGGAGGGAGGGTTGAGACCGTGCACCTAGCATCTGCTTCCTCAGCCTTCGTGAAGCCTGACCTACCAAACAAAAGGTCGGAACCCTGAGCAAATCTTCGGAGGAAGCTGCGAGAGCAGAAGTATCGCGTCTGAGTGTTCGTGCCGGGCAACCCTAGGTGAGCTCTTCCCTGTCCCGAGAGGGAGGGGATGGTTCACTTAGGACCGTCTCGGGTGACACTACAGGCCGATATCGGCCAACGTGGATGAGCGACACAAGTGCCCGACATAGATGTGTCACTACTAGCCCGGCACGATATCGAACCCGATACGCTTCGCCCGTCATGCTGCCCGAGAGGGTGCCGCCCGACTTGAGCGTATCGGACAGGGTCCTTGAACGATACAATCGGCCGTCACGGTGTGCCACCTGACACTGTTGTATCGGGCTAGGCTCCTGACCAGTATCAGGCTGGAGAGCCGCTGTAGTCAATCGTCCTTCTACATCAAGAAGGCGACCTCTATCTTTATTTCTGTTATTTAATTCTTTACTTATGCACTGTAATTAAGACCCTTATTGTTTATGGAAATGGAAGAGTTTAATTATCTGCTGCTGTATGCTTGGCACCCTTGTTGGATGGATGCTATCTTTAATATCCGAACTCTAGCTTGCACGTTGGATTGCATTCCGATTAGCTACCGAATCGCGTTTTCCCGTCACAACAGCCTTGAGAGAGGTGTTGTGTCTCTAGTGTTTGGTCCGATTCTGGAGTACGAGAGTGCCCGGAATCGGAGTTGCTTCAGTAACATTTCACTCTAACTTAAAGTCCAGCAACCTCGAGAGTGGTGTTGATGCTTGGTTAGAGGTACCCACTCTGAGAGGAGGGGTACAGGATGTTCCTGCTGCCGCTTGTTTTACCGAAGTTTTCTCCTTCGTACATTGCGATAGCTCTAGTATTATGTCTCTATTTCTGTTGCATAAAAACCCCTAAAAACTGCTAAATGCTTAAAAATCTAAGTTTTCCTTGTAACTCCAGTTGGAGATAGGGTTTTCTCTTATTTTATCGTTCTTGTTCTGTTGTTCCCTTTTGGGAACTTTATCATATCTCTACCCTTATCGGAGTGTAGTGTGTCGATTCTGAGTTCTCAACACTACCACCCTCGTCCCTGTGTTTGACCCCGTATATCTACTTCTACCCCGTAAACAAAGTTGCGGGGGCCTAGAAGGATTCAGGTTATAAATGTAAAAGCTCGACTACCTCATATCCACCTCCAATTTTAGGACGTGTGATTTAGGCCGGTCACATAGTAACTAGTCTTTTCAAGATGATATGTATATATGTATATAACATTCTTTACACAAATTTGTATGGGTTGAAGCCATGTCGTCTAAAAAGTAAAGAATATGTCATTGCAGAGGCGTTGGCTTACCCATCCCTACCGGGGGAAATGTTTCATGGGTCTCCATTACCAGCTGGTTGGATTCGTGTGAGCCCGCTACATATATTCCCCAAGTGGATGGATCTTCCATTTCCATATGCCCACCCAGATTGTGAAACACTTGGTGAGGCAGAAGGTGGAGTGATATTGTGGCCAAAAGCGGTTGTCCTCTATACTAAAATTGTATGGTAAATTTACATTACGTTAAATTGTTAATGTGTGTATATGATGTCAATTGATATGAAATTATATATATATATACATGTTAAAAAGAAGACACCCAGAGCATCTAGGCCTCCACCTCCACCTCTTACATTATCAAGTTGGGTTCCACAGGACCTACCTATACCGTTAGGTCCTAATTGTAGGGCTATGGCAATACGGTTAGGCGAACATGATATAAATTGCCCTATAACTGTTTCTATAGATGCAGATGTTGCAGGTCAATCATACGAAAATAAACTATTTATACAAGATATTTTGGAGTTGTTTTGATATGATTGGATGAATACATCTGTGATAGATCTATGGATAAGGTGAGATCTTCTTCATACATCCATATACCTTGTGTAGGATCTGGTGATCTGGTTTCTTATATATTAATGCATACATAATACATGTTTTGCAGCTACTTAGACAAGATATGTGCAGATTTTTCATTTGAACATGTAGGATTTTTTATTCCATCTTTGATTAGTCTAGTAGCTAAAGACCCTTCGTCAGTTCAACAATACTGCTGTGATGCTTTTAAAAATTTTGCTCAAAATAACAAGACGGTGATAATATCTCCATTCAATGTCGAGTAAGTTTACTTTGCTTATAATTTAGACTTAAGATAATTACATTTTTATTGTGGATTTTGAGTTATTAATTTTTAACTTTTTTACCTCTAGGGGTATGCATTGGGAGTTACTAGTTATTGTCCCCGATATGTTCACTGTCTATTATCTAGATCCTAAGGGGAGTAAATTGAATTCAAAATATGGACACACAATGAAAATGGCATTATTCTGGTGAGAAATATTTCATTTTCATATCTGTTAACATATGTTATTACATTACTATTTAATTATGCAATGTACTATGTTACATTAACATGTAGGGGTTTAGATGAGTTCAAAAAGGCTGGAGGAAAGGTCCCCAGGAAAAAGAACCAGCCAATAATTTGGAAGAACGTGGAAGTAAGTTCCCGACTACAATGTATATATTATTCATGTGAACAGTGCTTAATTGTTTGTATTTTTTTAATATTTTGTATGTTATAATTTATAGTGTGCTACATAAGATAACAGATGGGCATGTGCATACTATGTGATGTGATTTATGCACATGATTATCAAATATGCCGCAGTGGACATCGATACCATTCCCGAGGTATTATATATAGTCTCATTAGATAATATGAAATATATCAATCTTATTTATATATCATTAATTATATATATACATCATTCTCTTTGCAGGTGTTTAAAACTGACCCCACTATAGGAAAGGCCTTACTAGATGTACATGCTCCCTATAGGAAAGAAGAATTAAATGATGTAAGAGAAGAATGGGCAAAAGCCATACAAGTAGTGGGGTTTTTAAAATATAATTGGGATGTTGATAGCGAATAATGACTAAAGAATGATATTTTGTAAATGAATTTCTAAATTGTAATATGTGTGAATGTTTCTACATGTCTGAATATTTCTACATGTGTCTGAATGTTTATACATGTGTGAATGTGAAAATGAATGAAACTACTGGTTGTTATATGAATATTTCTACATGTGTGAATGTGAAAATGAATGGAACTGTAGATTGCTACATGAATGTTTCTACATGTGTGAAAATCGAATGGAACTGCAGGTTGCTAAATGTGTGAAAATTAATGTTGTTAATTTTGTAGGTTTGTGGCCTGTTGTTGGCTGATATAAATGGATGTCGTAAAACATGCAGTTCATAACTGAACTACAGGTTTCTCATCCTACGACCAGCCATGGCAGGCCTACAGACTGATTAAAAAATATACATACAACAGCCATCGGTTATTTGAAAAAACTGACGACAACTGCTTACAACATCGGATAATAGCTAAAATCAACGCCTAATGAGACCAGACACCACGGCCATACTGGCTAGCACGGCCGTGGTAGCAGGTGATATGGCGTCGGTTATCAATAATAAACCGACGCTGTGACGTCTAATGAGGCCAGACACCATGGCCGTGCTGGCCAGCACGGCCGTGGCAGCAGGTTATATGGCGTCGGTTATCAATAATAAACTGATGATGCGACGCCTAATGAGGCCAGACACCACGGCCGTACTGGCCAACACGGCCATGGCAGCAGGTGATATGGCGTCGGTTATCAATAAAAAACTAACGCTGATGGTGTCCTAGATGGCGTCCTTTATGTAGCACGAAGGTTTATGGCGTCGGTTTCCATAGTAATAATTGATGCCTATATCCCCCTGCTGGCGTGTTTTCGGTGGCACGTGAAGGTTTCTGGTGTCGGTTTGGAAACTAACGCCTGACGGTTTGCCTTTTAGCGGTGCCCACATAGGTGTCACATTGAAACTGACACTAAAGGGCTTAAATAACCGACACTAAAGTAGGGTTACGTACTAGTGGATCTTATGACTGAAGGTCCTCTAACCTATTTGTATAAAATATTTGTATGATCTCATCCTCTTACACTTGAATCATATTGATGTTGACTCAACTTATTTGTTTCCATTACATTTCGTTCTTGTATAGTAGACTAAGTTTATTTGTATGTTGCAATCATCAGTACTTCCATGATATTTGGACATGTGTATCCCATCTTGAGTGTGTGTACTCCACCCGTATATATATAAAGGGCACATGTATTCTGCCCAGGGTGTGTGTTTTTTCCCAATACTTAGGCTTGAGATTTTATGGGTTTTGGCCCTACTTCAATAAATTTAGTCCAATTATTTTATGTGAATATAATATGATGTGGTAATCTTTTTATATGGCAAGAATCCTTTATGATACATTTCTTTTTTGATAAATGGCTCTTCTATTGACTTGTTAATTCTTTTCGAACTACATCTCTTGAACATACCTTTATCGAAATGTCTAACACTGATCTTACTTTCCCCTAAGTATTGTCTAGTTGTAATAATATTGCACATACACAATTTTGGTTATGTTCATTCTCTTGTTTTCTTCCTCTTTTGGGTGTTTCTCTCAACCCACCCAGAGGTCACACAGCCTGAGGTCCAAGAAGTAGGAGGCGTTGCTCAAAACTAGCATCAGATGTCTTCTGAGATAGACATGTTTCTCACCATAAATTAATCCTACTGTTTTAAATTTCATATCTTGTTAGTTTCCCTTTGTAGCCCCAATGTTGATCTTAGATAAGAATTTTGTAATAGTTAATTTTACTTTTCTGCGGCTACAAAACTGTATTTCTTTTACTAATCTATTTTGAGAAAATTGTGTGCACCCATTTTATTTAAAGGTTATTATTATGTAGTTGTAAATGACTGGGGTTTTATGTATTATTTTATTAGATTAAGGATTGGATCCCCTCCTAGATTGCACTCCTTACAAGATAGTATCATAGCACTTTTGTGCTCGGTACTCTGACTATCTCAGAATTTATCCTTAGAGCATTTTCCCCTATGAGTTATATATATGTTTCAGGAGAACCAACCTATTTGGTGACACTAGTGTTACCCCTTAATTGGCATTTTGGACAGTCAATACGCAGACAAACCCTCGTATAGTCAGGCCAATGGATCCCTTGCGAGAGACAACGTAATCTCTCAAGTTACACATGTGGTCTTGGGTGTTGTCGTACCCACCGCTACTATATCAACTGGCATCTTCATGGATTAAGAGTTAGCTTTGCATGACAGTCTCTCACCAAAAATATGGTGGGAAAGTTGAATACCCCTCATGGGAGAGTTTTTCAACTATAAACGCAACTAGGATATCCACTAGAATAGACATGCTTAGATATTGATCCTTATAAATATGTTTAGTTCTATGTGTTAGAGACATCCTAACTGGTTATACCAACCCTTAGGCCCTACATCTAGAGTGGAGAAATGATGAGGAGAAGTTTTATAATAGTATGATGTAGTTGTTATACCCTAAATTATCCCTTTAATATCAATTCGGTTTTAGATTAGTCATTTTAAGTTGTGGCATACTATAACATGTATTCTATAAGATAATAATTCAAATTTACGGATACCTAGAATTGATAAAGAACATATTAACTTCCTCTTTTGAATTTAAAAACTACCACCAAATCAATTCAAATGAGCATACAATGTTGGGTGGACTACCATGAATGATTAGTCAAATGATTAAATAATGTTTTAAAAATTAATTTTGCATTTAACTAAAATGGTGAACATATGTGAGGAAAGTTGGTAATTAGGTAAAATAATGGAAATATAGTGAAGTGTTTTTTACTTTATGTCCTCATACCCCAACTTGCTATAAAAATTATGGTATATGTTTCTACTCAAGAAAACACATCACAAAAACATTGTTAATGTTTAACGTAGTACATGAGCACCCCTATCCTACACGATAAAGATAAATTGAATTGAAAAGAAATTTAAGTACAATCTTATCATCATATGCATGTTTAATTTGTGCACTAAGTTCATATCCAATTTATTTAATAATATGTTCATAATACACTATAATACTCAATTATGGTTAGATAAATGTGTTTTCTAGCTAAACTCTACATTTTACACCTTAACCCTAGTCGGCCTGATATAATATACCTAATAGTTTGGTCATTGGACATGATATTAGTTCACCATGGTAAAACATAAAAATACTCAATGAGATAACCCTGATACTGAAAACTAAAGGGAAACCTTCATACTTTTCAAACTCTTTGAGTACGTGCATACTTAATCGCATAGAAAGAATGATAATCCACAAAGGAATCTAGTTATCAAATTTGGTTATCTCATGGTTAATTAATAGAAGAGAAGAGGCCATTGAAAACCATAGTGACCACATGTATGTAATTCTAATAGTTTAGAAAATATTATGGAATGATTATTGATTAAACAATGATGATAAAACTACCATCACTATTTAGGTAACCCAAGTAAGTACAAAAAAATTAAGAGAACCTAATGTGTGATGTAACTCTCATAGATCGACTTTTATTGTGAGAGAAATAGTGATGACAAAATTCCTAGGAGTGATATAGTTATTTTCTTCTTAATAGGTGACTCTCTACGCTAGATTATAGTTTTTTGGATTTTGGGGATGAAAATCCTCTTTAAGGGGTGGAGTGGGGTAATATACAAATATATAGATGTACCTATTCTTGAAACCAAAGCAAGGATGTAAATTAAAAAAATCTAACAGATAATATTCTTTTAACAAGATGTTATTCTAATGTGCACTAGATCCCATTAATGTGTGACAATATATATAAGGATTTATATAAATACAAACCCCAAAGTATTCATCTTGCGATAAGAATATCTAAAAATATATTATATAAGAATTATAAACCAACTTGTATGGATTATACATACATAATTTAGGTGAAGTAGTAATAAAGTGAATTTTGGAATAAGTAAAAGGAAAATAATGGTGTACATGCATGAATAATCCAAGGAAAATATATCTTGGGGGAACTTAATATAGACTTACTTTCCAAATACAATATGAGTTATAGAAATATAAACCAAGGTAATGGAAACAATGTGGAATACATGAGATATTTTAAAAAGTTATAACAAACTTTAAATAACTAATTCTCTCTCTTTAATGTTTGAAAGTAATAAATAAATAAAACAATCGCATTAACGTATTATAAAGGAAACAAAAATTTTAACTTGATTCTATATTTATTTGGAAACAAATAAACATTCCCAAATTTATATAATCAATTACTTAACCCAAATAAGAAATAATAATAATATGCACTAAATAATTTCCTGAGTAAACCTCCCTATTACCTCGTAAAATCATTAACAACAAGGTAAAAGGGAGAAATGGTTACGTAGGTAACGTTTTCACCCTCTTGATTTGAAATTTATGTGTCTATAATAATTATTTTTGGATATATAAATTTATCAGCAACTATCTCCTTTGAAAATAATTAATGTAAAGTATATTTGCAATATATATGGTTGCCTCAAATTTGGAATTTTAGATCTAAATTAATATATATTAAATATATGCCTTTTATTAAAAAAAATTATATATTTTTTCCATGACTTTAACGTGAGAGGAAAAAAATTGTTAGGAAGTTATTTTGTAATATAATGAATAAGTGTATATAAGAGGCTGGTAAATGGAATTATGGAAAAGAACTCAATGAACATATCATATGCCATTTTCCATTAGATTATTATACACATTTATATTAAGTAAACTAGTGAATGCACACGTGCATATGCACGTGACATATAAAATTTGTTGGAAATATGCGGGGAGATGACTCATCCGTAAAATGGTTCATACGGTAAAAAATATTTATGTTGGTTGTTTGAAATGAGAGAATCAAGGAACCGTTTCCGTAGAATGGAGAGATAAATACAGAATTAAAAATAATAAAAGTTAATAGGAAAGTGAGAATAAATATTTGTAGGAGTAAAATTCCTTGAAAAAAGGAGAGAAGAGAGTGAATCAAGGAGAGCGCAGCATCAAACTCACTCTTTTTATAGTAGTATAGATAATCACACAATGAGATATTTAGAAGTGTCGTAGTGGTAGATGTAGTTATAAATAAGTAGGTGACCATATTGTTGATGAAAAATGAGAAAGTAGTGAAAAGAACATAGGAATGGAGAATTGGAAGGGAAATGACGTTTTTTATATTTATTCTTTCATGTTATGTGTTAACTACTACTTCAGTTCTCTCCTCACAATTAGAAAGTATTTATTCCTATTTTTTTCTCTCAGATGTCTCCCCTCTTATTGTTATCCTATGACTTTTAGTTCTTTACTAAGGAATAAATGTAGGAAAATATTTCCTTCATCAACGATACTTACACATTATATATATATATATATATATATATATATATATATATATATATATATATATATATATATTTATTTAGTCCATAACATTTGGATGTGTGTATCCTGTTTTGAGTGTGTATCCTATTTTGAGTGTGTATACTCCACTCATATATATACATATATATAGGACAACAATCCAATGAGAAACATTTTTTTGTGAGAAATGAGAGGCATTTAAATAACTCTCCACGTAGATTAATTATTCATAATCCAACCGTATAGATTACAAGTATACCTTAAAATTTACCTTCCTACTTAGATTAATTTTAATTTCATCATCAACTGAATTGTAGATCATTCACAATAACATAATACTTTTCGATGTTTGATATTGAATTTTGGGCTGACCGTTAGATGTAAAAAGTATATATATATAGGGTTCTCGTGTTCTGCCCATGGTGTGTATTTTCCACCCAATACTTATGCTTGAGATTTTATTGATCTTGGTCCTACATAAATAAAATTAGTTTGCTTGTTTTACATGTGCTAATCATGATTTGATAATGTTGTTATATGGAAAGAATCCTTTCTGATAATCATATCTTTTTTGGTAAATGCCTGATGTATTAACTTTTTAATGCTTTTGGCACTTCCTCTCTTGAGCATCCCTTTATTGAAATATCTAACATTGATCTTACTTTTCCCTAAGTATTACCTAGTTGTTATAATATTGCACATATAAATCTTTACTAACGTTCTTTCTCTTGTTTTCTTCCTCTTCTGGGTGTTTCTCTCAACCCACCCAGAGTTTGCACGGTCTAAGGTCCAAGAAGTAGGAGTTGATCAAGACTAGATTCAAGATGTCTTCTGATATGGGCAGGTAGCTCATCACAAACTGATCCTACTAGTTTTGACTCCATATCTCGTTATTTGCCCTTTGTGGCCTCAATGTTGAACTTTGACAGGATTTTTTTAATAGTTAGTTTTACTTTTCCTCTACTACAAAACTATATTTGATTTACAAATCTCTTTAAAAAAATATTGTACACTCTTTTTATTTGTAAGTTATTATCATGTAGTTGTGAATGAATGAGGTTTATGCATTATTTTCTTAAATTAAGTAAGGAGTAGATCCCCTCCTGGATCCCACTCCTTACAAGATGGTATCAGAGCATTTTTGTGCTTCATAATTTGACTATCTCAGAAGTTATCCTTAGAGCATTTTTCCTGATAAGTTATACCTACGTTTCAGTAGAACTAACCTATTTGGTGATACTAGTGTTACCTCTTAGTCAGGCATTTGGGACGGGTTCACTATGTTGATAAATCCTCATTTCGGCATGTCGGTGGATCCCTCTCCGAGAGACAACTCGAACTCTCAGGTTACACATCTGGCCCAGGGTATTGTCATCCCCACTGCTACTATCTCGAATGGCATCTCCCAAGAGGAGTTAGCTTTGCTACGATAGTTCCTCACCACAACTATGGTGGGAAAGATGAACACCAGTCCTGGGAGAGTTTTTCAACTAGGATTTCCACCAGAGTAGACTTGGTTAGATACTAAGCCTTGTAGAATATGTTTACTTCTATGTATCAGAGACATCCTGACTAGGTAGATCAATTCTTAGCCCCTAGATCAAGAGTGGAGCAATGATGATAAGAAGTTTTGGAACTGTATGTTTTAGTTGATTTACCCTTCATTATCTATTTAATATTAGATAGGTTTAGATTGATCATTTTAGGGGGTGGAGTATCGTAACATGTATTCTCTAAGACAATAATTCAATTTAGGGATACGAAAAAATAAAAAAGAACACATTAACTTCCTTTGTTAATGTTAAACATTTACAAATACCACCAAACTAATGCAAATGAGCATACAACGTTGAGTGTACTACCATGAATGATCAATCTAACATTAAAATAAAGTTTTAAAATTAATTTTGCACTAAATTGAAGTGGTAAACATATGTGAGGTAAGTTGGTAATTAGGTAAACAAAAGTGAGAATTTAGTAAAATATATTTCTACTATGTCCTCTCACCCCAAATTGCTATAAATAATTATGTGATATGTCTCTACTCTAGAAAATGTATCACAAAAACATTGGTAATGTCCATTGTAGTACACGAGCATCCCTACCCTACAAGATAGTGATAAATTGAATTGAGAAGAAATTTAACTACAATCTTATCGTAATATGCATGTTTAATTTGTGCACTAAATTCATATATAATTCATTTAATAATATGTGCATAATACACTATAATACTTAATTTATGGAAAGATAAATGTGTTAGCTAACTAAACTCTAATTTTACACCTTAACACTAGTCTTCCCAATAGAATATATCTAGCAGTTTAGTCATTGGACACAAGATGTCAGTTCATCATGGTAAAACCTATTAAAATACTCAATGAGATAACCCTAATCATGAAAACTTCATACCTAATCTTATAGAAAATATGATAATTTCCAAGGAAACCCAGTTATAAAAATTGGTTATCTCATGATTATGTAATGGAAGATAAGAGGTCATTGTAAACCCTAGTGACCACATGTATGTAATTCTAATACTTTAAAAAATATTACAAAATGGATATTGATAAAACATTGATGATAAAACTACAATCACAACTTAGGTAACCCGAGTAAGTATAAAAATTTTAGGAGAACCTGTAACTCTTTTAGATTGACTTTTATTGTGAGAGAAATAGTGATGACATAATGCTTAAGATTGATATAGTTATATTCTACTTAATAGGTGACTTTATACACTAGAATATAGTTTGTTTTTTTTGTTGTTTTCTTTTAACTTATTAGTGACAGATCGAATGGAAGAGGACACGGGAAATTCTCTACATGAGGGTAGGTTATCGGTTCCATGGACGGGGCGGTGCCGGTGTCCATGCCGGTAGAAGGTCCGTCAGAGGGATTGCAGGAGTTCTGGGTGATGATGATAGTGTCCATGATTTTACAGTAAGATCCGACAGTTTGTTACGTGATGGGGCGTAGGTGGGTGGATGCTATGGTTGTCCGGACAACAACGGGGATGACAATGAGGTTCACTCAGCAATGGATACAACGCCCAGTTTCTGCCAGGGAAGCGAGCAAGAGTGACCACTTTATCAATGACGGAAACGGTCATGGTAGCGATCAGGAATCGCTGAATGCGCTTTGCGAAATCACGGCGGTTATCATTAGTTTGGTCACGGCTGTCGGGGCGCTCGCTCTGGCGGAAAACACAGACATGGCAACAGTGGTGCAATGAGGGATGCCGGAGGACACTACTAAAAAACATGGTATATGTGACGGTCATGTAAAAGGTTACACACTTTAGGTGACATATTTGTACATCACTTATAATCTGTATAGACCTACCTAAAATAGATGACATATATTTTGGCATATTTTAAAAGCTTACACACTTTAGGTGGCAAGCATGTAAATCATCTGTAGCATGTGTAAACTCGTGTAACATAGATGACACACATTTCAAAGGGTCACACGCTATAGGTGGCATACATTTGAGTCACCTAAATTCTAAGGGGGGTTTACCATTCAGATGACATGTATATGAGTCACATGTGATCTATAAAGGGGTCTACTGTATAGGTGACATGCATGGTTGTCCCTAAACTTTTCGGTGACATACATGCTTGTTACCTAACCTTTAGATGACAGACATGTCTGTCATCCAACATCTTCCAACTAATAATAAGTATAAATAATTTTCTCAATGTAGTTTCATTACGAATATATCAATACATTTATTTCATAATTCATAAAGAAGATGTATGAAAGAAATTGATTCTTATAGTCATTCTAAATCATTTTAAGTTAATTTGATAACCACTCATATAGGAATATTGACATTATGATCGACCCCAAACTCATACACGTATCTTCTGCAAAATTCTAAGGCTAATGGACCTTTGTACTTTGAGACAAATTGCTCCTCGGAAACAACTTATATGGACCACCAACCCAACAATAATTGCTGCAAATAGGTGGTGGCTACCGCAAGCACCTGACCAACCATGCCTTAATCTTCCCCAAACTCACACACATCTCCCTTATGAAAAATTAAGAAGACAATACATATATACACATCTCTGATCAAAGTATTTCTAGGGACTTGTTGTGAGAGGACACTCTCATGATATGGGCCCCTAACTCCCCCAAAAGTATTTTAACAATCTTACTAGCAGAGAATATTGTATTGATATGGACCCTACCTCCTCGTAAATGCGATTTAGGAGACTTTTTGTGAGAGGTCATTCTCATGGTATGGGCCCTGACTCCTCACAAATGCATTTTCAGACACTTGCTCTGAGATGCATTATCAAGATTTGGGCCACAACTCGTCAGAAGTGCATTTATATAAAATTGTCGTGAGAAGATATTATCATGATATTGGGCATGGTACATCCCAAATGTATATTCGTGGAAATATGTTGATTAATTTATTTGTGAGTTTTTAAAGGTGATGTGAGAGAAAAAAATCACTGAGAGTCATTCTAAATCATCATGAGAATCATTCATAAAGGAGTATTGGCTTGATGGTTGTCCATAAACTCATGGACATCTCTTTTGTAATCATTATAAGGCTATGACTACCTACCTCCAGCTGCAATTGCTGCAAACAGGCAATGACTGTCAGCAACTCCCACTCCTTGCAAATGTATTTTGGGGACTTGCAGTGAGAGGGCATTCTCATGATATGGGCCTCGGCACCTCGAGAATGCATTGTTAGGAACTTGTTGTGAGAGGACATTGTCAAGATATGGGCCCTCATTGCTCACAAATGCATTTCAAGGGGCTTGTTGTAAGAGGACACCATGATATGTGTCACTCCAAATGTATTTTTGGGGACATATCAATACATTTATTTCACAATTTATAAAGAGACGTCACAGATGAATTTTTTTAGAATATTTATAAGATAAATTAGCACGACGATCATCCCCAAACTAACACGCGTCTCTTTTGTGATCATTGTAAGGCTAATGAGCCATTGTCTTGTAAGAAAAATTGTTCCTTGACAATGACTTATATAGAACACCCACTGTATAAGCAAATTCCTACAAACATGTCGTCATTGTCGCAAGCACCCGACCAACCGTGCTCTGATCGTCCCCACACTCATGCAGGTCTCCGTTCGGGTTGGGGACCATATTTGGTCAGGTCTATATTAGTTTGTATCCAGTCTGTTGGCAAGTACATTTTGTGTTGGGCCTGTTCATTATTGGTTCCCAGCCAAATGCCAACCCTACCTCATATATAGAATAGCAAAGAAATCTAAAGAATATCTTGTAAGTCAAATTATTATTTAAATTGCTTACATACACTAGTTAGCATAAAGAGAAAAATCTAAAGTATTTATGCATAGTGACGTGATCATTCAATTATTCTTCTCCTCCATTTTCACCTCTGACTCATCCACTTCCAAACTCGTTCACCACCCATAATATAAATCTTGTCATTAAATGTTAAAATTTTCAATTAGAAAAAAAAGTATTATCAATAGAGAAGAATCAAAGCTACCTAGAGTATAATAAAAAAATATCATTGGCTTCAAAATATTAATTACATAAGTGAAATCGGTTGACATGAACAAATCATTTAGTAGATTTTATTTTTATTAAGTAATCATGATCAACTATGCAAAATATTATAAAAATGCTTTTACCGCCCATAATATAATTGTTAAAATTAAATGTTATAACATAAATATTGCCATGGTTTCCATCCATATAGTCTTTCCTTTTATTTGACATATGATCAACTAGCATAACTATATTTCTATATAAGATAGTATCACAAATATTTATATCGTTTTGTAATAAAAATAAGGAAACTAACAATGTTGAAGGAAATTACTTATTATTGACTATTCTAGGAGACCCAAGTAGAGAATACACACACACACAGACCTGTCAAACTGGGTCAAAATCCGTGGGCGCCCATGGGTCGACCCGTTTAAGTTGGGTTTGGGTGGCAAAATTTGCCACCCGCTAAAAATCACCCAAACCCATACCCACCCGTTTTTTAAGCGGGTTTCGCGGGTGATCCGTGGGCACCCGTGGGTGACCCAATTAATTGAAGTAAATATATTTATATACATAATATACACATACACCTATTAAAAGATGTTGTTTATTTTGTACAAGTTAATTCTTTACCTTTACCAACAACAATTTTATTCTTTTTATTTTGGTTTTGCAATAGGCAATAACAAGTACTTGTAATATTAGAAATGCCTAATGTTACATGACAAAATTATGTATTTTTCTTGTGATATTTATCTATGAAAACTACATCGATTTTCCTAATTTATATCAACATACAACTAGCTGCTACTTTTTCATATATCAAAAACTAATCGAATAGTTTGACGTCAAACGTAGTAGTTAGTTGGTTCTTTTGCACTATATTTGACATAAAAACAATAGTTACAAGTTGTTTCAAATGTTGTTTTTAGTGTTAAAGAAAGCAACTGGTAACTTATTGTTGATTGTACACATTTTATATGGGCATCTGTGGGAAACCCGCAACCCGTTGGGTCGGGTTTGGGTGTGCTTTTCTTCCACCCATTTAGAAGTGTTTTTGACCCACACCCGCAGACCCGCACCCGCAATGACCCAACCCAAACCCAACCCACCCACCCGTTTGACAGGTCTACACACACACAAAAACACACACATTTACTACACATCGTAACTTTAATGCATTTCAAATGATTGAAGAAAGAGAGAGAATATTAGTCAACATGATTACAAATTGAGACATAAATGAGGACTTGTAACAAAAAAACACTTCCCCAATATTTTTTATGACCCATAATATAATTGTTAACATTCAATGTTATAATATAAATCTTGACATGTTTTCCATCCATAGAGTCTTTCCTTTTATTTGACATGTCATCAATTAGAATAACATTAAAGCCAATTAAATATTTCTACAGTAGGTACTATAACAAATAGTTATATCCTTTTGTAATAAAAATAAGGAAACTAACACTGTTAAAGGAAATTACATTTAATTGTCTGTTCTCAGAGGCCCAATGAGAAAATGTCCTAGATTATTACATATATAATGTTGTAAATATATATACATATTACATATATATGTAATATACGTATATATTTATAAATGTGTATATATATACATATATATATATATACAGACACACGCATAAAGGGTTTTACTAAACATCATAACTTTAATGCATTTAATTAAATGTGAGGTAGATTCCATAAGCACCTAATCAACCATGCTTTAATTGTCCCCAAACTCATAGATGTCCATTTATTAATAGTTAAGAGGACAATACATATATACACATCTAAAGTACTTTTTGTGAGAAGACAATGTCATGGCATAGGTCCTAGCCCCTCCTTGAAGCATTTTAATGGACTTGTCTGAGAGGAAATTGTCATGTTATGGGTCGTAGCTCCTCGCACATGCATTTTAGGGGACTTTCCTGAGAGGATTCTCATGATATGGGTCTGGACATTCACAAATGCAGATGCAAGGACTTGTTGTGAGAGACCACTATCATGATATCGGCGCAAGATCCTCACAAATGCATGTCAAGGGACTTGTTGTGAGATGATACTATCATGATATGGGCTCAAGATCCTCGCAAATGCATTTCAAGGGACTTGTAGTTTGATGATATTGTCATGATATAGGCCATGGCTCCTCCTAAATGCATTTATGGACACTATAAATATATGGGACTTGAAACCTCCTTAATGCATTTGAAGGGACATGTTGTGAAAGGACACTATAATGATATGGGTCGTGGAACCTCCCAAATGCATTTTTAGAGACGTGTTGTGAGATAATATTTGTCATGATATGGGCCCTGACGCCTCCCAAATGCATTCTCATGGACTTATTGTAAGAGGACGTTCTCATGATATGGTACCTGACACCACCCAAGTGTATTTTTAAGGACTTATTGTGAGATGACATTTTCGTCATATGTGTCATGGCACCTCCCAAATGTATTTTCAAGGACTTGGTGTGAGAGGAGATTGTCATGATATGGGCCAAACTTCACCCAAATGCATTCTTAGGGGCTTATTATGGGAGGAAACTATCAATATATGGGCCATGTCTCCTCCTTAATGTATTTGAAAGGACATGTTATGAAAGGACACTATCATCACATGGGTCGTGGCACCTTCCAACGCACTTTTAGGGACTTGCCCTATGATAACATTTGTCATGATATGGGCCCAGACACCTCCCAAATGCATTTGGATGGACTTGTTATGAGAGGAAGTTGTGATGATATGGTCCCTGACACCTCCCAAATGCATTTTCATAGACTTGTTGTGAGAGGATGTTGTCGTGATATGGGACCTAACACTTCCCAATTACATTTTTAAGGACTTACTATGAGATGACATTGTGATCATATGCTCCATGTCACCTCCCAAAAGTATTTTTAAGGACTTGGCGTGAGAGTACGATGTCATATATCAGCCCAAACTTCACTGAAGTACATTTTTAGGGACTTATTATGAGAGTACATTGTCAATATACAGGCCCTGGATCCTCCTTAATGCATTTGAAAGGACATGTTTTAAAAGCACATTATCATGATCTGGATCATGGCACCTCCCAATTGCATTTTTGGAGAGTTTATGTGAGATAACAGTTGTAAAGATATGAACTCTGGAACCTCCCAGATGCATTTTCATGGACTTGTCGTGAGAGGACGTTGTCATTATATGGGACCTAACACCTCCTAAATGCATTTTTAAGGACTTACTGTGAGATAATATTGTCATCATATGTGTCATGGCACCTCCCAAATGTATTTTCAAGGACTTGGCGTGAGAGGACATTGTCATGATATGGGCCCAAACTTCATCGAAATGTATTTGTAGGGACTTATTATGAGAGGGCACTGCCAATATATGGGCCATGTATCCTCCTTAATTCATTTGAAGGGACATGTTGTGAAAGGACACTATCACGATATGGGTCGTGGCACCTCCCAAATGTATTTTTAGGGACTGGATGTGAGATAACATTTGTCATGATATTAATGCATTTTTAGGGACTTGATGTGAGATAAAATTTGTCATGATATTGGCCCTGACACCTCCCAAATGCATTTTGATGGACTTGTTATGAGAGGAAGTTGTCATGATATGGGACCTGACACCGCCTAAATGCATTTTTAAGGACTTACTATGCGATGAAATTGTCATCATATGTGCGATGGCACCTCGCAAATGTATTTTCAAGGACTTGGCATGATGGGACATTGTCATGATATGGGCCCAAACTTCACTGAATTCCATTTTTAGGGACTTATTATGAGAGGAAACTGCCAATATATGGGCCATGTATCCTTCTTAATGCATTTGAAGGGACATGTTGTGAAGGGACACTATCACGATATAGATCATGGCACATCCCAGATGTATTTTTAGGGACTTAATGTGAGATAACATTTGTCATGATATGGGCCCTGACACCTCCCAAATGCATTTCAAGGGACTTGTTGTGAGATGATATTGTCATGATATGGGCCATGACTCCTCCTAAATGCATTTATGGACATTATCAATATAAGGGCCCTGACACCTCCTTAATGTATTTGAAGGGACTTGTTGTGAAAGGACACTATAATGATATGGGTCGTGGCACCTCTCAAATGCATTTTTAGGGACACGCTGTGAGATAACATTTATCATGATATGGGCCTTGACACCTACCAAATGCATTTTCATGGACTTGTTATAAGAGGATGTTGTCATGATATGAGACCTGACACATCACAAATGTATTTTTGAGGACTTACTATGAGATGACATTGTCATCATATGTGCCATGGCACCTCCCAAATGTATTTTAAGGACTTACTATGATGCCTTGCTTTAACGTTGTTGTATCATGTTCTATCGCGGTCACGATGTGAGTCGTGGAGACAGTTGCGATGTTGCATTGTGAGATATGGGTCGTGTCACCTCCCAAATGCATTTTTAAGGACTTTATGTGAGACAACATTTGTCTTGAAATGGGTCCTGAGACCTCCTTAATGCATTTGAAGGGACATGTTGTGAAAGTACACTATCATGATATGGGTTATTGGGTCTTGTTTTAGTCAAGATTATCGTTTCTCTTATGTTTTGGGTCGAGAAAGATGTGCACCATGTGCATTTTAGGTTGAATCAGTTGGTGTTGTTTTGGTTGTGATGGTTTGCCTTATTTCATTCGTAATGGTCCATTCTACTTCTGGATGTGACACTCTGTTTTGGTATGGTCTGGTCACGTCGCTGCGTTTTTTATGGTCGTGGCATTATGTTGTGAGGGTGGGTCACGACCTTGTGTTGTGGGTTGGTCGCGAAGCCTATTGTAATGCTGGTGATGATGTCTTGCTTTAATGTTGTTGTATCACGTTCTATCTCGGTCGCGACGTGCATCATGGAGACAGTCGCGAAGTTGGGTTGTGAGATATGGTTGTGGCACCTCCCAAATGCATTTTTAGGGACTTGATGTGAGATAACATTTGTTTTGAAATGGACCCTGAAACCTCCCAAATGTATTTGGAGGGACATGTTGTGAAAGGACACTATCATGATATAGGTCGTGGCACCTCCCAAATGCATTTTTAAGGACATGATGTGAGATAACATTTGTCTTGAAATGAGCTCTGACACCTCCCAAATTAATTTTCATGGACTTATTGTGAGAGGACGTTGTCATGATATGGGACCTGACACTTCCCAAAAGCATTTTTAAGGACTTGTTATGAGAGGACGTTGTCATGATATGGGGACCTGACACCTCCCAAATGTAGTTTTCAGGACTTTCTATGAGATGACATTATCATCAAATGTGATGTGGCACCTCCCAAATATATTTTCAAGGACTTGGAATGGTTTTGGTTGTGATGGTTGGCCTTGTTTCAGTCGTGATGGTCCATTCTGGTTCTGGACATGACACTCCATTTTGGTGTGGTCACGGCACTACATTTGTTATGGTCGCGATGTTGTGTTGTGAGGGTAGGTCATCAGTATATTTGTAGATTACTTGTATCATAATTTTATCTCGAGTCTCATATTTGGTTCTGTAATATTTTTGCAAACATTTAAAATCCTCATCCCATATTACAGATACCCAATCTGGATTCCCAAAGTGTCTAATTTGAATAGTGCTTCTACTGATCCATATATCAAAGTTGATGATAGATTACTGAGTTAGTTCTTATATAGATTCTCTCCTTTTCTTTATGGATAAGATGGGTTGATGTGGTTTTTATTTGGTGTTAGAATAGGTGGTTTTTGAGGGACGTGGTTTGTGCAATCTGAAATAGTAAGCAATATGAATTTTTTGTTTTATGGATCATGCACTTGGAACCTTTTTGATAATATCCAAGTGTTTTTTAAACTAAATGGGACACACTTTAGGCCCATCATCAGGATAGATGTGCCAAGTGCATTTTTAGGGACTTGATGTGAGACAACATATGTCTTTAAATGGGCCATGACACATCCCAAATGCATTTGAAGGGACATGTTGTAAAAGGACACTATCATGATATGAGTCATGGTACCTCTAAAATGCATTTTTAAGAACTTGATGTGAGGTAACATTTGTCTTGAAATGGGCCCTGACACCTCACAAATACATTTTCATAGACTTTTTGTGAGAGTACGTTGTCATGATATGGAACCTGACACCTCCCAAATGTATTTTTAAGGACTTATTGTGAGATGACATTATCATCATATGTGCCATGACACCTCGTAAATTTATTTTCAAGGACTTGAGATGGTTTTGGTTGTGATGGTTGGCCTTGTTTCAATCGTGATGGTTTTTTCTACTTCTGGATGTGACACTTTTCTTTGGTCTGATCGCGACGCTAGATTTTTTGCGATCGTGACTTTGTGATGTGAGGCTAGGTCACGACGTTGTGTTGGTTGCGAAGCCTATGTGTAATGTTGGTTGTGACGCCTTGCTTTACCACTGTTCTATCATGGTCACGACATGCATCATGGAGACAGTTGCGATGTTGCGTTGTGAGATATCGATCATAGCACCTCCCAAATGCATTTTTAGGGACTTGATGTGAGATAACATATGTATTTAAATGGGCCCTGACACCTCCCAAATGCATTTGAAGGGACATGTTGTAAAAGGACACTATCATGATATGGGTCGTGGCACCTCCCAAATGCATTTTTAGGAACTTGATGTGCAATAACATTTGTCTTAAAATGGTCCCTGACACCTCCCAAATACATTTTCATGGACTTGTTGTGAGAGGTTGTTGTCATGATATGAGACCTGACACCACCAAAATGCATTTTTAAGGACTTAATGTGAGATGACATTGTCATCATATGTGCCATGGCACATCCACTTCCATATACATTGGTTAGGAGATCAAAATGCTTGATATAGGAAATCAAGCCTTGTGCTACATTGTTAAGAGGAAGGCTACTTCAAGGGGGAGCTTGAAGTTACTTCGAGGAAGGCTGCTTCAAGGTTGGTGGGACTACTTCAAGGTGAAGGCTGTCCAAAGGGTGGTGAAAGTATTTGTAATTTTATGTAACATCCTTGTGAGGTAATAAAATTTAAATACTTTCAAAATCCCAATTGGAAACAATTAGGTAGTGGACTCACTCCCTTAGTTTTTGCTAAGGGTGGAACCACTCTAAACACCTTGCCTCCTTCTTTAAGTTTCAATTGTGGTTGCTTGAGTTGAATTATTATTAAAATAATTATAAAACCCTATTCACCCCCCTCTAGTAGTTTTTCAGAAACTTTCTCCTTGGAAACATCTTACATAGACCTCCCACCCCAACCAATGATTCATGGAAATGGGTGGTAGCTGCCATAAGCACCCAATCAACCAGGCTTCAATTGTCCCCAAACTCATAGATGTCCATTTATGAATAGCTAAGAGGATAATACATGTATACACATCAAGAACTTTTTTGTGAGAAGACAATGTCATGACATAGGCCCTAGCCCCTCCTTTAAGCATTTTAATGGACATGTCTGAGAGGACATTGTCATGTTATGGGTTGTAGCTCCTCACACATGCATTTTGGGGGACTTTCCAGAGAGGATTCCTTGATATGGGCATGGATACTCACAAATGCAGTTTCAAGGACTTGTTGTGAGAGGCCACTATCATGATATGGGCCCAAGATCCTCATAAATTCATTTCAAAGAACTTTTTGGAGATGATATTGTCATGATATGGGCGCAAGATCCTCACAAATGCATTTCAATGGGCTTGGTGTGAGATGATACTATCATGTTATGGGTCATGACTCCTCCTAACTTCATTTATGGGGACTTGTTCTCAGAGAACAATCTCATGATATGGGACTTGTATCTCCATGTGTGCATATCTAGGGACTTGATGTGAGTATACATTATCACAATATTCCTCCCAAATGTATTTTTAGGGACTTACTGTGAGATGACCTTGTTAGGATTTGGGCCAGGGCACTTAGTGAAGGTATTTTTAGGGACTTGTTGTGAGAGGAAAATGTCACGATACGGGCCATGTCTCCTCAAAAAAACATTTCTATGGAGTTTTTGTGAGGGAAAACTCTCTTGACATTGTCATCATATGTGCCATGGCACCTCCTAAATATATTTTCAAGGACTTGGCGTGAGAGGACCTTATCCTGATATGGGCCCAAACTTCACCCAAATGCATTTTTAGGGACTTATTATGAGAGGACACTATCAATATATGGGCCACGACACCTCCTTAATCCATTTGAAGTGACATGTTGTGAAAGGACACTGTCATGATATTGGTTGCGGCACCTCCCAAATGCATTTTTAGGGATGTGTTGTGAGATACTGTTTGTCATGATATGGGTCCTGACACCTCCCAAATACATTTTCATGGACTTGTTGTGAGAAGATGTTCTCATGATATGATACCTGACACCTCCCAAATGCATTTTTAAGGACTTACTGCGAGATGACATTTATCTTGACATGCAAAACTCTTGTAGATAATCCAAGGGTAAGGTATCGGTTATTGGGTACCTTCCTTAACAAGATATCACAATTTGTCATCACTTTGTGTACAAACCAATACCACTTTTGCAAGGAAGTCTCAAACCGATATGCTTCACCTATTTGAGGTGCTTAGCCTGACATGAATGCTTCCAAAAGTTCCCAAAACCGATATAGGACATCCTCTATGGTTTATAAACTGATAGGAACCCCCATATGCCCTTCAAAACTCGACACAACCTCATCTAGGGTTCAAGGTACTCAACATTCTATGGTTCTAACATCACCAAGAGTGTTATTACTTAACCAAGACTTAAACAAGGCGCCCCCTTCTCTCTCTCTCCTCTAGATGATATTAAGGGACTTGTTTTGAGATGTCATTTGTAATGATATGGGACCCTAATCCACTCAAATCAATTTTTAGGGGCTTGTTGCGAGAGGACACTATCATGAATTCTAGGGATTTGTGGTGAGAAGACACTTGTTGAATTTTGCCTACCCCTAGCGTAGACCACCTGCCAAGCAACAATTGTTGCAATTGGGCGGTGGCTGCCACAAGCACCCCAATGACCATGCTTTGCTTGTCTTAATACTCATATATGTCTCCTTGATGAACATTTAAGAGGGTGATACATTTGTACACATTGAAGATCAGAGTATTTAGAGGGACTTGTTTTGAGAGAACATTATCATGATATGGTCCTAGTTCGTCCTAGAAGCATTTTTCATGAACTTGCTAATAGAGGACACGATCATGATATGGACCTTGGCTCCCCGCAGAAGCATTTTTATGAACTTTCTCTAAGAGTAAACTATTTTGATATGGGCCATGGCTCCTCGCAAATACATTTTACAAGACTTGTCATGAGAGGACATTCTCATGATATGGGCCCCAACTCCTCTGAAATGAATTTTTAGGGACTTGTTGTGAGAGGAAACTGTCATGATGTGGGACCTAGCTCATCACAAAGGCATTTTGAGGGACTTGTTGGGAGACGATATTGTCATGATATGGTCTTTGGCTCCTCCCAGATTCATTTTCATGGGGATATATCAAAACATTTATTTGAAAATGCATAAAGGAGACATGTGAGTGAAATTGTTGGTGAGAGTCATTCTAAATCATTTTGGGAGTCTTTCATTATAGGACATTCTAATGATCTAGGCACATATTCCTCAAAATGCATATTTAGGTACTTGTTGTGAGAGGACACAGTAAGGATGTGGGCCCTGACGTTTCATCAAATGCATTTCAAGGGACTTCTTGTGGTAGTACACTATCATGATATGGCCGATGGCTCCTCCCAAATCAAATTTTGGGAACTTGTTGTGAGAGGTGACTCTCATGGTATTGGCCCCGGCTCCTCCCATATGTATTTTTCAAGGACTTGTTGTGAGTGAACTTTGTCACGATATTCCCTTAAATGCATATCTGAGTACATACAATGATAGGAAATTTTTAAGATATGGGCCATGACACCTTAAAAATGCATTTCTAGGGACTTCTTGTGTGGACACTATCATGATATGGCCAATGGCTCCTCCCAAAATCAAATTTTGGAAACTTGTTGTGAGAGTGACTCTCATGATATTGGCCCTGGATCCTCCCATATGCATTTCCAAGGACTTGTGAGTGGACACTGTCAAGATATTCCCCTCAAATGCATATCTGAGGACATACAATGAGAGGACATTGTTAATATATGGGCCATGGCACCTCAAAAAAGCATTTCTAGCGACTTTCTATGAGAGGAAAATGTCATAATATGGGTCATGGATCCCAACAATTGTATTTCTATGGAATTTCTATAAGAGCACACTCTCATGGTATGGGTCTTGGCTCCTCGCAAATGCATTTCAAAGGGTTGCTCTTAGATGACAATGTCATGATATGGGCCATGGTGGCAAGTGTTTCAAACCCCATAAGTGAGTGTTTCAAGCCCCACAAGTGAGTGTTGCAATCCCTATAAGTGAGTGCTACTAGTCTGCAAGCGAGTGTTACAAGCACCACAAGCTAGGTTGCTAGCCCAACATGTGAGTGTTGCAAGCTGTGCAAGTGAGTACCACAATCGAAATTCTGGTTGCTTTCTCATGATGATCATCATCTTCTTTTTCTTATTTTATATATATATGTATATATTTATATATATCTCAATTTTCACAATTTTAAAGCCAAATGTCACAAGTTCCACAAGCCAGTGCTACAAATTTTGTAAGCATCACAAGTGAGTGTTGCAAGTACAAATGAGCACCGTAATTCTAAAAAATCTAAGGACTTGTTGTGAGAGGACACTATCATGATATGGGATTTGTCTCCTCCTAAATGCATTTCCTGGGACATGATGTGAGAGGACTCTAATATTGGCTTTGGCTCCTCACAGAATGCATTTTTAGGGACTTATTATGAGAGGACACTATCAAGATATGAATCATAGCCCTCCTAAAAGCATTTTTAAGGACATATTATGAGATGATATTGTTGTGATATGGGCCCTAGATCTATGTCATTATTTTAGATCAAACCTAGATCATCCTCAATGCAACTTAGGTGACTCTTTGTGAGAGGGAACTTCCTCGTATGACATGAAAGGCCCTCCTCTCAGGTCACCTTAGCATTATGGTTCTATGGATTTCCCTCAATTGTTGTGAGAAGGTACTCTCATGATGTGCCTCGAAACTCATCTTTGGTGTAGCGCTAGTGAATTGTAATGAAAGGACACTTCCTCATCCTATTAAAAAACTTCCTACTTGGTTCTCAATGGAAATTTCATTCCTCTGTGATGAGATTCCTATCACTTTTCCAATGAAAAAAAAAATAGTTTTAGATTTATATTTTGGTAATTTTAGTTATAACACTTCTATGTTGAGGGAGTAAGATAGTCCTAATGAAACATGTGCGCATGCACTTTTTATAAACATTACAAGTTGAAGGAGTTAGATGGAATTAACTAAATGTATGTGCATCTGTTCTTTATGAAAGTGGCGACAACAACTATTCAGACAAAATATATGAGCTTTATCTGTTAGATCTATTCATGTATCTTGCTTCTGCTATTTTAAGCATGATTTGTATAATATAATGGTTATTTGCAGGGTGATATATCTGATGATGTTTTTAATTTAGCAGATATGCCATCAATTTTTTTAGATCAAAGAAACTCCATTGATAACGTCACATTAAACATTCAGATTTAGTGGTTCTGAGATGAGATATGGTGATGAATTACCTTAATAGCTCATGTAATGAATCCTACAAAATAAAGTTGATTACTTACCAGATTCAACTAATATTGCATGAAAAGTATGGTGTATCATTTTTAAAATGTGATTACTGGTTGCTTTTAGATTTCTACATTATATTTAAGAAGTTCATAGTCAATCAAATAATAACATATTTCATAGTCAATCAAATAATAACATATGTAGATTTATTTTATAGAAATACAAATGATTAAAAAATATGTTTACCTAAAACTTTTAGTTAGGAAACCCACTAAAATGTATTTCCTTGTAAGTAAATAACTTCCATCAAATTAATATTCCTACAAATAAGCTTCTATATTAATTAAAATTTCTTCCAAATGCCTTCTATATCTTTCAAATAAAGCTTCTATAATAATGACATTACCTATGTTGGGATAGTCAATCACATATGAGTGCACCACTCCAAGCAACCCAACCCTCCCTTTCCCGTATAGGTTCTCTAACAAGAAGGATCATTTCACAAATATGCCATTGTGAAGGCAATTGTAAAGATGTCTTACTTGTGCTAAATATCCTCAAATACATATTAATAGAGAGGCGTAAACTTGATCAAATTAAGATAAAATTGATTCTTAAAGGGTGAGTTCTATCAAGTTATAAGTATAAAGAGATCATACTGGGGATGCTTTAGTTTCCACTTGCCAACATGGAGGGAAGGAATGTACAATTGCAATCTATTCAGGAAAAGAGGGAGGAAATATTAATGTTGAAGTTTGTGAACCAATCTAAGGAGAATCTTCATTTTATAAATCACCTCATATTCTAATATACACACATGTTATATATATAACAAAACATTTCAAAATTAGATGTATTGGATTTTGAATCGATATGTGATGCACAAGTGCTTTTATTTCAATAAATACAATTATAAAGAAGTATATAATATAGTAAAAAAGTAAATGAATTTTTGAAGTTGACCGGGTCTCTAGATATTGATAATAAGATCTTAATTGTTCAGACTCCAGATTTAAGAAGGAAAAGACGGTTCCTAACTCAATCCTAGGTCAAGAGGATCTAAATGTATTTGTAAAATTACTTTGAGAAAATTTCACAATTTCACAAGTCAATGCTTCCATGCCATGGTTGTAGCCACTCTCCCCATTACGCGCCCCTGATCACACGATCTCTCTTCCCCTCTAAGGTCGACTCCTCGCCTCCACGATTCTATCCTCCTCGCCCAACGAACAGCGATCCGGTCACCCTCCCCTAACTACTCATGTCGGCGATCTGATCCCCCCCTCCGCTAGCATACTCCAGACGGAGATCCCAACCCCCTCTGACCGAAACCCCCTCTCCCTCTCTTAGGCTCTCCGCCGCTGAGTGATGTGATGACGCAAACCCTAGCCATCGTGTTCTCCATCCAGTCCTCAAATCCATCGATTCCATGCCTCCACCGAGGAGATCCGCTACCCCACAGATCGTCTGGACTTCCTCTTCGGCTGATGGCTTGGCATCGTCACACACCACCGCACACCAAGCTAGCTACAATCTCGCCGCCAGACACCACCAGAGACCGAGCAAACTGAAGACGGCCTTCGTCACCTTCAAGCTGAAGACCAGAAGACGGCTTTCTCCTCTCCTTCACCTGCGCTGGGTCCGCCCAACTCCTTTCCCTCAGGTCTCATCTCAGCCGCTGGTCGTCGGACCTCCATCACCTTCTTCACCCCTTTGTCGAGGTACGTGATCTTCTAGAATGTTTAAACTAGAATCGTCGGACCTCCATCACCTTCTCCGACCCTTCGTCGAGGTATAATGTAGCACTCACCGTCGACGGCGGGCCTGGTGGAGGAGGAGCCAGAGCGGAGGGCGAGGGTGTAGATCCAATAGAGTGCCTTGTAGAGGAGGAAAGCGGCGAGGACGTAGTAAGTGAGTGAAAGGAGTAGAGCAGGACGGTGAGGTGATGTCCCTGCTCCGACCCCGTCTGGGAACCCAACCCCTTGCTGCTATGGCATCTTATTCTTCATGAGCCCAGTTCTGGGTACCTTGCTTCCTTCAGATCAGAGCTAACCTGATCTGCTAGCTGCTTGTCTTGTTGTTGATATTGTTGTCGCTTCTTGTGGTAATCACTCTATCCCACCTTTCTTTACCAAAAAATGTGGGCAATGGCGAGCTGTATGAGAACCAGGAGGAGAAGGGGAGAGACGAACGGTAGATGAGAGAGTGTTAGGAGTGGAAACTGGGGGAAGAGTTGGCACATGAGTACTGGACATAGGAGAAGGAGCAAAGGCGGAAGGAACAAGAGTGGTCACAACATCTTTTGCTACTGCTCCCACTCTCGATTGGCAGATGAACTCATTTATTTCCGTGTACAAATTCATAGGCTTGGAAAGGAGACGTGTGTTACCACTGTCTGAACTAATGGAGGAGGAGGAGAGGGGAGTGAATGCAGCTGGTGAGGACCAAACGCTGGCCATCGATACTCTTATATAGGTGGTGGTGGTAGTAGTGACAATCCTGATTTGAAGAGCTGGTGGTGGTCCTTGAAGCTTACCCAGAGCGAACTCATGGATGGATCTTTCAGTTGGACTTGGTCATCTTTTCCTGTACTAGTTTGATTTACATATGTCTGCAATGATGATTCTAGTTTAAACATTCTAAAATCGGCGTATTGGAGTTTTGTTGTCAATTTTTTTCATTGATCCACGATCCTCTAATGGACTCTTTGATACGCGATCCGCCGGCAGTATGGTCTCTGACTCCTTGCTTCTACGCGCACCCCTCCTCTCTCTCTCTACTTCCCATTGTCGCTTCGTCTCCCCCCATCCAGAGACTCTGCAATCGTTGCCTTCCATCTGCGACTCTTCACTGGCATCTACTCCGCCCAAGGTCGAACACAACGCCGACAACTAACTCCTCCGTTGATTGTAAGTCACTGATGTCTCGTGCACTTCTTGTGAGCCGCCGAACTGACTCCTCGGCTTTGATTTCTCGCTTCCTCCAATTACTCTATTTCATTGCCTTAAACAGAGAGGTATAGAATGCTTCCATTGGCGCAAAGGAACAAATTCTGGTGGATTTGATGATGCAGTGGCTGACTGGGGTGGCAGGGCTTTGAAGGTTGGTGTATCAAGCAACAAAGGTCAGGTCAGGAAGGACATATTCATCAATAATAGTAGGTGACCACTTATACTTCGTAATAGTTAGTAGCTTAACTTTTACAATTCCATTGTAATGGTTTTTTCTCTGATTAATAACCAAATTGTTACTACAAACTGCTATTGTTACCATCACAGTATGTAATGGTGTTCAACTCATCAAATTTGAAAAGATATTGATGATCAGGACTAGTGCCAAACAGGCGGGCCTGATGTTCAAGTTAATTGTCAATGTTGTTTACAAGGTTGTTGCTTTATATGATTCCCTTTCAGATTAGATGTCAATCTTAGGTCATGGGTTTGTATTTCTCAAACACAATCAGGTGAGCATGTGAAATCTCTTTAAATAGATATAGATCATCATTTCATATATTCGTTTTAGTAAGGTATATAAACAACGTTTGTAAACTAACAAGTGACAAATATGTTATGATTTATGATTATTATTCATAATATTTATTTGTACCCTCTTAAACAATTTTGATTTTTGTGTATGCATAAGCCTACTAAATCTTGCTCTAGTACTTTTAGAGTCTATAAATTTTTATACCTCTGGAATGATGAATAGATGAAATAGTGTCTTCTCTTTCTATCTTTTATTAAGTTTAGGAATTATCTGTCTACAAAAAAAAACCATTATAAGAAGAAATTCTAAAATGTCATAGTGTAGAAGAGGAGTTAGTTTGTCTTATGTGAATGAGTAATGACTCTTGCTCAATTTGTATAGTCTTTGGTTTATGATCAACGGGCAAAATATTGTAGCCAATAGAATTTGGATTATACCATATATGTTAAACAGTTGCATTCAGAAGAATATAATGATGCATATATTAAATGGTGGCATGCAGGAGCTGAAAAACGATCCCTCCATCCTAAATGATGACGAAAAAAGGTAATGATTCTATCATGTGTTGTATGACATCAGTAATGTCTCTTACATTAAATTTATGCATCTCGAAATAACCATGTCTTCTCTTCTATTGTATATATACTAAAGTATCTATTGATTCATTCTTTCATATCTCTGTAGATAATGATTTAAGCATGTGTAATGATATGACTGACTTAGAAACTAAAAATGAACAGTTAGATACTTTCTAGAAAGTCTCTTTGAATGAGACCTTATATATTCTTCCTAAACAAGTACATATTGTTTATCCTACCATTTCAGTGGGTAATGAGGAGCTACACCCTAGGAAGCACGAACACAAACATAGACATGGAACATGACGATTTTCAAAAATTGAGGACACGGACATGACGTTGGACACATTTGATTTTTTATAGATAGACGTATGTTTGTTTCTTGTTTCTTATTTAGGGCTTGGGGATAGGTCTTGGGCTGGGTCCAGCTAGTCATTGCAGTAGTGGTTTATGGTGGGAAAATGGGTGCTCATTTAGCTCTAGGCCATCAAGAGTTTTGTAGGAAAGTCGGGAGGGGAGAGGAATCCAGAAACTGAGGTTATCATGTTGGGTGTCTGGCTGTCTACACAATGTTGTGTTTCATAGTTATGGCTTAAGGATAGGTATATGGGATGGGTTTAGCTAGTCATCTTGGCCATAGTTGACAGTGGTGCGATGGGTGCTCCTTTGGCCGTAGGACATCAAGAGCTTTGCAGGAAGGTGGGAGGAAAGTGGAGTGGAAAGACAAAGGTTATCGGGTTGGGTGTCTGGCTGTCTACATAATGTTCGTCTCTTAGTTAGGTCTTAGGGATAGGTAGGTATATGGGCCCTGTCATGGGTGAGTAGGCAAACTAGGATCAAATCTAATCTCACTTAGTTTATATATGCATGTCTCTATATATGCCAACATAAAATACATAATTAATATTAAAAAAATCCAATACAACATATACTGCCTCATACCTCATATACTCTATTCATTACCCTGTCTCTCCAGACAGCGCAACCTTCTTTATAAACCATGGTAGACGAAGAGGGAACGGGGAAGAGAGGGTTTGGAGCTTTTTGGGTGGGAGGATTGGGGTAGTCAAGAATTGTGGAAGGGTTTAGTTTTGTTTACTTAACCGGACCTAGACGTAGTTGGACTGGGATGACTGTGTCCAAGTTGTGTCGCAGCTATGTCCATGCCAAAAACTAAAAAAAAAGTTGGACATGCCTAGGCCATGTTCACTGTTTGTCTGTATGGAACACGTGTTTGTTACCCCGACGAAAACTCCCAAGAAGTGTTTGTGCTTCCTATTCGTCAAGCGACTTGTGATTCTTACAAAACCTACACACTCCTTTTTTGTTATACTTCCCAAATTTGTTATGTAATTATGACTGCAACAAGAATGAGATTATAATCTCAATCAACAATGACAATCTTCTCCTCATCCCCACTTTATTAGATAGCTTGTTCCACAATTGAACTCATTAGTTGGTTAGCAACTGCAAAAGTTAGAAAAGTTCTATCTTTACAATGTGCTTATTCTTGAACATGCTTAGTTATTATGTTCGCCTTGGCCAATGAAGGAATGAATGTACATCAATCTAAATAGAGGCTCTTCCATGATAATTAATTATGCCTCCTATATTATGAAGCCATGCCACGATGTTGAGATGGTGTCTTTTGTTATATGAATAATATTAATCAGATGAGTATCATACCATTTGGCTTAATAAATTAAACCAGGAAAGCTACTTTGCATCCATATCTAATATTGTGGATGGGTGATTTTTTGGGGAATTAGAATGGTAATTAATCTGTATTCTACTCAATGTTTCTTTACAGAAGTTTTCTTGTTGCTAAACTCTGCACATCGAACACCACAGGAAGCCTCCAAGTTCTGTTGTCGGTGCCCAAGCAACATATCCAATAACACAGGTTTGGCCCAGAGCTATGTTTGCATGGCGCCTAAGTTGCGGATGATGAGAGGCAGTGGTTGTTGCACCTAGTAATGATATATGTCAGGTGAGCATATTTCCAATAAGGTGATGCTAGGTTAATTTTATAAAGAAAACCAAAGAAAATTCTACTACTTCATATCTTTCTTAGCAAGTACATGTACGAATATAGAAAAACCATATGTGACAGACATGGTACATTAGATATGGATTCTTGCCTAGCTAGTTGGTTCACAATTTCTTTCCTTGTCCTACCTATGAATTATCTAGAAAAATTATGTAGTTGGCTGCCCATGTGGATGCTAACCTTCGCAAGCACATGAACATCCTTTGTTTTTGTGGTCTGTGACTTTCTAACTTATAATGGCTTGACATTTTTGCATACAGTAGTTTTACTTCTATCACGATTATGACAAGAGTATATATCTCATTGCAATCGGATGATGACAAGCGGTTGGGCGATTAGACGATCATATGTATGAAAAAAGATATATTTGATGTTCATTAAAAAATTATATGTGTCAACCTTAATAAAAAGTGATAGTTGAGTGATTCCAAACAGTAAAACCCCTGAACAACCTCCTAGATATGTTGGACATATGAAGCTCGATTTTTCACTACTAGTTCAATCTATCTGTTCTTACATTATTAGCTTTAACATACTTCGTACAGTAAGCTGAAATAGCGTTTTTCAAAATTTCCACCGTTAATTTTAGTTTATGATATTGCTATGTATGATCACCCTTCGAGTTGGCTATATAGCTCACTCGTGGTATTCATATATAGTTGTAGGTATTGTAAACATGGTATTCATAGGATCCATCGTTTGTGTGAAGCTAAAACAAACGTTAAGTGAATGATTTAACAACTATTTCATAATTTACTTAATTATAGTTGTTTTGACCTGAATAATTATCTTTATCTTTCCTTTTCATGCATCATTGGCATCATCTAAACGTATATGTTATGCCTTGATTTTTTATGTTGCGTATAATAGGATATATCTTGGTACAATGTACTTTTCTACTGCAACTTTCTAAGGTGCCCGTTGTTTTCCAGATTTGCTTACCACTAACCCTTTCTCGGAAAAGAAAAGTCACTGGAAAGGGAAGATCATTGAAAAAATAATTAAAGCCATTGAATTGCCTAAAATATATTTTATATGAAACTTGAGCTCGATATCTAGATCTAACTGTTTTCTTTCCTTTAGGCCATGCAAATCCACTTCTTCTTCCCTAGCGTACCTGCTCTGCCATGTATCTGCCGGAGGCATTCTGCCTGAGCTACTTGCTCTGCAATCTCTTGTTATCTACCCAAGCCAGTTCCTCATCCTTCGATTTCCCAGATTTCAGCCAAGTCGTCGAATCAACAAGATGCCAAAACTCAACGTACACAATCTGCCTCCAAGGGGACGCATCCATTGTTAATAACCGTACCATTTCGCTGACAGAGAAGGCGTACGGTAGGCTCTTTGTAGGAAAGTACAGCTACGACAATGGCATGGCCTACTATTATGAGCCCCTCCTCCTTTATAACCGCACCACAGGTAAACTGATGAGTTTCTCTTCCACCTTTTCCCTTGAGGTCGATTCTTGTGGTCAGCAACTTCAACAATTCGCAGACGGAGTCGCCTTCTTCCTTGCTCCCTACCCGTCAGAGATCCCCCAAGCGTCGACCGGCGAAAACCTGGGTCTCGTGTCATCATCCAAATGGAAGAATGCATATGGAAGCCCCCCTTTTGTTTCCATTGAGTTCGATATGGAACACATCATTAACAAGAATATCCATCTATAATATAGTTGTTACATTCTAACCCACCAAATATAATGTGCAGAGGCAACAGCAGCGGCATAAGCCTCCTTTTGTTTTCCTTCTCTTCACAGTTGTGTTTTGCCTATTTGGGATTGTCTAGGAAGATTTAGAAAGGCTTGCTTCTTTTCATATGCTGTATATTTGGTGGGTTTTTTGTTTGAAGTGTATAGCTTGTTCACATCAATGTACCTGCAGGATGGAGGCCGGGACCATGAGGTGATGCTCAAAGAAGGAGGGTTCTATGCTGCTACTGCTGCAGCCGCCAACATGGGTGCTACCCCCTACTAGTTTTAGAAGAACGAAGCATGCATGTACACGCCTGTACTAGAGCAAGAACACATGAGCATATATGTAATTCTCTAGGCAAGGGGAAGCTGCGGGAAGGAGTCAGGGAAACAAGAATTTTATTCTAAAAATGCCCATGGCTGGTTGTAAAGAGAAATTGAAATTCCTTGTAAAGAATGTTGTGTAAACTTGACATAGTTGGAATGGAATTGATATTTCGTCATCCTCATCTTGCGTATCGCTAATGGTGTTGTGAATGTTATTTTCTAATTTGTGGTCAAGATAACGAATAAATATTTTATAACCTTAACCTGGATTCATCTTTTAATGTAATATGTCATTCCATAGTAATTCACCATCATGAATAGGTGAAGCATATATATGTCACCTTCATTTTAATAGGTGACAGTATCCTGAATCACGTTCCATGGAATAGGTTATGGCTTATAATGTCATCTATTTGCCACTTTCTGGAAACCTGAGAACCAATATAGATGACATCACTTGCAAAAGCTAACACAGTGTATAGCTTACACTTAATAGATGACGTTCATCAGGCAGATCATGTTGATCCATGTAAACTTTCAGGTCAAAGATGACGTTCTTAATCATCACCTATAGAATGTTTTTTAGTAGTGGGAGTAAATATAGAAATATTTGTGTCACGCGCAGCTTGCATCAAGTCATAAGTGTACCTCACACGCAACAGGTTGGGTGATTTTGTTGGGAGAGAAGCTGATTTGGGAGTGTGATGTGGTGAGTTTTTTTTTTGGATAAGAGTTCATGTATTAATTAAATTTACGAAGCTTTAAAATACAAGACGTCTGCAAGCTAGAACACAGAAATATCACGGTGGACATCAATTGAGGCCCCGCTACCAAAGCAAATAAAAAAAACCATCGAGTTGTAGATCAAAGAGATTATATGTGGGAGAGGCACTCCTTAAACATATGCCTCAGCTAATAAGATGATCAAAAAGATGTTTATAAAGTAGTAGCTAAGGCAGTATGCTCCAGACTAGCGATGAGTAGATCTTCAGAAACCAGTATCGTTTGTGATAATATCCTTCAGAGAGTAGCATCCATCTCCATTGTGATCACCAAATATGTTGTCCAGATCAACTTCAGCATGTGTCACTTGAGTTGATGTAGAAGCATGTCCTACAGTGCAATTGAACAAATAAGGCAGTTTAATGTCAATTAGCATAATCTGGGTGTGTTTATAGATGTTATTGAACTTTTTATTGTTTCTCTCTAACCAAATGTTTCAAAAGATATGGATAATAAAGTCCTCTGGAAGATATGTGGAGTGTTGTGTTAAGGGATTAAGTCTAGTGATGAATGTTGGTTTAAGGAGGTTTTTGTTGTTTGAAATTTGTGGGAAGAAGTTTTACAGGATGTGCTTCATGACTGCACAGTTGGTGAAGAGGTGTTGTGTGGTTTCTTCATGTTCCTTACAAAGGTAGCATCTAGTTGGTCCCATAAATCCTCTGTAGGTGTGGTTATGGTCAGTGAGAATTTTATCAGTTGTGAGCAGCCAGAAGAAGAGGTTTAGTTTTTGCGGTCATTTTGTTTTTCAAAAGTGAACCACATTAATGTATGGCCCCTATAAGTGAGGTGGGTGTAGGCTGCTTTGGGTGTATAGAAGGATCCTCATTTCCAGGAAATCTTACTATTGATGTTGTATTCAAGTTCATGAACTAGGTCTCTCAGAGTGTTGTTGTCTACATGGTGTTGAAGATGTCTTTTAAGTGAATTTTGTCTGTTGCTGGTAAGAAGTTTAAGTGCTTTGGCATTGTTGATTCAATGCAGTGAAGATTGAATGAGCATATTGATGAATCCAAATTCATCATGATTTTCAGTCACCATTTTGGGCCCAATTCGACTCAATACATTCGATTTCATCTCCTTAAATCTTACAATGTGCAATTTTACTTGGTTGATCAGATTATCAAGTTATTAACTAGTTGTATATGTATTTCATGTAGATTATGTTGGTCACGATGAGGGTGAACCTTCAGTTGGGGCCCACTTTCACTCAACCCTAGATTTACATCTACTCAAGATCCTCTCAGCCTTGGTCTTGATCAATCGATTTCGATCCAAACGGTTTCATTCATTCGGTTTGACCTCTCGGTCTTAGCCATTCATCCACACGATCTTGATCCAGCGATCCACCCTCCTTGCGGTTTGCCTCCAACCGGTTTTGCCCTTCCATATGGTCTCAAGACCGTGTGAGGCCATACGGTCTCAAGACCATATGAAGCCTCACGGTCTCAAGATTGTGTGAGGCCATGCGGTCTTAAGACCGTGTGTAGCCTCAAGGTCTCAAAACCGTATGGACAACCATCTACTCGAGACCTCAAGGAGCTTCAGCGACTGTATCCCTGCACCGCCCCCACCTCTCTCACGGTCCTAGTCTCTTCCCTCTACACGATTTTGAGACCGTGTGGCAGCAAACGATCTTTGAGACCGTATAGCCTTCATCCACCAGCAAGACCGTTTGGACGCAATCACGCGAGACCGTTTGGAAGTGAAGAACCACTGCGGTAGCAAACCGTGATGAACCAGTGATCGATCCCCAAGACCGTTTGAAACCCATCAGTCTTCATGACCGTTTGCATCTCCAAACCGTTAAGACTCCATGACCGTTGGAGATGAAGACCGTTTAGACAACGAAGACCATTTGGACGAAGGGACGCCAAAGACTGTATGATGGCAATCGATCCTCAAGACCGTTTGGGGAGTAGATCGTTAGGTCCTCAAGACCACAAGAGGCAGATAATGTTAAGCAGTGATCAACCTCCAAACCTTTTGGAGACCATCGATCCTCAAGACCGTTTGGCGGCAATCAATCTCAAGATTGTTAAGAGCCTCTAGGTTTCCAAACCGTTCAAGAAGACCGTTTGCTCCAAACCGTGTAAAGAGCAATCACACCAAAAACGTGAAGACCTGACCTGTGCCTATAAATAGAGCCACAAGGGTCCTCATTTAGGTATCAGACCCAGGATGCCGACAGGTTTCCTGAACGCAGGTTCGATCCCGATCATCCACTCCATTGCCACTTCACCTGCTGCTCTTGCTACGAGCAAGGAGGTCAAGACGAGAAAGAAGGTGGAGAAGAAGATCTTCATGGTCTGCCTTGGTGGTTCTTCCTCCTTGTCCAGATTTTCTCTGACACAACATAGAAGACTGTATAATATTCACCGAGTTGTGACTTCCTTCTGCATCATGCTCATGGTGGAACCTTCCCTCTCTCTTGATCTTCTTGTTTCTCGCATCATGAGCAAGTAGTTCCTTTTTTTGGGGTGTGGGGACTAGCCTCGCTGCCCATGCAAGCATGTTCTCTTGTTAAACATTCCATTGCAATGAATATAACTTTTTATTTTGTTGTTAATCGTTAATGTTTGTAGATAGATTACCTACTTGCTTTTATCTTATTCTTATCTATGTTGCAAGAACTTCTATGTATAGGGTAGAATGTCGATTAACGAGGTTGACTCCCAAACTAGAAATAGAATGAGATTTCTTGAGGTAGTAAGTGTATGATCTGTTAGGGGATGAGCCATCTAGCCCATGGTGACGCTTCTGTGGCCTAAACATCCCACAGGGAGGGCCACGACTTCAGTTGGATATCTGTATCTTCGTTGTTAATTGTCGATGATTTGCTTGTAGATTAATCGCATGCTTGCTTGTCGATTAGCATGGTTGACTCCCTGACTAGAAATAGAAAGAGATTCCTTGAGGTCGTAAGTGTATGATCTGTGAGGGGACGAGCCATCTAGCCCACGGTGATGCTTCTGTGTGCCTAAACATCCCTTTGGGAGGGCAACAACTTCAGTTGCAAATCTATATCTTTGAAACTGTAAGAGCATGATTCGGATGGTGACGAGACATCTGATGCCTAAGGTGATGCTTACGCGAACCTAAACATCCCTCAGGAAGGGTTCACAGCAGTTCTATTTGGATAGTTAGATCTTGCTTAGATGTTTGTGATTGGATGTGTTTGCATGTGTAGGGGTGGTGAAACTCGGGACCATCCTAGTGATTCCGTATCATTAATCTAGATCAACTTTAATTCTACTCTTTACTTTCTTGTACTTAGTTTAATTAACCTAAAATCAACCTTTGTTCTAAATATTAACCTTACTTGAACCGGACTAGACTAGCTACGATTCTTAAAAATGTTGTCCCTTGAGATTCGATCCTTAACTATACTGCAATAAGACTCGTCCGCTTACGGGTGATATTATTGCACAAGGTTTTGGTAAAAGCTTAGGGAATTCACCCCTGAGTGAATTTGTTAGTGCAATAATAAACCACGTCAAATTCTGGCACTGTTGTCGGACAACGGAATCAGTTAGTCAAATCTAGTTCTTTTGAGGCTAATCTAGGATTTTGCTTTTTCTTTTAATATAATTGATCATTAATTGGTTCTACTTCGTCAATCTCACTTCTAAAAAATCTTTCCATCCCAGGTACTAACAAAGACTAGTGCATGCACCGCTCAAACAGTCTCGGTCTCACCGCTAGCTTTGATCCTGAGATAGATAGAACTTTTCATCGTCAGAATAGAGATAACCAAGCAAGGATGGCTCAAGAGGAGGAAATAGCCCAAAGGGTTGCTCAATCCCTTGCTGCACAAAGAGATAGGCTTCGGCAAGAAGCCAGAGTTGTAGTTGAAATAGAGATCCAAGCAGCTGAAGTGGCAGCACAAGCAGCAGAACTGCAAAAAAAACCTTAGAGAGTTCTCAATCCCTAAAGTTGCTGATGTTCATCACCCAGTGCAACCACCTCCCATAAATGCCACAAATTTTGAAATCCGAGCACATTGGATCACCTTACTCCAAAACAGCCCATTCTATGGTAAGAAAAGAGAAGATAGTCAGGAACATCTTCTGAGGTTTATTGATCTATGTGCTATGACAAAGCAAAATGAAGTCTCAAACGATGCCATCCAACTCCGCCTTTTCAAGTATTCTCTTGCTGATAGAGCTATAAGTTGGTACAATTCCTTACAATGCGAACCCATCACCACTTGGGAACAACTTCAAAATGTTTTTCTGGAAAAACTTTACCCTCCTTCTCTCACTTATGAAATTAGGGGTCGAATAACAATATTCACTCAGGTCCCTGGAGAATCCCTTGCTGAAGCATGGGAAAGATACAAAGAGCTTCTGTGCAAGTGTCCACACCATGGCATTCCTAAGAATCAGCTTATCAAGATCTTCTATAGATGTGTGGATGACGATATCAAGAGATTCTTAGACTCCTCATCTAGAGGTAACTTCATGCGCCAAAGTTATGATAGAGCATGGAAGGTTGTCACTCTTGGAGCAGAAAATCAAGCTTATTGGGGTAGGTCAGTAGGAAAAGGAGTGTTGAAGGTAGCTATGGCTGAAGCTATTCTTGAGTACAAGTCTATCGCTGAGACCCTCAAACTCTTAGTTGCCAAGCAAGACCATATCGAATTATCTATTGCTGCATTTGGAAGAGGACGTTCACCCCCTCAAAAACAAGAATAGATCAAGTCAGCTTCACTGTTCTGTGAAGCATGCAAAGGTATTGATCATTCTACGCTAGCCTGTAATGTTCTCTATGATGTTGTTCTAAGCAATGTTTATGGCCAAGGAGATAATGGTCAAATGGAAAATTTTATTGTTGTCAACACCATCCCTGGTCAAGGATATTACAATCTGAATCAGAATAGGAACCATCCTGGTTTTCAATATGGAAATCCTTCAGGAGCGGAAAACTCGCGACAACTTGGTTCAAATAATCAGCAACGAGGACAACAAGGATTCTAGTATAACCAACAACAAAATTTCGGGAATCAAGGGAACTTTAGGGGTAACTTTCTAAACAGGAATTTCAACAATTATCAGAACAATTCTCAGTTTTAGAATCTCAACCAAGTCCCTTATCAATAACAAGGATAGCAAGCCAGTCCCATCTCTCCTGATGACAAGCTCTCAGCCATTGAGAAGATGTTACAATCACAGCAGACTATGATAGCTAACCAGCAAACCCATTAGAAGGCGATTGAATCTCAACTAGCTCAACTTCCTGCTAGCATGAAGCCACCTGTTGGAACCTTTGTTGGCCAACCAGAGAACAATCCTAAGCACCCAGAACAACTGAAAGCTATCACCAATAGGTCCGAAAAAGATTATTCTGATGATCCGGTCAAGGCACCTGTAGTGATTACTAATGAGGGTGGCTCTGTAGTTATCCAAGACTCTACAGCACATGAGTCCCAACCAAAAATGGCAGTAACTACTGATAAAACGGACAACGAAAGTCCTGAAGAACCTATCGCTACAGAAGAGGAAGAAGCAACACCAGAACCTGATATCCCTATACACAAGCCTCGTATACCTTTTCCTGGTCGTCTAAGGCAAATGAAGCTTGATACTCGTTTCAACAAGTTCAAGGAAGCTATGAAGAAACTTCATGTTGATATACCCTTTCTAGATGCGCTGGTAGAGATACCAGCCTGGAAAAAGTACTTGAAGTCTCTCCTCATAAGGAAATACAAAACTGAGGAAGTTGAGATGGTTAAACTGGCAACTACTACTTTCGATATTATTCAAAGCAAGATGCCCAAGAAATAGAAAGATCCTGGATCTTTTGGTATCTCATGCCATATTGGTGATTCTACATATAAGAAGGGACTAGCTGATCTTGGTGGTACAATTTCGATCATGTCGCTTAGCCTTTGCAAGAGGCTAGGATTTTCAAAATTTCTTCCTACTGGCATAACTATACAGCTTGCAGACAATTCGATAAAATGTTTGTTAGGAATCCTCGAAGATGTCCCGGTCAAGGTAGGCAAGGACGCATATGTTCCGTGTGACATTGTCATTATGGACATAAAAGAAGACGCCAAATATCCTCTCATCTTTGGACGTCTATTCCTCGCCACTGAAAGAGCTCTAATTGATGTTGAAGTAGGAACCTTGCTTCTTCGACTAGGAAAAGAAACTCTTGAGTTCAAAGTTTTTGAAAATATGAAAAAACCAAGCATGCAAGAAGAAGTCTATCTTATTGATTGCATAGAGAAGATGTCACTTCTCACTCAAGAAAATCATGAATCATACGATCCTTTAGAAGTTTCTTTAACAGACCCATCAGCTGATGAACCTATTGACGAACAAGTAAAGGATTGCATTGAATTTCTCGACTCTACAGAAGAAGATGTTGAAGCGACTTTTGAGGAACTCAAGCCTATAGAAACAATTGAAGACATTTTTGAAAAGGAGGAGACACCTCTCAACCCTGTCATGACACATACCAAACAATTTTCAAGTGTCCATGAGCCTCCTCATCCAGAAACAACTATCCTCTGGAATACACTGGTAGCCCAACAGATAGAGATTACCAATTTCATCTACCCTTCACAACAAGATTTGGATTGTGGTTTCTACAAGGAACATCCCTCGAATCCTTATATGATAGATGTTAATGACCAGCATTGCTACGATGAAGGGATAGTGCATCAACAAATGAACTTTTCTTCCGAGTCTCAACAACACTACATTATCAATGATGCCTTTCAGAAACAAAGAACAATTCAACATGACTCAAGTTGTTTCCCCATGATTTCTGACATTGCTCATTCTTTATGGGGAAGAATACAAGAGTCCAGAATCATACCAAAGATTAATGAATGGTTGAGAAAGAAACCACCAAAAGAATATGTCAGTCAAGCTCAAGTTCCACCTAGAGCTCCACCATGGTGATAGTATCCACGTCGAGCCATCGACGTAAAACAAAGGCGCTTGTCAAGAGGCAACTCGATCAATAATTTTGTTTTTACCTTTAGTTTTGAATTAGAAAATTTCCTTAATTTTGTTTTTACTTTTTAGAAATTTTACACTAAAAAAATCACATCGCGAGATGCTATCTTAAGTTCTGATTTATCTTCATTTTTTAGATTTTTAGAAGGAGGACGTGCGCTGATTGGAACGCAACCACATCTGGTGGTCCAACCAGCATGAATTTTCCCCTCCATCTCGGATTAAGAGTTTTCTCGGGACGAGCAAATTTCAAAGTTCGGGGTGGAGGGTGGGTGGTATGTATTTCACCTTCTACCTACACCCATCCATTTCAGACTTAAGTTTTCATCATTGCAATTTTGATCAAAACTTTCAAATTTTTTAAGTTTTCAAAGATTTTGAACAGAAATTTGATGAAGTTTTGACGCTTTTCATTTCAATAATAGACATTACCTAGATGGCTAGTTTCTTTCTCCATGCTTTTCTTTGCATCTTTATACCCTCCATATTCAAATCCGCAAGAGGACCACTTTTTGAAACTAGCCTTTTGACTGAAATCATTGTGTAAAGCTTATGAATCCTAACATCATGATCCTTCTGCAAAAATGACAAGTGTTAGTCAAACTGATAGAGATCAAACACGTCATGCTTCCTAACTAATAAGTGGAATAATAACATGGAATCTCCACCGAATCCTCATCAAGTCATTATTTGAGAAGAGTATGATAAAGAGAACCACTCGGTGCACGGAATTATAAATCAAGTTTCATTCTGATTTGAACTCTCTTCTACACTTCTTCCATCATCTTCGTACCCTCCTATCCATCAAAAAGAAAAAAATAGCCAAAATAGTTCCAAATCCTAAGTTTGGGGTGGCACACCACCTCCCTCTATCTGATTCTTCCATACCCCTCACTAATAAATAGGGGTGTACCACCAAGAAAAGATGTCAATGTGCACACAAAAAGAAAATGTAATCTCGAGTCGAATAGAGGAGAGATTTGCACAAAAAATGATATCAATGAAATTGCAATCATAAAATAAAAAATTCTTGAGTCAAATAGAAGAGAGATTTATTTCTTTCTTCCATACCACCATTCACTCCCTTTTCTACCTAAAGGCACAATGAATGCCTCCACTATCCTGAAATACACTAGTGTCAAATCAGGTGCACACTTGTTGTTTTGTGGGTATCTCTGGACTCTTACAAAACTCTTAGAAATGCTTGTTGGTTGGAAAAAGTGAGCAGGAAGTGAGGTTGAAAACAAACTCAGGAACAAAGATATGGTAAGATGAGTTTAGTGATCTCAGGAAGTTGAGATGCTTAGTTATACTGAGTAAAAAGGAAACAATTGTGATGTGAAGAGGAGGCAACCACACGAGTTGAAAGTATTCATTTGGCAACTATTTCAGGTTTTTTGTTACTCGAGGACAAGCAACGTTTAAGTTTGGGGTTCTGATGAATCCAAATTCATCATGATTTTCAGTCACCATTTTGGGCCCAATTCGACTCAATACATTCGATTTCATCTCCTTAAATCTTACAATGTGCAATTTTGCTTGGTTGATCAAATTATCAAGTTATTAACTAGTTTTATATGTATTTCATGCAGATTATGTTGGTCACGATGAGGGTAAACCTTCAGCTGGGACCCACTTTCACTCAACCCTAGATTTACCTCTACTCAAGATCCTCTCAGCCTTGGTCTTGATCAATCGGTTTCGATCCAAATGGTTTCATTCATTCAGTTTTTACGTCTCAGTCTTAGCAATTCACCCACACAAACTTGATCCAGTAATCCACCCTCCTTGTAGTTTGTCTCCAACTGGTTTTGCCCTTCCATACGGTCTCAAGACCGTGTGAAGCCTCACGATCTCAAGACCGTATGGGAAACCATCTACTCAAGACTACAAGGATATTTTGCAACTGTATCCCTGTAACACCCCCACCTCTCTCATGGTCCTAGTCTCTGCCCTCCACACGGTTTTGAGACTGTGTGGCGGAAAACAATCTTTGAGACCGTATAGCCATCAAACACCAGCAAGACCATTTGGACGCAATCACGCAAGACCGTTTGGAAGTGAAGAACTGATAGGGTAGCAAACCGTGATGAACCAGTGATCGATCCCCAAGACCATTTGAAACCCATCAGTCTTCAAGACCGTTTGCATCTCCAAACCATTAAGACTCCATGACCGTTGGAGATGAAGACCGTTTGGACGGAGGGATGCTAAAGACCGTTTGATGACAATCGATCCTCAACACTGTTTGGGGCACAGACCGTTAGGTCCTCAAGACCGTGAGAGGCACAAACAGTTAAGCAATGATTGGTCTCCAAGCCGTTTGGAGACCATTGATCCTTAAGACCGTTTGGCAGCAATTGATCTCAAAACTGTTAGGAACCTCTCAGTTTCCAAACCATTCAAGAAGACCATTTTCTCCAAACTGTGTGAAGAGCACTCATGCCAAAAATGTGAGGACCTGACCAGTGCCTATAAATAGAGCCACAAGGGTCCTCATTTAGGTATCAGACCCAGGACGTCGATAGGCTGCCTGAACGCAGGTTCGGTCCTGATTATTCACACCATTGCCACTTCACCTGCTGCTCCTGCTACGAGCAAGGAGGTCAAGACGAGAAAGAAGGTGGAGAAGAAGATCTGCCCAGCCTGCCTTGGTGGTTCTTCCTACTCATCCAGAACTGCTCCGATATGACGTAGAAGGCCACATTATCTTCACTGAGATGTAACTACCTTCTGCATCATGCTCATGGCAGAACCTTCCCTCTCTCTTATTCTTCTTGTTTCTCATATCATGAGCAAGTAGTTCCTTTTCGCTGGGGTGCGGGTACTAGCCCCGCTTCCCACACAAGCATGTTCTCTTATTAAACATTCCATGGCAATCAATATAACTTTTCATTTCATTATTAATCATTAATGTTTGTAGATAGATTACCTGCTTGCTTTTATCTTGTTCTTCCTTATGTTGCAAGAACGTCTATGTGTAGGGTAGAATGTCGATTAATGAGGTTGACTCCCAAACTAGAAATAGAATGGAATTCCTTGAGGTAGTAAGTGTATGATCTGTGAGGGGATGAGCCATCTCGCCCATGATGATGCTTCTATGGCCTAAGCATCCCGTAGGGAGGGCCACAACTTCAGTTGGATATATGTATCTTCATTGTTAATCTTCGATGATTTGCTTGTAGATTAATCATCTACTTGCTTGTCGATTAGCACGATTGACTCCCTGACTAGAAATAGAAAGGGATTCCTTGAGGTTGTAAGTGTATGATCCATGAGGGGACAAGCCATCTAGACACAGTGATGCTTCTGTGTGCCTAAACATCCCTCAGGGAGGGCCACAACTTCAGTTGGAAATCTATATCTTCGGAACAGTAAGAGCATGATCTGGATGGCGACGAGACATCTGATGCCTAAGGTGACGCTTACGTGAACCTAAACATCCCTCAGGGAGGGTTCACAACAGTTCTATTTGGATAGTTAGATCTTGCATGGATGTTTGTGATTGGATGTGTTTGCATGTCTAGTGGTGGTGAAACCTGGGACCATCCCAGTGATTCCATATCATTAATCTAGATCAACTTTAATTTTGCTATTTACTTTCCTGCACTTAGTTTAATTAACCTCAAATCAACCTTTGTTCTAAATATTAGCCTTACTTGAACCGGACTAGACTAGCTATGATTCTTAAAAATGTTGTCCCTTGGGATTCGATCCTTAACTATGTTGCAATAAGACCCATCCTCTTGTGGGTGGTATTATTGCACAAGGTTTTGGTAAAATCTCAGGGAATTCACCCCTGAGTGAATTTGTTAGTGCGATAATAAACCACGTCAAATTCTAGCACTGTTGCTGGGGACAACGGTGTCATGATGGTACCCCAATTCACAAGATGGATTTGTCTGTGTTGTTTGTTTGCTATGTGGTTGTTCCAGAGAAAATTTCTTCTGATTTTGTCAATCATATTTTGGGTCTTGGAAGGTAAAGGGATGTAGATGAGGAAGTGAGTGGTAATAGGTGTGATGACACTGTTAATGAGGGTGAGTCATCTAGCTAGGTTGAGGAAGTGGTTGGTCCAAGAGTTTAGTTTCCCTTGAATCTTATCGATGATGGGTTTCCAAATGGAGTGAGTTATGGGATGAGGAGTGATAGGTAGCCCAAGATAGTTGATGGAAAAGCTTTCAATTTTGCATTTGAGGAGGTTTTTATACCTTATGATGATATCAGGATGTGTATTGAATCCAAAGATAGAAGACTTTGAGAGGTTTATCCTAAGATCCGAAAATGTATGAGAAAAGGCCAATGATATGGATAGTGTTGATGATGGTGTAGTATTCGGGCTTGACAAGGATTATGGTATCACTCGCAAATTGTATGATGTTCTCATGGCATTCATGAGGAGAGGCTATAAGTCCATGTGCAATACCAAGTCTAATCATGTTGACTTGGTGAGCTTTAATTGGATGAGTTGGTGGAATTTGCGTAATGGATAAATAATTTTTTTCCTTATAACTTTTGAACTGTGATTAATTTTTTTCTAAAACAAAAACCATTGGATCTGTTATGAAAAATACATTCCAACAAGACTAATGTTCATATATTTTGATAAAAAATACAAAAATGATATGAACATGTGATGTGAAGAGAGAGAAAAAAAATTGTTTATAAATTCTAAATCGTTATGAATTTATGAACAAAATAAAAACTATTGAATTTGTAATAAAAAATACATTCAAATAAGAGTAATGTTGATATACTTTTGAGGATAGAGGTAAAAAAAGAGGAAGGAAATGATGATGTAAGATTAGAGGAGTGAGGAGAAAAATGGTGGGGGAAGATGAGGGAAGTGAGAGAAGTAATGAGAGATGGAAAGTAAGAAAATAAATAGAGGACATGAGGAAAGTAGTTATGTATTCATGATAATTAGGTATGTATTTATCATTAAAAGCGTCCAAAAATTAATAAATACATGTCTAAAAATTAAGTGCTTGAAATTAGTGAGTATGCACCTAAAAATACTTAAAGGCGTCTAAAGATGACTATGTAGCACCCAAAAATGATAAAAAGTATCAAAAATGGTGATATGTCCACAAATGGCTGAAAATGCCTAAAAATGACTAAATATCACCCAAAAATGGCTAAACATCACCCAAAAATTACTAAAATTCTTGGGTGTCAAACAAACCTATTTGGGTGTCGTTATGTTGTTTTTTTACTGTCAATACCATATTTGGCCGCTATTTTTATACTTCTGGGTGTCAATGAATAATTTTTAGGCTTCAATTAACCATATTTGGGTGTCAATTAGTCATTTTTGGGCACCATTAAGTTGTTATTATGTGTGAAGTACCCTTATACCCTATTTAACACGTACAACCTGTTGACTCAAGGTCAATTAGGTCAATGTTGATGCACATCTAAATTGACTAAACCCGTGTTTTGATGATGACTAACCATTCCACATATTGGTGTCTAACATCTCTACTTGAGTAATTTCATATTAGGTATAGACACACTCCAAATGCCCTAACTTGCGCATATCAAATTGGAGAAAAGACTAGTAAAAGTCAATACAAGTGCATGTTTTTATAATATGATGTAAATCCATTAGAATCATGTTGTAAATCACTTGTAATGATTGTATGACTTGTAATTAAGCTTAGAAAAAATTAGGAGCACTTAGATCGAATGTTTAAGCACTCAAAAGCCATTTTCCAAAATTCACATCAGAATGTTCATCGGTCAAGTTCTGTGAGGTGCAAACTTGACCGATCCTGATTGGATCTTGAAAATGACTTTTGATCGGTCGAGTTTACACTACACAGAACTCGACCGATGGAGCAACTGACCAATTCAATTTTCATTGGTCGGTCGAGTTTCCCCAGGACAAACTCGATCGATGGTATGAATATCGGCTTTGTCTTTTACTCTATCGGTCGAGTTAACTTTATAGAAACTCGACCAATTGCACTGTATAAAAAAGTGCAGAAAAGTGCTTCTAGCCATTGTGGAGTTGCAACAAGTGAAAATATATCAGTTGCAAGCCACAAAATGGCTAGTTTTCGTTCTCAAGTGTTCCCAAAGGCTAAGAGGCATCCCCAGCTATAAATACGACCCCTTGGGCTTCATTATAAGGTTGAGCATTCATTGCAAAACTCTATGTCATGTTCCTATTCTATAGTTGAGTGCTTCCTACAACCTTCTCTCTCTCTCTAAGCTTAATCACTTGCTACATTCATTAGAGTGAGTAGGAAATCTTTAAGATAGCTAGTCCTACATGTATATCTTGTGAGGCTCTAACTTCCACCACCTCCCCATCTCTCATTTCAATCATAAAGATGAAGGTTCTCTCTCTTAGCTAAGAGAGGTGAAGAAGAACAAGGGAAGGCGTCCCTTGGTAAAGATCAAGGATGAAGACTTAGAGCAAGAGGGGGTAAGCCCTTGGTGAAGGCAGAAGACTCCTTGCTCAAGTGGGTGAGTCCTTGGTACAAGCTTCTCCGAGTGAAGGTGAAGTCAAAGGCGAATGATCCAAGAAAAGTGGGTAATCCCTGCAAGGCTGAAGACTTGTGCAAGAGTAGGTAAGTCATTGGAAGAAGGCGGAAGACTCCTTGCAAAGTGGGTAATTCCTTGGTAAGGTTGAAGACTCTTTGTATTGGATAGGTAAGTCCTTTGTTTGGTCATGTATTATAAGTCTTGTGAATGAATATAAGAATGCAATGGTTAGGAAATCCTAGAGGTTGACCTCTCTAGGTAAGTGGACTGACATACTTCTAGTTTGAAGTGTGGAACCACTCTAAATAGCTTGTCTACTTGTGTTTACTCAATCTCTCTCATCCTTGCTATGCATGTTTAGTTGCACTCAAATTACCTATTTAGCAACCTTATCTTATCATATATCTTGAAGGTCTAATGAATTTTGTTTAAGTGCATTCAGCTCTATTCACCCCCCTCTAGAGAATCTAATCACCCATCTAGGATCCAACAATTGGTATCAGAGTGGGTCTTCTCCAAGCATACTTCAAAAAGTAGGAGAAGATGGGTGACTACCAAGGAGGGAGATACTTGATCAGCCTATCAATCTTTGATGGGAGCAATTTCCTCTATTGGAGAAGAAGGCTTCAATTCTACATCCAAGGATCAAGTCATGAGATGTGGAAAATGGTGAACATCTCATACATGCTACCAAAGACAAAGATTGAAGAATGGGATGAAGCTACCTTGAATAAAGCAACCTTGAATGCTAGAGCCATGCACATCCTCTATGCCTCCATGACCCCCACCGAGTTCAACCGTATTCCTTCATGTGAAACATCCTATGAGTTATGGAGAAAGCTTTGCATCACTTATGAAGGGACTGATCGAGTGAAGGAAAGAAAAGTCTACATGCTCAAAGGGTTGCTTGAGAACTTCAAGATGGGAAAGGAGGAGAGGATAGCCAACATGTACTCAAGGCTCAACACCATTCACTAGTACATAACTGACCTTTAGTGTCGGTTATTTAAGGCCTTTAGTGTCAGTTTTTAAGCGACACTTATGTGGGCACCGCTAAAAGCCCAACCGTTACGCGTTGGTTCTCAAACTGACGCCACAACCCTTCGTGCGTCACCGAAAACGCGCCAGCAGGGGGGTATAGGCATCGGTTATTAGCTTTGAAACCGACGCCATATACCTTCACGCCGCAGAAAGGGCGCCATCTGGGGCACTATCGACGTCAGTTTATTAGTGATAACCGACGCCATCTTACCCGCTGCCACGGCCGCACTGGCCAGCACGGTCGTGGTGTCTGGCTCGCTGCCACGACTGTTCTGGCCAGCACGGCCGTGGTGTCTGGCCTCATTAGGGAAATCGACGTCGGTTACTAGTAGGGCAACTGACACTATAACCATTTGTCGTCAGTTTTATACAAATAACCGACACCTATTTTATGTTTTTTTTCTATCAGTCTCCAGACCTGTTGTGGCTGGTCGTAGGATGAGAAACCTGCAGTTCAGTTATGAACTGTAGGTTTTACAACATCCATTGATATCAGCCAAAAACATGCCACAAACCTGCAAAATTAACAACACAAATGTTCACACATTTAGCAACCTGCAGTTCCATTTGATTTTCACACATCTACAAACATTCATGTAGCAATCTATAGCTCCATTCATTTTCACATTCACACATGTAGAAACATTAATATAGCAACCATCAGTTTCATTCATTTTCACCCAGACATATGTAGAAATATTCAGACATGTAGAAACATTCACACATATTATAATTTAGAAATTCATTGACAAAATATCATTCTTTAGTCATTATTCTCTATCAACATCCCAATTATATGTTAAAAACCCCACTACTTGTATGGTTGTTTCCCATTCTTCTCTTACTTCATTTAATTCTCCTGTCGTATAGAGAGCATGTACATCTGGTAAGGCCTTTCCTGTAGTGTGGTCAGTTTTAAACACCTGCAAAGAGAATGATGTATATATATAATTAATGAGCTATAAATAAGAGTGATATATTTCATATTATCTAATGAGACTATATATAATACCTCAGGAATGGTATCGATGTCCACTGTGGCATATTTGATAACCATGTGCATAGATCGCATCACATAGTATACACATGCCCATCCGTTGTCTTGTGTAACACATTATAAATTGAAACATACAAAGTATTAAAAAATACAACTAATTAAGTATTGTTTACATAAATAATATATACATTGCAGTCGGGAACTTACTTCCACATTTGTCCAAATTATTTGATGGTTCTTTTTCTTGGGTACCTTTCCTCCAGCCTTTTTGAACTCATCTAAACCCCTACATGTTAATGTAACACAGTACATTGCATAATTAAATAGTAATGTAATAACATATGTTAACAGATATGAAAATGAAATATTTCTCACCAGAATAATGCCATTTTCATTTTGTGTCCATATCTTGAATTCAATTTAGTCCCCTTAGGATCTAGATAATAGACAATGAATGTCTCAGGGACAATAACTAGTAACTCCCAATGCATACCACTAGAGGTAAAAAAGTGAAAAAATAATAACTCAAAATCCACAATAAAAATGTAATTTTCTTAAATCCAAATTATAAGCAAAGTAAACTTACTCCACATTGAATGGAGCTATTATCAACGTCTTCTTATTTTGAGCAAAACTTGTAAAAGCATCACAGTAGTATTGTTGAACTGACGGAGGGTCTTTATCTACTAGACTAATCAAAGATGGAATCAAAAATCCTACATGTTCAAATGAAAAATCTGCACATATCTTGTCTAAGTAGCTGCAAAACATGTATTACATATGCATTAATAAATAAGAAACCAGATCACCAGATCCTACACAAGGTATATGGATGTATAAAGAAGATCTCACCTTATCCATAGCTCTATCACAGATGTATTCAGCCAATCATATCGAAACAACTCTAAAATATCTTGTATAAATAGGTTGCTTTCGTATGATTGACCTGCAGCATCCGCATCTATAGAAACAATTATAGGGCAATTTATATCATGTTCTCCTAACCATATTTCCATACCCCTACAATCAGGACCTAATGGGATAGGTAGGTCTTGTGGAACCCAACTTGGTAATGTAGGAGGTGGAGGTGGAGGCCTAGATGTTGTGGGTGTCTTCTTTTTAACCTGTATATATATATAATTTTAGATCAACTGACATCATATACACACACTAACAATTTAACGTAATGTAAATTTACCATACAGTTTCAGTATAGAGGACAGCCGCTTTTGGCCACAATATCTCTCTGCCTTCTGCCTCACCAAGTGTTTCACAATCTGGGTGGGCATATTGCAATGGAAGATCCATCCAGTTGGGGAATATACGTAGCGGGCTCACACGAACCCAACCAGCTGGTAATGGAGACCCATGAAACATTTCCCCTGGTAGGGATGGGTAAGTCGATGCCTCTGCAATGACAAATTCTTTACTTTTTAGATGGCATGGCTTCAACCCCTACAAATTTTTGTGTAAAGAATGTTATATACATATATACATATCATCTTGAAAAGACTAGTTATTATGTCATAAAAATACTTACATTGGATGTGCTAGGTGGTGGGTCTACAGGATTACTCCCAACCTCTGTAGTAGGAGTAGAGCGGGACGCCATAGGTACTGTCTATTGAGTGGCAGTCTGAGATGCCTGCCACTTGCTCAGTGCTTCTTTGAGTTTCCTATAAACTAGCTTATCTACCTATACATGGATAAAAGAAACGTTAGCTTCTGATTATTGAATTCTCTTTTACAACATTACAAAGAAAGAATAGGTTACCTCTTCTTATGAAAGTCCCGCTTTTGGGATATGTTTGCGTTGGGATGGCCCAAAAAATGCTTTTATGCCCACACCAGCGCCTGCAGCCCTAACACGTCCAGGATGCTCTGGGTTACCCAGAGCACCTGTCAATTCATCCCTTGTGCCCTCAGGGATGAACTTTCCTTGTTTCCTCAGCTCATGCATCTCCCACTAATTGCCAAAACAAAAATTTGTAATTAAGTAAACACCACAAATAATCAATATTCGAACGATTGTTGTAAGAGTTGTATTTTACCATTTTTGCAGCTGCCTTAGCAGTTGTGGGCTTCCTAATTTCTCCCTTCTTATTTTTCCTCCCAGCTATCCAAACATCATGGTGAGGCAGAGGTGTGCTACCTATAGTAGAGGACTCCTGAGTAGCAGTAGACTGAGCATTAGTATCAGACTATAGTCTTTGGCGAATGCCTACATACCCCTTTGGGCCCATTGTGTGGTCATGCACATTCAGTGCACGCCTTGGTTTTTGCACCTCACTGAGGGCCTAGTTAGTATGCACATTAATGATTTGGTTAGTAACACTAAATTTTAATCCTGAATAGGTGAATACAACATATATTAATTAAATTGGGGGTGATGCCTAATACCTTGAATTCATCAGTTTGTCTTGAAGCAACAAATGCGTCCCATTCTTCTTGGTCCAGGAAGTTCCACTGTTCTGTGGCTGTCTTCTTCCTCTTGTCACCTTATTTTATGTATTCTCGGGTGATATTTGTCCTATAGTTCCTTAGGACTCTCCCACAATGTTGCATCACATATTTACAATGCAGCTTTTCATCCAATTCAAATATAGTCTGCAAAATAGAATTGCTATTAACTAGTATCCAAAAAATTAGTAATCTAACAAATAGAATTGCAAATTAATAATAACTCACGCATAAATCCTTCCATATTACGTCTTTCTTCTCCTTAGGAACTTTATGCCAAGAATCTATCTTACAACCGCAATGGCTACGAGTAACATACCCAAGATATGAAACAAACGAATTGTGATTCACTCCAAGTGCATTTCCTGCATTATCAAAATCCACAACAAGTTTGGGTCCATTGCCCCTTTGTGCTATTAACTTCTTCATCATAGTGATACCCCTTCTCTTGTCAACTTTTTGGTGCTGCTCATCAAGTGCCTCAAGTGCTTCAGAGGGTACATTTGCATCATCAACCTAAAATTTGACAAAATAAACACACTTACAGGATATAACTAGAAATGGACATTTAGATATAAATATATGATATATATTTTTAAAGCTTACATTGTGAGGCAACGCATTGATGTCCTCACCCTCACGGTAATCATCAGCACAATCATCAGGAGAATGCTCAGCCATTTGAAAGTTCACATTCACATTGTAAAGTTCACATTGTAAAGTAATTCATATTGTAAAGCTCACATTGTAAAGTTCACATTCACATTGTAAAGTAATTCACATTGTAAAATTCACATTGTAAAGTTCACATTCACATTGTAAAGTAATTAACATTGTAAAGTTCACATTCAGAAAAATAAAACATATAAAAAATATAAACATGCCTCTAATATTGTGATTTTTTATCAATTAGCAATCCTTCATTGTGATCTCCGTGCACATACAATTCATCATTAGCTTCAATATTTGCTGGTGTTGGCAACCCAACTGAGAATGGACTGGAGTCATCATTCTTATCATAGTTCTCTTCTTCATCTATAGGATCTTCAATGAACTATCTTTTACCATGAAGAAAAACTGACCATTTATCATTTGCAGGATCATCGATATAAAATACTTGTTTCGTCTGTGATGCCAATATGAATGGTTCACCCTTCTCGCCAATCTTTTCAAAGTTCACTAAAGTGAAACCTAATTCATCCACTATAACTCCTTTGGTGTTATCAACCCAATTACATTTGAAGAGCAGAATTATGAAATCTATGTAGTCAAACTCCCATATGTCTTCAATGACATTGTAATATGACATTTTAGCTTCACGTGGACTCTTATCCTTTGCACTTGCAAAAAACATAGTCGACGCTTGAAGGGTGACCCCACTATTTTGGACGACACTCTTATCATCTTAGCACTTTGTGTAATATGTGAATCCATTAATGTCATACCCTTCATAAGACATAACAGTCAATTTCGGTTTAAAGGTGAGGCATTTGATAGTTTCAGTAATATCATCTGGTGTTTGAGATAGTTGATGTAAGACTTTCTCTTTAAACCACTTAATAAATGTCTTGTTATGCTCTCTAGCAAGCCACATTGTATTGGCTCGAGGATATTGTCTCTTGATGCAATTGGTATGTTCCTCGATATAAACACCCACTTCATCCATGTTGTGTAAAATATACAAGTGACCTTTTTCCAACTGCTCACGGATGATTACTTTCACCCGTGATCCCAAAATTCCTTTGCCAAATTGCTCCTCAATATTCTTGTCATTACTAGGAGTGTAATTATCACTAAGAAAGTCATTGCAAAAATCCATAACCACTCTCGCCACATAACCCTCAATAATACTCCCTTCAGGCCGATAACGGTTTCGAACATCACTTTAAAAACGCTCATGTATCGTTCAAAAGGATACATCCAATGCAAGAAAATTGGTCCCAACATTTTCACTTCCCTAGTGAAGTGGACAACAAGATGTACCATGATATCAAAGAACGACGGAGGAAAATACATCTCAAGATGACATAGGGTAACAACCACTTCTCTTTGCAAATTATCGAGAGTATCAGGGTCAATAACTTTGCTGCACAGACTATTGAAAAAGAAACAAATTCTAGTGATTGCAAACCTTACATGCTTCGGAAATATAGATCTAATTGCCACAGGCAATATTTGTTGCATTAGAGTGTGACAATCATGAGATTTAAGACCTATCAACTTCAGATCTTTCATTGATACCAATCTATGAATGTTGGATGAGTAACCCTGTGGCACCTTAACATTTACCAAACATTCACAAAAAGCTTTCTTCTCCTTTTTAGACAATGTGTAACAAGCGGGAGGTAAGTATGTTCTCTGATTTCCCATTTCACATAATTCTATTAATTCTGACCTTATTCCCATTTCACATAGGTCCAGTCTGGATTTTAGCCCATCTTTAGTCTTAGCTGGTATATTCAACAAAGTACCAATGATACTATCACAAAAATTTTTCTCAATGTGCATGACATTGATACAATGTCTGACTGTCAAAGAACTCCAATAAGGAAGATCCCAAAATATTGACTTATTCTTGAATAAAGATTTGTCACTCCGTGTGGCCATAGTATATTGTGATCTCTTACCAAATTCATTGAAAAAGTCTTTTACTCTTTCATAAACAACCTCCCCTAGTATAGGTTTAAGTGCACTCCGTTCCTCATTCAATCCATTGAATGCTTTGCGCTTCCTATGATACGGATGGAATTTTGTAACAAACCTTCGATGACTGAGATATACAGTCTTACCGCCATGTTTTAGTCTTGTTGAATCAGTGTTCTCTTCACATATAGGACACGCTTTAGCTCCTTTGACACTATATCCAGACAAATTCCCATATGTTGGAAAGTCATTAATAGTACAAAACAACATAGCATGCAAACGAAATGTCTCTCTTCATGAAGCATCATAGGTCATCACACCTTCACCCCAGAGTTTCTTTAAATCATCAATCAGAGGTTCAAGATAAACATCGATATCATTTCCAGGTTTTTTAGGGCCCGATATCAACAACGACATCATTATGTACTTATTTTTCATACACAGCCAGGGAGGAAGATTGTATATAACAAGCATGACTAACCAAGTGCTATGTTGGCTTCTCAATGTCCCATACAGTTTCATCCCATCTGTACAAAGTCCAAGTCTTAGATTCCTGACTTCTTCACCAAATTCAGGGTACAATAGATCAATCTTCTTCCACTATGGGGAATCATACGCATGTCGTAGGATTCCATCATTATTTTTCTTAACATCTGCATGCCACCTCAAATTCTTTGCATCTATCGAATTGTCAAACAAGCATTGAAACTGTGATATTATAGGTAGATACCACATCACCTTGGCAGGAGAACTAGTTTTGGACTCCCCTGAAGTCGTCAATTTATACCGTGATGCACCACATTTTGGACAATCTTTCAAATCCACATAGTCCTTTTGAAATAATACACAATCTGTAACAACCTCAATTTCATAGCTAAAGTAAGCCTTTAATGTGGGGTTTTCTAGTAAGTATATGCCAAGGGACCTAATCTACCTAATATGACTAGGTATGTAATTAAGTTCACAGAATGTGTGATACAAGCCATCTAAACAACCAATACACACATGATGACTTAAATGTTTATGATTGTAGTCACTTGTATATGAATATAAATGAATTATTCCTATGAACAATAAGGTGACGAAAATATATAATATGATGAGTCCAGTTCATGGCTTGAGCCTTAGACCTAGCTTAGATCTTCATGTTATGTAACTAAAGAGATATTGATCTCATGCCAGCCATACGTGAGCTTCAATTGAGAAATTATATTGATTTAAGACTTATCTTCATGATTTGGAATATAATAAGCTCATGGACCCTTTGTAAGACTATGGAATGCACCATGTGCCCTAGAGTCCAATATTAGCCAATTTGGCCCAATCATAGCTTACATATGGGTCCTTGGAGTGCAAATTTGGGGATTTAGTGTTTCATGGTCATGATAAATGCTCAAGATATTTTTCATAGATGAAGAATTAAAATGTAAAATTATCAGTAAAATTTTGAATGATTTTAAATTATCTAGAGACCTAGGTAATTAATTTAGTATTTATCTAGTTTTTACTTAAAAAGTAGATGTGGGTGTCTATCTATTTAGTTTTGACCTAATCTCGTACTCAAAGAAAGATAATGAAAAGACCATCTCAATTCCAAAGTTTGGACTCAAATGGAATTAGCATGTGGTCATAATAATTATTTCTTTATTGTGAACTTTTATGCAAAAGAAGAAGAAGAAAAAAAAGTGGGTGGCTCCAGCCCGATCCAAACTGAAGCGATCGGCTCTGTTTTACAGAGTTCAAATGGGGGAGGGGTATAAAAGACCCCCGATTCTTGATAGATGAAGGCGGCCGGACCCTATGCTAGGGTTTTTGACGCGAATCAAGGGCAAGAGAAGGAGAATAAGGTAGAGAGGAAGCAAAGGACTGAACATCCATGGTGCTTTCCTGGGAGGAGATGGAGGTTGCATACCTCCGGTCCAAAGCCAATCTTCATGGAGATCCGGCCACCGAAGATCAGGGTAGAGGGACGAAGCCACCTGGGACTTTTCCCATATGAGAGGGCAGTCCGGGCGCTGGGAGCGTGGTCGCCAGACCTGTGCGCTGCCCACCCTGTTTCGGACCTGGAACAGAGCAAGCGCAGGTCATACAACGAAGAAGAAGGATGTTTCACCAATAGATCAGGGCCATTGGATCTCAGATCAATGGACGAAATTAATATTGAGTAAGGTAACTTCAAAAATTCATATCTTGAGCTACAGATCTCGGGTTGGGACAAACAAGATATCTATGGAAAGCTCTTCGACTGTACTATCCTATAAAAATAGTTCCAGAGTACGATTTTGATGTCTTCTATTTATTACATTCTGGATAGACAAAACTATATGATTTTGATGTTTTGCCAATTAAAAATAGTAAACGACTTTAGAAATTCATAAATTTTTTACTAACTGTGTATTTTGATACGTTTAACATTATTTCAGAGCCTAGTCTTTCATATATGAAGTTTTAATGAGATTTTTAATGTAAGCCCTAATAAGGGTATTTTGGGTATTTCACCCATGATATGACTTTTTTAAATGACCTAATATTTTATACATGATCTTACTACATTGTGTGATTACTTTTGTAGAGATTTGATGGATTTTCTTGTGTTATCATATTTGTATTAAGATTTGGACCTGAGTGACCATTATGTGAGGGTAATAGATAATTATCTTGACAATAAGTGGTATATGTATGGCTAATTAGGTCTAATATTATTAGCATGATGGTATTATATTTTGATTTCCTAACCAAGTCAGTAAGTTTTCTAATATGTGACTATGTTTGGTAATTATTTTCATTATATGAAGTATATGTTCATATTAGTGCATAAGACGATTTATGTCTTATTTGAGTATAAAGATAATATTATTAATTATATAGTATGAGTTTTATTTTATTTCAACACCAATATTTTATGGTGATTTTAGATTAAAGTTATGTTTAGTCTAATTAAGAACCCTAATTTGGTATATATAGTTAGGAAGATGGGGTTTTGAGATTTAGGAATGGAAAGAGGGAACATGTACTTGGACTTATAAAACTTTGATTATATCCAGGTGATTAAGATTTGGAACAAGAAATCAAGACTAAGTTAAGGATATCATCAGCACAAGAGGTAAGTGGTCCATGCACATGAGTACTCATAGTTTATGTTCAATATGTTTACATGCCTCCTAAGAAGAGTTTCATGATCTATGTGATTTAATGTTCTAAGACTTCAATGTTAAGATTTGCAAACAATATTATTCTCAAATTTCTATCCTTATGTAAGTTTAGATACCCATAGTCTAAAATAGATATATGTTTCTCAAAATAGTTGTGACTCATGGACCAAGTCCATAAGAAAGTTGAAGAATCATATTCCTATAAGATTTCTTAGAAATGTTTGGAAGTAATGAATACGATTTCAAGATAAGATATGCCAGTAACGTATCCATACTTAGTTGATGATTTTGAATAGCTTTGTATTAAGAATGTAAGTACACATATGTTATTAGAATTTTTCATATTTATAGTCATAGTTATTTAGTAAGATTTCAAGTAGAAACATGTCATTAAGATTTCATACATATGTAGAAATCTAAGAACTAGATTCCTTAGAATAAATAGTATCTAGAATGCAAGTACAATGTAAGAATATGAATTTGAAAATATTAGGACACGGTGTACTAATAAAAGTACGTTTGGGATCAGAAGGTATTGTAAAATGAGTTTATGATGGCATTGTAAGATAATGACAAATTAAGTTATGATTAGGTTGCAAGACAATATTTTAAAAAGATTTCTATCCTGATATTTAAGGTTTAATATGTAAGTTTTTATGTAAATATTAAGTTTCAGGGTAACATCATATTTTATAAGAAGGATTGAATCATCTTGTCAGAATTGATATTTTTAGATATGTTGTACTTATGATACTTACATAAGCTTGACTTAAGATACTTTGTATACTTAGTATTTCTATATTCGTGTCAGATCCTTCCTCATAAGATATTAAACTTATTTTTTATATAATTGGTATTATGAAGTAATCTTACCAAATAAGAGTGTTAGAATAAAGTTTACCCAGATAATGAGATGCATGCTCAAACCAGCAAAGAATTAAGTTTAGAACTTAAGAATAAGAGATTTAGATTCAGACTTAGACTACTCACTCTATGAGTAGCCAGATTTTAAATAAAGATATATGATAAGGGTTATAGACCCAACCTCAATTATGTTGTAATTTGAAATACAAATCCAAATTTCCATAATAGATCAGTTCAGATTTAAAAGAGTAAAGATTCAGATTCAGATATAGATTCAGATTCAGATTCAGATTTTAGATTTAGAATTCAGTACATGTTTAGTACTCAGTTTCAGATAAGTTCAGATTCAAAGTTTAGTAAAGATAGACTTAAGATAATTAATTTGAAACATTCACATAATACATTATATAATAAGTCCTCACCAGAGAGTCCCGGGACGATTCAGAGGGCGCGTTGCGCCAGACACTGCGGGTGTCACAGAGGGCATTTATGCCAAAAGAGGGCACATTGTGCCAACAGAGGGTGTGTTGCACCATAGAGGACACTTCGGTGTCAACAGAGGACACTTCAGTGTCAACAGAGGAGGACTTATTGTATAATGGTGGCCACAGTCAGATAAAAATTGTAAGTAAAAGATACCATAGATTAGAGATGCCCATATTCTCATCCATGAGTAATGATGAGAGGGTATTAGATAAGATAAGTAAGACCTAGGCACTTTGGCGTAGGTCATGAGATCCATGTACCAGGGTACATGTCTCTAGAGAAAGATAAGATAGAAATATATAAAATTCAGATTAAGAAATAAGGGATTTTATGTTTCAAAATTTACTCAGAGCTTGATAGTAATTTGTCATTTATAATGTTAATTTCAATAGTCATGTACATTTTTTAGAATACTCATGTCACTTACTCTAACGACTGTTTTTCCCAATGCATGGCTGGGGACGCGATGTCCGCAGGGTTTGGAGCAGCGGAAGATTTAAAGAACAAGAAAAGATGTAGCAGGTTTTTAAGCTTGCCTAGTGGGGTGCCATCTACCGAGACGATCCAGAGTTTAGCCCTCTTCTTTCATGCATGGTCTTGTTATCACAATATATTAGATGACTTGTTTCCTTTTTCAAAACTATGTATGAATCAGTTTTTCCTAAATGCAAAGTGATTCATTTACTTTCATTGCAATGATAGTCATGTTTGTGATACCCCAGATGAAAAAAAAATTATTGCTTCCACTCATGTGTTATAAAAATCTGGGTGTTACAATATGGTATCAGAGCAATTTGGTAAATGGCCACTAGGCAAAGATGATTCTCATAGTCACCCTAGGATGAAGATAAGAGTTTAGGATTTAAGGATATATTTCCAAAGAAAGATACAGTGACCTACAATGACTAAGAGTTTTCACCTTAGAAGAAATAGAGATGTCATAGATAGATGTTTACCTATTCTAGATCTCAAGTTTCAGCCTAACCTATCTAATGATGTTGCTTCTCCATTCTCAATGGTTATGGCCAGACAATTGAGAATTGAAGAGGAATGTCATAAGCACTAGACTTTGATGCATCTCTCATTTCTTACTAGTCTGTGTGGTATGGGACACACATATTAGTAGGTTAGTGAGAGATAGCGTGACAGGATCTCACATCTGTGGGTATGTGCTTGATCACCACATATCTAGAGGTGTAGGAGATACCTGGAAGACATAAGATTAGATGGTCAACTATGCCTCATGTTAGGAATTCATGAGAAGGTTGAGGTAGATGCCCAAAGTATAGAGCCAAGTTTAGTTTCATAAATCCTAAGTATGAGTTGAGAAGTTGACCAAGGTAATAGATAATACTCACATAATTCTTTTTATGAAAACACATTACATATCTCTTTTCATGCAAAATTTTTGAACATAAGTGTGCTTTATAATAAATGGAGAAGTAAGCAGAACCCTAAGGTGGGTAGTAGCCTAGAGAAATTTCAAGGATGAAATTTATTTCAAGGTGGGTAGAATTGTAACATCCTCAATTTCATAGCTAAACTAAGCCTTTAATGTGGGGTTTTCTAGTAAGTATATGCCAAGGGACCTAATCAACCTAATATGACTAGGTATGTAATTAAGTTCACAAAATGTGTGATACAAGCCATCTAAACAACCAATACACACATGATGACTTAAATGTGTATGATTGTAGTCACTTGTATATGAATATAAATGAATTATTCCTATGAACAATAAGGTGACGAATATATATAATATGATGAGTCCGGTTCATGGCTTGAGCCTTAGACCTAGCTTAGGTCTTCATGTTATGTAACTAAAGAGATATTGATCTCATGCCAGCCATACGTGAGCTTCAATTGAGAAATTATATTGATTTAAGACTTATCTTCATGATTTGGAATATAATTAAGCTCATGGACCCTTTGTAAGACTATGGAATGCGCCATGTGCCCTAGAGTCCAATATTATCCGATTTGGCCCAATCATAGCTTACATATGGGTCCTTGGAGTGCAAATTTGGGGATTTAGTGTTTCATGGTCATGATAAATGCTCAAGATATTTTTCATAGATGAAGAATTAAAATGTAAAATTATCAGTAAAATTTTGAATGATTTTAAATTATCTAGAGACCTAGGTAATTAATTTAGTTTGTATCTAGTTTTTACTTAAAAAGTAGATGTGGGTGTCTATCTATTTAGTTTTGACCTAATCCCGTACTCAAAGAAAGATAATGAAAAGACCATCTCAATTCCAAAGTTTGGACTCAAATGGAATTAGCATGTGGTCATAATAATTATTTCTTTATTGTGAACTTTTATGCAAAAGAAGAAGAAGAAAAAAAAGTGGGTGGCTCCAGCCCGATCCAAACTGAAGCGATCGGCTCTGTTTTACAGAGTTCAAACGGGGGAGGGGTATAAAAGACCCCCGATTCTTGATAGATGAAGGTGGCCGGACCCTATGCTAGGGTTTTTGACGCGAATCAAGGGCAAGAGAAGGAGAATAAGGTAGAGAGGAAGCAAAGGACTGAACATCCATGGTGCTTTCCTGGGAGGAGATGGAGGTTGCATACCTCCGGTCCAAAGCCGATCTTCATGGAGATCCGGCCACCGGAGATCAGGATAGAGGGACGAAGCCACCTGGGACTTTTCCCACATGAGAGGGCAGTCCGGGCGCTGGGAGCGTGGTCGCCAGACCTGTGCACCGCCCACCCTGTTTCGGACCTGGAACAGAGCAAGCGCAGGTCATACAACGAAAAAGAAGGATGTTTCACCAATAGATCAGGGCCATTGGATCTCAGATCAATGGACGAAATTAATATTGAGTAAGGTAACTTCAAAAATTCATATCTTGAGCTACAGATCTCGGGTTGGGACAAACAAGATATCTATGGAAAGCTCTTCAACGGTACTATCCTATAAAAATAGTTCCAGAGTACGATTTTGATGTCTTCTATTTATTATATTCTGGATAGACAAAACTATATGATTTTGATGTTTTGCCAATTAGAAATAGTAAACGACTTTAGAAATTCATAAATTTTTTACTAACTATGTATTTTGATACGTTTAACATTATTTCAGAGCCTAGTCTTTCATATATGAAGTTTTAATGATATTTTTAATGTAAGCCCTAATAAGGGTATTTTGGGTATTTCACCCATGATATGACTTTTTTTAAATGACCTAATATTTTATACATGATCTTACTACATTGTGTGATTACTTTTGTAGAGATTTGATGGATTTTCTTGTGTTATCATATTTGTATTAAGATTTGGACCTGAGTGACCATTATGTGAGGGTAATAGATAATTATCTTGACAATAAGTGGTATATGTATGGCTAATTAGGTCTAATATTATTAGCATGATGGTATTATATTTTGATTTCCTAACCAAGTCAGTAAGTTTTATAATATGTGACTATGTTTGGTAATTATTCTCATTATATGAAGTATATGTTCATATTAGTGCATAAGACGATTTATGTCTTATTTGAGTATAAAGATAATATTATTAATTATATAGTATGAGTTTTATTTTATTTCAACACCAATATTTTATGGTGATTTTAGATTAAAGTTATGTTTAGTCTAATTAAGAACCCTAACTTGGTATATATAGTTAGGAAGATGGGGTTTTGAGATTTAGGAATGGAAAGAGGGAACATGTACTTGGACTTATAAAACTTTGATTATATCCAGGTGATTAAGATTTGGAACAAGAAATCAAGACTAAGTTAAGGATATCATCAGCACAAGAGGTAAGTGGTCCATGCACATGAGTACTCATAGTTTATGTTCAATATGTTTACATGCCTCCTAAGAGGAGTTTCATGATCTATGTGATTTAATGTTCTAAGACTTCAATGTTAAGATTTGCAAACAATATTATTCTCAAATTTCTATCCTTATGTAAGTTTAGATACCCATAGACTAAAATAGATATATGTTTCTCAAAATAGTTGTGACTCATGGACCAAGTCCATGAGAAAGTTGAAGAATCATATTCCTATAAGATTTCTTAGAAATGTTTGGAAGTAATGAATACGATTTCAAGATAAGATATGCCAGTAACGTATCCATACTTAGTTGATGATTTTGAATAGCTTTGTATTAAGAATGTAAGTACACATATGTTATTAGAATTTTTCATATTTATAGTCATAGTTATTTAGTAAGATTTCAAGTAGAAACATGTCATTAAGATTTCATACATATGTAGAAATCTAAGAACTAGATTCCTTAGAATAAATAGTATCTAGAATGCAAGTACAATGTAAGTTGTAAGATAATGACAAATTAAGTTATGATTAGGTTGTAAGACAATATTTTAAAAAGATTTCTATCCTGATATTTAAGGTTTAATATGTAAGTTTTATGTAAATATTAAGTTTCAGGGTAACATCATATTTTATAAGAAGGATTGAATCATCTTGTCAGAATTGATATTTTTAGATATGTTGTACTTATGATACTTACATAAGCTTGACTTAAGATACTTTGTATACTTAGTATTTCTATATTCGTGTCAGATCCTTCCTCATAAGATATTAAACTTGTTTTTTATATAATTGGTATTATGAAGTAATCTTACCAAATAAGAGTGTTAGAATAAAGTTTACCCAGATAATGAGATACACGCTCAAACCAGCAAAGAATTAAGTTTAGAACTTAAGAATAAGAGATTTAGATTCAGACTTAGACTACTCACTCTATGAGTAGCCAGATTTTGAATAAAGATATATGATAAGGGTTATAGACCCAACCTCAATTATGTTGTAACTTGAAATACAAATCCAAATTTCCATAATAGATCAGTTCAGATTTGAAAGAGTAAAGATTCAGATTCAGATTCAGATTCAGATTCAGATTTTAGATTCAGAATTCAGTACATGTTTAGTACTCAAATTCAGATAAGTTCAGATTCAAAGTTTAGTAAAGATAGACTTAAGATAATTAATTTGAAACATTCACATAATACATTATATAATAAGTCCTCACCAGAGAGTCCCGGGACGATTCAGAGGGCGCGTTGCGCCAGACACTGCGGGTGTCACAGAGGGCATTTATGCCAACAGAGGGCACATTGTGCCAACAGAGGGTGTGTTGCACCATAGAGGACACTTTGGTGTCAACAGAGGACACTTCAGTGTCAACAGAGGAGGACTTATTGTATAATGGTGGCCACAGTCAGATAAAAATTGTAAGTAAAAGATACCATAGATTAGAGATGCCCATATTCTCATCCATGAGTAATGATGAGAGGGTATTAGATAAGATAAGTAAGACCTAGGCACTTTGGCGTAGGTCATGAGATCCATGTACCAGGGTACATGTCTCTAGAGAAAGATAAGATAGAAATATATAAAATTCAGATTAAGAAATAAGGGATTTTATGTTTCAAATTTACTCAGAGCTTGATAGTAATTTGTCATTGATAATGTTAATTTCAGATTATTAGTCATGTACATTTTTTAGAATACTCATGTCACTTACTCTAACGACTGTTTTTCCCAATGCATGGCTGGGGACGCGATGTCCGCAGGGTTTGGAGCAGCGGAAGATTTAAAGAACAAGAAAAGATGTAGCAGGTTTTCAAGCTTGCCTAGTGGGGTGCCATCTACCGAGACGATCCAGAGTTTAGCCCTCTTCTTTCATGCATGGTCTTGTTATCACAATATATTAGATGACTTGTTTCCTTTTTCAAAACTATGTATGAATCAGTTTTTCCTAAATGCAAAGTGATTCATTTACTTTCATTGCAATGATAGTCATGTTTGTGATACCCCAGATGAAAAAAAAATTATTGCTTCCGCTCATGTGTTATGAAAATCTGGGTGTTACACAATCATTCAGGCATGTGTGTATCTTCTTGGCATCCATTCCCATTGGGCACATCAATTTTTTTACCTGGTATGTTGAGATTGGCAGCTCATTTTCTTCAGGAAGCATTTCTTTCAACAAAGACAACAATGACATGAAGCTTTTTTCGCTCCATCTATTGTTAGCTTTCAGCTTATACAATCTCAACACAGCGCTAAGCTTCATAAACTTAGTACAACCTGTGTATAATGATATCTTAGCATCATGCACAATGTTTCTAAAAATGGGAGGTGGATCGGTGTGCTCTACCCCACAACTATCCAGCATCGCATCAACGATGTCTACTGGAACGGGTTCATTCACATCTACGTCATCAGAGGCAATTTCTTCTTCCACACAAGCACTGCTATCGACATCCACTGGTTTTGAGTTTGAAATCTCTCCATGCCAATGCCATTTTGTATAGCCTTGTATAATCCCGTTGCACTTGACATGACTTTTGATTTCATCCCAGTGCTGACTTTCAAGTTGTTACCGCAATGCCTACATGGACATTAGAACCTATCTCCAAGTTGTTTCCTATGTTCCTCGGCAAATCTAATAAACTGGTCAAGACCAGATATAAACTTTGGGATGCAACGATTGCGAATGGACATCCATGATCTATCCATTCTATGATCAAAGAAAAAACAAGTGTATATTACAACAAGATTAGGGTCTAGGGACATGTTTTGTCATTCTTATATATAATAAATGTGTACCACCTATCCCATTCTTGAACACCTAATCTCACTAGTAAATGTATAATGTGTATTGGGTTTTCAAGAAAATTTTGGCAGCATTTCCCCGCTGTTCTCTAAGTACATATGTACTTAGAGAACAAACAGGGAAATGTTGCCAAAATTTTCTTGAAAACCAAATACACATTATACACATACATCCTAAGTGAGATTAGGTGTTCAAGAACAGTCCCAAACCGGGGACTATCCAAGATTTATTCCTAATGAGTAAATCTTGGACGGGTTTCTAGGCCAACAAATACATGTGATGGAATTCTATAACATTGATTTCAACATTTCGAGTGTCCATGCATGTTCATCATCAAGATAAAGATTACACATAAATTACTATGACCTAGGGATGGAGAGATTCATAATTGATTTCAAAATTTCAAACTAGCTCATGCATTATCATCAATCTACATCATATGATAGGGATTCATGTAGATGTTAGGGTGACACATCACTACAAAATCAGAGATTTAACATTAGGGTTTTAATATCTTAAATAGATTGATCACAAGATTTCAGCAATATAGTTAATTCAAGATTATGGTGAAATGTGTATTAGGGTTTTAATATCTTAATTCAACATGCATCAAAATTTACATAATTAGGTTAAGCATTAGTATTCAATTGCAAATGTATCTTCTTCCTCCTGCTCCCTCTCCTTACCAAATGGCCATAAAAGCAAGGGTCAGCACGGCCGTGGTAGGCCAACACAGCCACGGTCGTGGTAGGCCAACACAGCCACGGCCGTGGCCAGCCCACACGGTCGTGGCCTTGCTTTTATGGCCATTTGGTAAGGACAGGGAGCAGGAGGAAGAAGAGGTGGATGAATAAGAAGGGAAGCGGCCTACCTAGGTAGGAGAGCAATGACTTAGAGAGCATGGTGAGAAGAAGAGAGCAGGGGCAGGTGCCGGAGCAACGAAGCGCGGCACAGGAGAAGTCAGGAGTCAGAGCAACGAACCACGGGCAGGAGAAAGTCGGTGAGAAGGGAGAAGGTCGGCGAGCAGGAGAAGGCCGGTCAACAGGAGAAGGCCAATGAGAAGGAGAGCAGGAGAAGGTTGGTGAAGAGAGCAGTAGTAGCAGTGACGTCGGTGAGGAGAGTAGCAACAGCAACAGCAGGCGGCGGGCGGCGACGCAGCAGAAAATTCGATCGATGAAATAGAAGAAAGGGGAAGAGTTCGTTGTTGTGGGGCTATTAAGTTACTCAACGGTGTCGGTTATCCATACAAACTGACACCTTTATTATTAAACGTCAGTTATCCAAGACAACCGACATCCAATTGGACATTCCTTTACCCTAATTTTTTTGGCGCGGACGGCGCGCGCACCCTTATAACGTAGGTTATGCTAAGACAACCGACGCCCATATTGGAACTTTTGGCACAAATTTTATCTTCATTTAGTGTCAGTTATTAGGTAAAACACCGACGTTGTATCTGATACTTTGGCACAATTTTTTTTGCTCGAAAAAATTGGATTTCGTGGGCTACTTTCGGCATCAGTTTGGTTTCTTAAACCGACACTGAATGAAAAGCAATACCCGTGTCTAGTTGGCCTTCAAATATATAAGTCGGATGTCCTTATTAATCGACGTTTAATGTTAACAGTGTCGGTTTTACTAAAAAACTAAGGCCTCTAAAAGTGACGTTGAACGCTATTTATATACTAGTGATTGTGAATGGTCTTGTTGTTCTAGGACATCCTATGTCTAGTGGAGAGATCAACTCAAAGATCCTTAGAACTCTCCTCAAGAGGTGGGAACCCAAGGTGACTTCCATTGAAGAAGCAAGGTCTCTTAGGAATATTCCTATTGAAGAGCTCATTGGAAATCTACAAGCACATGAAGCCACACTCGACAAGAGGGAGGAAGTAGAAAGACAAGAAAAGAAAGAACTCAAGAGAATGAAGAAGGCTGAAATGAAGGCTCAAATCAAGGCTATTGTTTATCAAGCCTCTCCATCCTCTCATGTTGAAGAAGATGCCATGTACTCCAAGGATAGATTCTACAAAGACAAGTCCTCCTCCATCCGATACTTCACATGTGGAAAGAAGGGTCACTACAAGGAAGATTGCCCACAAGGAAAAAAGACCCATCTTCACAATAAGAAGGAGAAATGGCACTCAAGCTCAAGTGGCTCCTCCAACTCAAGCTCAAGTGAAGATTCAAGTGAAGGATCAAGCTCAAGCTCTAGTGATGAAGGAGAATGCCATTTTGCTCTTATAGTATCAACAAGTAAGGACTCAAGTGAGGTAAATCTAAACTCTTTAGATAAAGAATCTTTGATTGCTATCATTCATGATACTTGTGCCTATCTTAAGTCTTCTAAAAGTAAAAGGAAAAAGCTTGCTAGAATTGTTGATAATTTGCATGTAGAACTAGATGATCTTGAACATGCTAATTCTTGCTTGCTTGATGATAAAAATGATTGTCTTAGTCAAGTAGATTCTCTTAAACTTGAAAATGCTAGTTTGCTTGATAAGATTATATTTCTATAAGCTCAACCTATTATTCCTAGTTCTAATGAAGAGCATACTTTAATTGTTGATTCTCTCATGCATGATATTGATGTTCTTAAATCTGAAAATAAGGACAAAGATTTTGTTTTGCAAGAATTAGAAATAGAAAATGCCCCCTTGCTTGCTAAAATCAATGTGCATGAATCATGTTCTAGTTCTACTAGTAGAGAGAATGATGTTGCTTCTCTTCATATTGATAGATATTCTCATTTAACTAAAGTTCTTTGCTTAGAAAATTATCTTTGGCATGCTAGAGATAATATCAATAATTTGTCTTCTCCTATTGCTTCTCTTATGCATGATAATGATAGTTTGAGATCTTCTTTGCAAAGATTCTTAGTTGGTAAGAAGAGCCTTAATGATATCCTACACCATACTACTAAACAAATTGGTAGACATGGTTTAGGATATGATAGTAGTCAAAGGAACATCAAAGATAAAGGACCTCCAATCTTCCATGGAGAATCCTCTAGTTCCAAGACTATGGGAAAATGCAACTATTGAAATGAAATTGGTCATTATTCTACTTGTTATCCTTTTAGGAAAGCACCCAAGAGCAATAGGACTTGGGTTGCTAAACTAACCCCTCCGGACCCAAAAACATGATTGGGGACCATTTCATCTTTCTTCTTGTAGGTACTTGCAAATGAATTGACTTGAGCTATTGAATTGTAAATTGACCTCTCAATCCACATGAAAGAAGAAAGGTGAGATGTGTAGAGGGTGACAACAAGTGGAAAAGGAATGGTAAGAACAAAGGTAAAGTTTTTATTACTTATAACCATTTTTAACTTGTGTTTGTCAAGTTAGTGTGCACTATACATATGGTTTTTGAGTCAAAAGTGGTATTTTGTGTTTCTCTTCACACTCTTGCTCAAAAACTATTTCTAAATGCTTCTATAGTGCATTACTAACTTGCTTAGACATGTTTGGATATGGTTTGTATATTTAGCATGCCTTTAAATATGTTTTTATGAAATATATGTGCTTTGTGACAGCTGCTCTGTCGATCGAGTTTGTCCTGTTTGAAACTTGGTCGATAGGCACCAATGGGTGTTGCCAACAGCTGTCATCGGTCAAGTTTTCAATGCACAGAACTCAACCGATAACACTGTGCACAAAATATACATTTGGCTTATTGAATGAGAATTTCCCTCTCAATTAGATTTTCTCAACCAATAGCCTTATTCTTTGGCACTGCTTTGGTACCTTTATATATGCATATTGCCATGTTCTAAATTTCTTACTGTGCTTACAACTCTAAATCTCTAATTGCTCTAAATTGGTATATCTATATCTTGCAATTACTTGCTTTGAGTTGTTTTGCAGGTTTTGATGATGATCTCTTTGGATCTCTTGGTTGTGTCTAAAAATTGCTGTCGTTGTACTCTAACTTGCTACATCTATCTAGGTGTATATCTTGTTTTGATACAACCTTGAGGTTCTTAGTGGTAATCATCTTTTGGTAAGGATGCATATTTGTATGTGAGTTATATCCTTTCATGCTTCTAAAATTGCATATCTCTTCATTTGGATATATCTCTACATCTACTCATAGCTTGCTTTATCTTGTGTATCTTTTGGTATCTCTTGCTATTATCTAGATCCTACTAGTAGTCATAACTTGTGATATCATCTACTAGTAGTTCATATACATGTAGTTCTCACCTTGTTTATTATTGGCATCTTTGCTCATATATATGCTATACTTGTATCTTGTCTCATACATGCTCAACCTTGTTCCTTGAATTGCAAATCTACTATCTTGAGTTGCTTGCATAACATTGTGATGCAGGGTACATAGATCTACATTATATGTAGAAATTGGAGTTTTTTTTTTATTTTATGCAGATTTTGCTCCTGTTTCAGTTTTTGGTGCAAGACTAGTGTTTTTCATGTAGAAACAATCTTCTGAGCAAGGCTCATCGCTTAGCCATGAGCCTTGGCACTTTTTGGGCAAATTCTGTCATCTTGAGGGTCAAAATTGTGATTTATTGTTTTTCTACAGCACTTTATCTTGCATTTTGGGTTGTTCAAGTATATACTCTAACTTGCTTTTCTTTCTATACTTGGACAAGCCCCTATATGTTCTCTTCTACTCTCCTTTTATATATATATATATATATATATATATATATATATATATATATATATGTTATCTCCTTTCTCTTTAACAAGTGATGTTTCTTATTTCTTCATACCCCCACTTTTTGAAATGACAAAGGGGGAGAAAGGTATGTATTCTTTTGACAAAATAGGGAGAAGGCGTGTCTTACATGAAGAGGAGAAGTATGTCCATGTAAAGGGGAGAAGGTAAATGGGAGAAGACATATATGTGTAGAACACATATGAGTAGAAGACATAGTATTCTATAAATATTGTGAAAGCTAACCATGCAGGAGAAATAACATCAATTGAGGGGGAGTATGAGAACTCCACTAGAATCAATTGAGGGGGAGCATATGAACTCAATTCTATTGAAACCCCTAGGTTTCTCTGAAGGTATGCTTTTACTTGAAATCTTTCAATACATTTATGGAATGGTTTGTCATCTTCAAAAAGGGAGAGATTGTTGACTCAAGGTCAATTAGGTCAATGTTGACTCATGTCTAAATTGACTAAACCTGTGTTTTGATGATGACTAACCATTCCACATATTGGTGTCTAACGTCTCTACTTGAGTGATTTCATATTAGGTATAGATACACTCCAAATGCCCTAACTTGCGCATATAAAATTGGAGAAAAGACTAGTCAAAGTCAATACAAGTGCACGTTTTTGTAATATGATGTAAATCCATTAGAATCATGTTGTAAATCACTTGTAATGATTGTATGACTTGTAATTAAGCTTAGAAAAAATCAGGAGCACTTAGATCGAATGTTTAAGCACTCAAAAGCCATTTTCCAAAATTCACATTAGACTGTTCATCGGTCGAGTTCTGTGAGGTGCAAACTCGACCGATCCTGATTGGATCTTGAAAATGACTTTTGATCGGTTGAGTTTACACTACACAGAATTCGATCGATGGAGTAACTGACCAATTCGATTTTCATTTGTCGGTCGAGTTTCTCCAGGACAAACTCGACCGATGGTATGAATATCGGCTTTGTCTTTTACTCTATCGGTCGAGTTACCTTTATAGAAACTTGACCCTATACGGAAAAGTGCAGAAAAGTGCTTCTAGCCGTTGTGGAGTTGCAACAAGTGAAAATATATCCGTTGCAAGCCACAAAACGGCTAGTTTTTGTTCTCAAGTGTTCCCAAAGGCTAAGAGGCATCCCCAGCTATAAATAGGACCCCTTGGGCTTCATTCTAAGATTGATCATTCATTGCAAAACTCTATGTGAGGTTCCTATTCTATAGTTGAGTGCTTCGTACAGCCTCCTCTCTCTCTCTAAGCTTAATCACTTACTACATTCATTAGAGTGAGTAGGAAATCTGTAAGAGAGCTAGTCCTACATGTATATCTTCTGAGGCTCTCACTTCCACCACCTCCCCATCTCTCATTTCAATCATGAACATGAAGGTTCTCTCTATTAGCTAAGAGAGGTGAAAAAGAACAAGGGAAGGTGTCCCTTGGTAAAGATCAAGGCTGAAGACTTGGAGCAAGAGTGGGTAAGCCCTTGGTGAAGGCAGAAGACTCCTTGCTCAAGTGGGTAAGTCCTTGGTGGAAGCTTCTCCGAGTGAAGGTGAAGTCAAAGGCGGAAGATCCAAGAAGAGTGGGTAATCCCTATAAGGCTGAAGACTTGTGCAAGAGTAGGTAAGTCCTTGGAAGAAGGTGGAAGACTCCTTGCAAAGTGGGTAAGTCCTTGGTAAGGTTGAATACTCTTTGTATTGGATAGGTAAGTCCTTTGTTTGGTCATGTATTGTAAGTCTTATGAATGAATATAAGAATGCAATGGTTAGGAAATCCTAGAGGTTGACCTCTCTAGGTAAGTATACTGACATACTTCTAGTTTGAAGTTTGGAACCACTCTAAATAGCTTGTCTACTTGTGTTTGCTCAATATCTCTCATCCTTGCTATGCATGTTTTAGTTGCACTCAAATTACCTATTTAACAACCTTATCTTATCATATATCTTGAAGGTCTAATGAATTTTGTTTAAGTACATTTAGCTCTATTCACCCCCCTCTAGAGCATCTAATCACACATCTAGGATCCAACACAACCATATTTGGGTGTCATTAAGTTGTTCTTGGGTGTCAAACAAACCTATTTGGGTGTTGTTACATTATTTTTTGTTGTCAATACCTTATGTGGGCGTCATTTTTATACTTTTGGGTGTCAATAAACCATTTATGGGCGTCAATTAACCATCTTTGGGTGTCAATTTGTCATTTTTGGGCACCATCAAGTTGTTGTTGGGCGTGAAGTACCCTTACACCTTATTTAATGTGTACAACCATATTTGGGTGTTATCAAGTTGTTCTTGGGTGTCAAATAAACTTATTTGGACGTCATTATGTTGGTTTTGGTTGTCAATTATTAGTCGTGATTTCACGTGTACGATATTTATTTGGGCACCGTTTTTATACTTCTGGGTGTCAATGAACCATTTTTGGGCGTCAATCAGCTATCACTCGGTGTCAATTAGCCATTTTTGGATGTCATTAAGTTATTATTGGGCGTGAAGTATCCTTACACCTTATTTAATGTGTATAATCATATTTGAGCATCATTAAGTTATTGTAGGTGTCAAATAAACCTATTTGGGCGCCATTATGTTCTTTTTGGTTGTCAATTACCTTAGCCATGATAACATGTACAATATTTACTTGGGCATCATTTTTATATTTCTAGGCGTCAATGAACTATTTATGGGTGTCAATCAACCGTCTCTGGGTGTCAAATGACCATTAGGCGCCAATTTATCTGTAGATTTGTCAACTGTTTGGGCGTCAAACAATCATTTGTTAGTGTCATTAAGTTATTGTTGGGTGTCGAACAAATCTATTTGGGCGTCGTTACGTTGTTTTTAGTTATCAAATACCTTAGTCATGATTTAACATTTACAATATTTTCTTGGGCTCTATTTTTATACTTATGGGTGTCAATGAATCCTTTCTGAACGTCGATAAACCATCTCTAGGTGTCAATTAACACTTTCGGCGTCGATTCCTTTGTGGATTTGTTAAATAACTTTTTTTTATATTTAGCTAACAACTTATCTTTTTTCTCAACCTTAGTCTTATTTGAATGTATTTTTTATCACAAATCTAATAGTTTTTATTTCATTAAAAAATACATCATGGTTTAAAAATTATAAATAATAAAATTTCTCGCTCATCACAACTTTTTCAAAAAAAAGTTATCAATATTAGTCTTGTTGTGGTGTATTTTTCATAACGAATCTAATGATTTTTGTTTCATCAAAAAATTTCTTACAGTTTCAAAAGTATAAGTGAAACAAATTATTTGTTTATTACATAACCACCTACAACCACCCGATTAGTGTCCGCCACGTCATCCTTTCAAAATAACATTCCCCCAACCTTTTGTGCGATCCATTTAGGCAGAGATTGTCACGTGTTGGTTGTTGATTGGAGCAGAAATGAAAGTAGGAGAAGAAGTGACCACATCACCCAAAAGTGATTTTGTCTACGCGAGTAGGAGAAGAAGTGACCACATCACCCAAAAGTGATTTTGTCTACGCGCGTAACGGGTGTGAGCTTGCCAAATTCTAGTCCGAGTACATAATAGATGTGACAGTGATGGCTCTGCTCTCAAATAAAAGTAGGGATGGATTTCGTATTTGCAGGGATGCGCGGATAAAGTGAAACTGATGCACTTCACAAGACTACAGCGTCGCAGCGCTTACAACCAAGGACGACAAGGACGACTTCTTTCCCATCTCTTCCAGGATCGTCACCCTTGACAGCAACCACTGCTGACGACGTCGAAGAGATGCTTTCAGTTACAGAACAAGATGAAGTCTTTCAGAGATGCAACGGCAGGCAACAGTCCATCTCATGCAGGGCGATTCATCTTTGATGATATACGGAAGACCTGAACCCGGATGATATATCTCTCGTCTTTGAACGCCTAATACCTGAAGTTTTCATTGCACCCGAAGCATATTCAATGCTGCACAGACCATGCAAATATACTGTGGTAGTCAAATTAATTGGTAAGAACATCGGTTATCTGACTAGCTCTTTGCGATCGAATACGCCTATGGTGGAAGCCGATTGGACGGCGGAATGCTTATGAACTCAGCCTCAACCATTTCGTCATTCAATTATGATATAAAGAAGATGGTTTGATTAATACTCTCACAGGTGGTCCGTGGATAATTTTTTGTTCCAATCTAATAGTATGGCGATGGACTGAAACTTTCATCCCATCTATCAGGCTTCTGCCACGTTTTCTAACATGGACACACATTATAGATCTCCCCCTACATTTCTATAACCATGTTATCTTTGAAAAGATTGGTTCTGCTCTTCGCAAGTTTATTAGGGTTGATGAGCATACGATCAACTGTACGACGAGCCGGTTCGCACGCCTAGCAATTGAGATGGATACAACATTACCTGTTCAGCCAACAGTCGTTATAAATGGTTCAAACAATAAAGTAGAGTATGAAACAATCTCAGACATCTGTAGTGGTTGTGGTGTAATGGGGATAGTCACTGTACCAAACTGAACTTTGCTGCAAATACAGAAGAACAAATCAATGCTGGTGATGAAGCCGGTGTAAAATGGGTTGAAAGTGAAGAAAGATGGCAGACGTTCTATGGTCGAAGCATACATTCCTGGCGTCTTAAGCGAAATAATAGGAATAGTTGTTAAGATTTTGTCTCTTATCCTATTTGGATAATAAATAATATCTAACAATATTAAGAAAGTGTAAATTAACGTTAGACTAGGAGTCCAAGATATTATTTTTTTATGTTTTTGTATTGTCGTTTCCTAATCCTTATAGAAAAACTGTATCTTCTCGTAATGTCTAACCGGGAGTCTCTATCTATATAAATAGAGTAAACACTGTTAAAATACGGTGCATCGGCGACGTGTGTGGGTTCCAACGCGTGATAATTTTGGATACGCCAACGTGGGACAACATTGTGCGTCAAAGATGGGAAGTCGCAAAAGATAGCCAAAAAGGGGAAAGCACCAACGTGATTCTATTATGGGCACGGGATTGTGAGAGAGCGACAATCCTTATAATCTTCTTGAGGTTGCTTAATAGAATTTTGTGGTCTTCTTAGCCAATCATGTCTTAGTTATTTATTTGGTGATTATTGACTTTATTGACGTGAGTCGTCGTAGCTTTTGTTATGTATGCTTGGGTTGTATCTCATGTGTATTTTTCTTGGACTTGAAACTTCCGCAAATCTCTTCAAGTGGAATCAGAGTAGGGTTTATGCAAGACGATTAGAAAGCATCAGGGGCATATAATAACATGGCGATGTTGACAACCACCGTAGGAGATCATCCGATAAAAAATCTTGAAGACAACATTGTTATGGAATCAGGTTGGTGTGAATCTATTGGTTGTGAAATATCAACACTAGATGGAGTCATATTATCTACTTATAAGGGGCAAGTGGCCAGAGAGGTTGTCTGGTTCTATCGACTGGTTGATTTTTTTATAACCAAAAAAGGAGTGGTTGATGAGAGGTCTACTAACACGGGAAGCGTAGATAAAACATTAACATGGGTAGCGGGCATAATCTGAATAGTGCTACATGTATTCAACTCTCAATGACAGTGCAGTGCGAGACTAAAAACTCGACTACAAATTTCAACAGGTACATAGGTGAAGTTGTCGACTGTTAGAAAGAGGAAGTCGTGGTTGACCAACCATATGGTGTCTTTGATTGGGAGCACTTAGAGAACAGACAACCCTATGGCATGGGGGGGTGAAGGATGCAGTAATTCTTCCAACCGTAGGAGGAGGCAGTGCAGTTTCTCAAACTATACATCTTGAGAAGCTCTCACATGAAGGGTCTGGGCAGCCAAACCTGAACACACACTCTATGCAAGTGTGCATGGTGATACACTTCTGGAAACGGAAGCAGCTTCTGAAGGCGGAAGTATAGAAGAAAAATAGGAGTAGAGTTCTTGGAAGAGCAACTACAGTAGATAAGATTCAAGGTGGAGGTTGTCAGGATAAGAAATAATAGGATAATATTTTGTCTCTTATCCTAATAGGATAAGAAATAATATCTAACAATATTAGGAAACTAGACTTGGAGTTCAAGACATTATTTCCTTATCCTTTTGTATTGTCATTTCCAAATCCCTATAGAACTAGTTTTATCCTCTCATACTGTCTATCAGGAGTCCTTATTTATATAAATAGGGATATATCCAGTTAGAATACGGTGTGCAGATGATGTGTGGGGGTTCCAATGTGTGGTAACTTTGGGTGTGCCAACGTGGGACAATATTGTACATCAAAGATGGGAAGCCACAAAAGATAGCCAAAGAGAGGAGAGAACAAGAGTGGATTATGTGATTCTATTGTGGGCACAAGAATGTAGGGGAGAGACAATCCTTTTAATCTTCTTGAGGTTGCTTAATATAATTTTATGGTCTTATTCGCCAACCATGTTCTCTTTTTGGTTATTTATTTGGTGATTATTGTTTATGTTGATGTGGGTCGTCGTAAGTTTTGTTGTGCATGCTTGGGTGGTATCTTGTGTAGTGTTTTTCTTGGGCTTGAAGCTTCTGTGAATCTCTTCAATAGCATCGTGCACAAATACAAACTTACAGGCATGAATAATAGGTTTTCGGCACTACAGGAAGAAGGAACCGCACTATAGTAGTCAATGATTTACCAGAGATTGTAATAACCACTACAACACAACCTTTAGGCCAGAAAGTGTGGACAAGGAAGCACAAACGAGGAGCAACGGACCAAAGACATATCTCTCAAAATCTATTTGAGACCGGTCGATCACTTGAAGATACAAATACAAAGAAGATGAATCAGGATAATTTACAGTATTTAGCTCAAAAAGACACCGACATCTCTTTGATAGTTATAGAAAATCATATTGTGGTAGATCTAGATATAAATGAAGTTATTACTCACTCAACTATACAGGAACATAGTCACCTCGATGAAATGATACTACTAGGATTCTCACTTCCCACACCTCATCTAGTAAGGCATTGTTATTGGAATCTCTACCAAAACATTTTTCTAGAAAGACGGGAAGGGAAACAAGGAGTAGTAGTGGAAAGATGAAGAATAATCCTTACTAGACTAGGAGTCAAACAAGAAAACAAGCACGATTATTGTCTAGGACTACATCTGAGGAGTTAGATGAATCTAAGCGACTCACTTAAACTCATTTCTGGTTCTAGAATGTTTAGTTCACCACCAAAGAACACTTTGTACGGTCTTCTTTTCTAGACACAGTATTGATTCTGCACGGGAGGACAATCTTAGGCATTGATCACTACTGAGTGATATGTGCCTCTTCAAGTTATTGTTGCTTTCTATCAATCATTCAGGATAGTGGTATTTATTCCATTATCTAATGTAATAATGTAATATTGGTACCATGTATGATAACTCCTATGTAACTTGTAAATTTTGATCACTACTCTTGCCAGAGTAGTTTTAAAAAAAGCAGTCTCAGCTTTTTCCAAAGAACAAGAATATATTTTGTTGAATTTTTAGGACGAAATCATCTTTAAAGGGTGGACTGTTGTATGTACCAAAATCAAGATGTATCTATCCTTCAAACCATTGAAGCAAAGTGGGAATTAAAATAAGTCCAATAGGGAATTTTCTTTTAACAAGATGTTATCCTAATGTGCACTAAAGCCCATCAATGCACTATAATATGTATAAGGATAAATATAAATATTTAAGTATTCATCATTTAACACGAACATATAAACATGTACTAATGGAAATATAAACGAACTTGTATGTATTATACGTATATAATTTAGGTGAAGTAATAATAAAGATAATTGTCGTATAATAAAAAGAAAAAAATGTTGTGCATACATGATTAATCCATGGAAAAACTATCTTGGTGGAAAATCTTAATATGGACTTACTTCCCAAATACAATATTAGTTACAGAAATATAAACTAAGGTAATTACAACAGTTTGGAATAAATGAGATATTTTAATAAACTAGAACTAAATTAAAATAACTAATGCTTTCTCCTTAATGTTTGAAAGTAATAAACAAATGAAAACAAACACATTAATATATCATAAAGAAAACAATCATTTTAACTCAATTATATATTTGTTTGGAAACAAATAAACATTCTCAAATTTATATAATCAATTACTTAACCCAAATAAGAAATAATAATAAATTTGACAAAATGATTTCCTTAGTACACCTCCCTATTGCCTCCTATGATCGTTAACAACAAGGAAAAAAGGGAAATGGTTCGCTAGATAATGTTTTCACCCTTTTAATTTGAAATTCATGTGTATATAATAATTATCTTTGGATATATAAATTTGTTAACACTTATTTTCTCTACAAATTATTAATGTTAAATAAATTACCATATATATGGTTGCCTAAAATTTAGAATTTTGGATCTAACCCAATATTAATTAAATAGATGCCTTTCTTAAAATAAAATTGTTATAGATATTTTCAATGACTCTAACATGAGAAGAGAAACATTCTGAGAAAGTTATTTTGTAATGGCATAAATAAGTGTATATAGGAGGTTGATAAATGGAATGATAGAAAAGGAACTCAATAAACATATCCTACACCATTTTCCATAAAATTATTATAAACATTTGCATTGAATAAATAACTACACAATGAGATATTTATAATTATCTCAATTGTAAGTGTAGTATTCAATAAGTATTTGAACATATTGTTGGAAAAAAGGATAATAAGAGAAAAGAACATAGGAACAAAGAACTGGAAGGGAAATTATGTTTTTATATTTATTATTTCATGTTATGTGTTAACAAATGCTTAACATTTCTCCTCACAATTAAGTACTATTTATTCCTGATAATTCTCTCTTAGTTGTTTCCCCTCTTACTATGATCCTACCATTTCCAATTCTCTACTAAGGAATAAATGCAGGAAAGACATTTTCCTCCATCACAAATGATATTATATATATATATATATATATATATATATAGTTTTTCTTAAATATTTGATCATGTGCTTCACTTATATTTGTAGTTTGTTTTCAAGATTCAATGGTTATTTACAAAATCAATTATCTCTTCCTCTTTGTTATTTGTGTTTCCTCCATTGATTCATACACCTTTAATTATATCTTCCAATAATTTATTTAAGATCTAGTTTTATACCTTTTTCAATTGGTTTTCCTCCTTTACAATATACATCAAATATTTTTTCCAGTAAATAAAAATAAACAAGTTTCTGGCTACCCATGCCTAATAATCCAATATATATACACCCCTATCCATTGTCTTATTCATAAATAGAAATCACTACATGCTCCATGATGAGTTCTCTTGTTGTGTACCTTTGTGACTCCTTTATGTATAGTTTTCTCCACATACCCAATCTGACACAACTTCTCACCTCCTCCCTTATCTTCCTATCCAATTTCCTTAGAAGAGACGTCAAGGCCTTGTAATCTCATGAAACAATTCATATGGAGCTCTTTGATCAACCACCTTATGTGTCTTATAAAACTATACAAGAACAAGAGTCCTTAGATTTTACCTTCTAGTGGTTTTTGGTTGGTGGCCTTTGTATCATCATTGTGTATTCATCCCCATTGAGGGAGCTTTGTTCTTTGCTATGATTTTTGCCTTACTACAGACAAGGAAGATTTGCATCACATTTTTGGCACTTTTGATTACTACAAGGTTTTTAAATTTTTATGCGAAGGCAATTTTATCTTTTTAGACACATTTATTATTAATAAACGATACATATGAATCTTATAAAATTGATAAATAATTGTATAATGTAAAAAAATACATAAATAAACATCAAAAATACTAAAATTATAAGGAATTTATGTAGACATGTTTCAAGATTGAAATTGATTGAGTTTATAAGTCAATATCATATATTCCCATAAACACAATGATGTTATACAATTTGTAACAAAACATCCAAATATCTATCAATTAAGTAAAATAATGTTTTAAAATCAAGAAGATAAAACATATTTGATCATTTGTTTTTAAACGCCTAACTAGATTCAGCAAAACAATCATGTTGTAAAGGTTATTACATCTAATTGGTTTTAATCTTAATCCTTGTATAAAATTCTACTAGGTTTTTCATACCTTGGATTCGACCTAGGGTGTTGACTTTGGAGTATTAGACAAGGTTATGAGGTATTTGCATCTTCCCAATTTAGCTAGGCATTACTAATATGACCAATAAACTATTCTCATATGAGGCAACCCTTTATTAATCCTTGTGGAAAACCTATTTGCTTGGTAATAATTTATGATTTGATATTAAATCCATGACATCTTATGATTGAAGGTGCTCTGACCTATTTGTATTAAATATTGGGATGATCTCATTCTATTTACTTGAATCATATATATGTTGACTAAACTTATTTCTTGCCTTTACATTTTGTGTGTGTATAGTAAGCTAAGATTATTTATAGTAGTAATAAATGTGTAACTCTGCTATATTTGGATGTGTGTATTCCATCATGAGTTTACATATTCCACTCATATATATATATATATATATATATATATATATATATATATATATATATATATATATATAACGAACATGTGTATTTCATACAGGGTGTGCATTTTCCACCCTATACTTAGTCTTGAGATTTTATGGGTCTTGGTCCTACCTTAGTTAAAATAATCCGATTGTTTTACATAATAGAATATGATTTTATAATGTTGTTATATGGAAATAATCCTTTCTGATAATCTTTTTTTATAAATGTTTCTTCTATTGACTTGTTAATTCTTTTGGAATTTACTCTCTTCAACATACCTTTATTGAAATATCTAACATTTTACTTTGCCCCAATTATTGCCTAGTTCTTATAATATTTCACATACACTACTTTGTTGATGTTCTTTCTATTGTTTGCTTTGTTTTGTGGGTGTTTCTCTCAATCCACCTAGAGGTTGAACAACTTGAGGTCCAGGAAGTAAGAGGCATTGCTTAAGATTAGCTTCATGAGGTCTTCTGAGATGGGCATGTTTCTCACCACAAATTGATCCTACTATTTTAGATTTCATATCTCGTTAGTTTCCCTTTGTGGCCCCAATGTCAAACTTAGACAAGAATTTTGTAATAGTTAGGTTTATTTTTTTTACTTTTAGAAAATTTTGTTTCTTTTAACAATTTGTTTGAGAAAATATTGAACATCTCTTTTATTTGAAGGTTATTATTATGTAGTTGTGCATGAATGGGGTTTTATGCATTATTTTCTTAAATTAAGTAAGGATTTGATCCCGTCCCAGGTCCTATGCCTTATAGTTTTGGTAGCATGAGAACACATAATTCAATAAATATAATGATGTAGTAAATGATTTTTACTATTTCTATGTATAACTGTAACTTACTTTAACTTTGTATATGATTTGCATAACTTAATCTTTGACAAGTATCAAAACTATTGAATGTTTTATGACCTATTGGTCAGATGAGTTTCTATAGGACAAACTCAGCCGACCATGCATTCAGAGTGAAATACAACAGTCTGGTATTTGATTTTAATCTATTTAGTAGTACCTCAAAATGAGATGAAATTTGAAATGTAGCTTCATAACTCAACTTCAAACATTGGATTAGATTTTAATATTTTTTTTGACAAGATCTATACTATGGTGTCAGTTGAGTTTCTTATCAATAACAACTCGTGTCGAACAACTAGTGTGAACAAATGAAAAAGAAGAGTGAAAATAAATTTTGGACTTGTTAGCAGTTGTTCTAAGCATCGAAACTCATATAGGTGATCAAACTAACACCCTAGTAGTTCCCATAATCCATAAACCCATTAGAGAGACACGATTTCAGAGATAGAGAGAGTGATTGGTACTTTCAAGGTGAAAATCACCGAAAAGGCTGATTTAGCATTTCAACTTCATATAGCTTGTGAATATGTATAAGTTCATAAACTCTAGATATGATTTCATGGTGAAATTTCTCTCATATGTATTATATTTCGTCCTCCTTCTAAATTGAACTAAAAATATAGCAAATCACCATCTTTTCACTTTCTTTCTAGGGTTTTCGAGTTGGAAGGAGGAAGAAAAGGAGTTAATGGCTAGAGTTTGATTGGGTTTCTAGAAATTCAAAGTATGACCTACATTTTAAGGTTCTTTAAACCTTAGGTGGGTATTTATATCTCTCTTAAGTAGTGTGAATAAATAAACAAGATCATTGCTAGTATTTGTATGCAATTGGGAAATCAGTTGGAAAGATTTTGGGGAATGAAATGCTAGTGAATTTAGATCTTTTCTCAATGATCTCTATTTCTCTAGTTCCCAATCTATTTATATTCAAGCTTCATGAAAAATTCAATGGATATAGAATTATTTTGTTTTATAAGAATATTTCCTAGAACCAACCTATTGAATGATATGCCTAGCAATTAATTTGATAAGTATAGAATGATATTTGAATTGTATTAGAAAGAATTACACAAGTGTACTCTTGAATCTTACTTAAATTGAATATTACATATACACAAGGATCAGTGTGAGGGTTCATGATGATGATATTTCTTGTTTAGGGTTTGTATTGAGGTATTGGCTCAAACGAGCTAATGAATCAATGCATACTTATGATTCATGGATGAACTATGCAGAAATGGAAACTAAGGTTTCAATGTGTATGAATGTCCCAAATGAACTCTTGTGCACCATGATGAGATTATTAAGTAATGATATTATTATGATGTATTGACTTTAGACAATTTCTTGAAAAAAAACCTAGAAATTCAGCATTTAGGCAAGTATGAGAATAAATCTCAAAATTGTACATAACCTTGTAAATGTGAAGAAATTCTCAATTGAATGTATTATTAATTCAATTGAAGATAATAAGTCATGTTAATATGAACCTAATCCATCTATTGTATTATAATGTATGGAATAATGAGTAAACATGTATGGATGCAATTCTCTATACAAGTCACTTAATAATGAATAGAGAAGTTGACCAGTGATTTAGAGGTAAGAAGAAGTAACCCTAATATGTGGTACCTTATAATCTGAGAATTTGATTAGAAATAGAAGGATTGCTTTTACTTAACAAAATTTCATTATAAGCCAAAGGGCATGGTACATTTAACTAGATGAAAGGTAAGAAATTGATGAGGGTGAAAAAATTGAATTATGATGATAAGTAATCAGTTATAAATTAATAAAATAAATATTAGGAAGTCTTTTATCTATATACTTTAATGTATCTATTTTGACATAAACTGAATGAAATACGCTAAAATTGGACTATTAAAGGATTTCCATGACAGAGAAACTTTATGCATTAGGTAAATTTGGAACAATTTGTTCCAAGAGTAGTCATGAAAATGAAATTAAAGAAGTTGATACTAATGAATATGAAATGGAGGAAAAATGATGAAAATTAGTATATGGATCTAAGAACCTTACTATAACCCTAAAATGGTGATATATGTGATGCTAATGAATAATGATCTCAAATAAGAGATTATGGAATGAATATAAGTATAGTTTAATTGAATTACAAGATGAGGTTTGATGATGTGAATTGGTTAATAAGAATGTGTTCTCTGATTGTAATTGTATGTTAGAATACATGCATACTAAAAATGGTCTAATATGATTCAAATGAGATCACATATGTGTTGAATAGTAACCCTAACTAGAGAATGGTAAATAGTAAAAGAGGAGTATTTAGCATGTTATGCACATTTATGCTTTGATCGTGTCTATAGAAATCATATGTAATGAGTATATGTTGTATGATAAACCTTCTCTGTGCATGATAAATGATACAAGATGTCGATATGCATATATGGTTGCTAGTTCTAATGCCTCTGTGAATATATGATGAAAATTGTGATATCAAATTGAGTGATAAGAAATATGTTGGGATTGAACTAACATGGAATGATAACATTTGAGAAACCATGTTTAAGGTAAATGTTAAAAAATGATATGATGTCTCATGATAATATTCAGTGATGATGACTGATATGTGATTATGTAAAATTGAAAGCAGTGTACATGTTGCAAATTGCAAATTTGTTGTGCTTCTTATTTTTAATCATTGTCTTTCTTGTTAACCCTAATCAACTTTATATCATTCCAGATGTGTGAGATTATACATACTTAATAAATGATGATTTAAAATATTTTTAAGATGATTAAATGGATTAAATAACAAGTGGAATGATGACACATCAAGTTAGGTGCCTTGAACACTATGAGTTTCCCCCGAGTGCCACACTAGGGAAATGAAATAGATCTCCTTGTAGTAATCATAGTATTATGAGAAGGATTCTGTGAGTGTCGATCTAAACCTTGAAGGTTAGATCACCAGAATTTAGGAGTCAATCATGTGTCGTGATTACGGCCCTAAATCCTCTACTGTGAAAATATATGTCCATGAGGAATATACCTTGATGAAATGAAAAATGTAAACATGTGAAATATGATTATAGTGTGATTTTCAATGATGATTTGTGATATTATGTTATGTTGGTTCCTATCTCATGTACCCAAGATGAGGATGTGACCTTTTCAATCAATTTTGTGGTGGACTGGGGTGTGTTACTGATATCTTATGGTGGTCGACTAAATCCTAAGATAGTTATGGTGAGTTTTTTATACAAGAATTAGGTGTGGAAACTTCTACTTGGTGAGGTACAAACCAAGTAGTTTTACATCAAATGAATAAAAGATGAAAAGCCATGTAGAACCTAAGGTGAATGTTTGTTACATTCCTTTTACTACTACTATATAAATCTATTATCATTGAATATGTTTCTTATTGTATAACTAGACATTCTTTTATAAATGTAAGGTGTTGCCTTATTCTTATCTATCTAGTATAGAATCTAATCTTAAATTATGATCATTGGTTTATGATGTGATTTAATATCCACTCTGAATATGAGTCAGATTTACTTCACATTTGAATATTCCTATTTGGAAGAAATGTCTTGTGTACTTCAGCTTCAGGATTGCAATATGTGTTCCTGGTCTGGCTTGTGGGGTGTCACAAGATGACTTTATTGGTATGTCTTGATTCTGCGATTTAGATGTTGACTTGTTACTCCTTTAATTGGATAGTCATTCTAAAGTAATTAACATCTACTAGTTTGCTCATTGATATGCTCTTGGAGGGGTTTTGAAGTTTGGATTGGACTAGTAAATATCTGATTTGATTGATTAGATTATTATCATAATATGGGTGTGATAAATATTAAAATTACCTATTAGACTTGGTATTATCTACAAGTTTATTATGAGTTCGATATACTTAATATGATGTTGATTCTTGTACTCTATTGGAGTGGAGTATCCACTCACTGGGGCTCTACATGAGACTCATGAGATTGTTTTAAATGATTTTAGGTATAATGACAACCAGTAGAGAGATCATGAAAAAGAGATGTAAATATAATAATCTAGATTAGAATGTCCATGTACACTCACTTTCTAGGGATGGGAAGACTATTGTGTGGTTCTTTTATTTACATATAATTAATTTAACTCAACTGCATATGAACAATAAGATTTGATTTTATTTCAATGGAGTTGTATAAGATTTGTGATGATGTGACATTGGTTTATGAGATTTTGTGAAAGAGTAAAAGGAAAATTTTGCCTTTACTTTTTGTATACTTTGTCAATCATGTTTCTCGAGGATTTGGTGTTTTGTTATTTAAACTGGGTTAGGTATAGGTTTTCTCTCTAATGGTTAGAATTTATGCTAATCAAAGTAGAGGGTCCTGACAGAAGCAATATTTTGATATTTAAAATAGTGAGGGTCATTGTTTTATGTTTCATAGAATGATTTAAACCAAAATCAAATGTGTGTTAAGCTATATTATTTGCCACAATATAGTCTAAAAAACATGCATTAGATATTCAACTAAGTTCAACAAAACCAAATTAGATATTTAGTTAATATCAATTATAATATGGTACTAGTTAGGGCACCAACCCATCATTGTCAGCCAATAGGACCAATGCTCTTACCAGCTGAGCTATGAGGCTAATAATCTGTGAGTAGTTGACCAATGAAGTGAGTTTTAATCTCATAAACAATTTTTGCTGAGATAGGTCATTAATGAGTACCTGAGTAAAGTTGATTAACCTGATTTGCAGAAAATGTTTAAATGGTGAAGGTTCTTATGAGTAAAGTCGATCAACGTGATTTGCAGAAAACATTCTATGGTGAAGGTTCTTTTGAGTAAATGACTGACATACATAGGAAGGAAAGGATACTAATGGATATATCTTTTTCAAGGAAAAGAATATTCCACTTTACTTTCAGCGCCATAATCCTATAGAAATCCGTTCATAATGAGTTCTTCAATTTGTTTGACTCATAGTTCTATATATGCATTATTATTGACTATTATTTATAGGAGAAACATTGTAAAATGTAATGTTTCATAGACATAAAAAAATTTGAATATCACATGCATAAATTAAAGATCAAACAAAGATGACAAAATAATATTTTTGTATTAAAAATAGTGAAGGGTTTTGTTTTACCTAATTACACAAAAATAAAATGTTTGCTCAATTGGCCTTGTTTGCTATAAAATAGTTTCATTTCGGTGAAAATTATAAAGAAAATTTAGTTGACATTCACATCAAGTTCAATAAACAATATTAGAGATTTTTTGTCAAAAAAGATTATAATATATATACATCAAGATTAAATGAAAAAAATTAAAATTGTCTTCCCACCATGCCTCAAACATGTAAAAAGTTGAGCTACATGACCAATGATCTGCAGCCATTGAGAAAATAGAAAAGATTTTAATCCCATAAATAATATGGTTAAATCATTCCATAATGAGAAATATGAGTAGAATCGATGCACCTAATTTATAGAAGACATTTAATTTATGAATGTTCTCTTGAAATGTATGATAGAGAGACACGTGAAGTCATGGAGACCAATGGAGTTATATCTTCTAAGGATTAAAACATTCCACACGACCTCCACCATCGTGAATCAAGTAGTGAGTCTTTCAAAATAACTCTTCCATTTATTTGATTCAAAGGTCTATAGATGCATATATATTAGAAATTGTTTATTACAACAACACTGTAGAAATTTAATATATCCTAAGTATGATGGTAGTTAAGTATGGTAGGGGTCTATTAAAATAAAAATAAAAGTGATGAAATGATATTTTAATATCTAAATTAAAAAAGGTCCTTGGTTTACTTTCACAAGAATGATTTACATTTAAATATATGGTGAAATTGTGTTTTTTCCATGTAATTATCTCATACGAACAAAAAATAAAATGAACCCAACGTAGATATTCATATTGAGATTCAATTAATCATATTAGAGAGTAAACCAACATTTTCAAATACTTGTCCTGCTTAGCGACCTTGACTCATAAGACCAAATCTCTAACCAGATGAGATGCATGACAATGGCTCGATCAGGCATTGAGTAACCTAATAGGTTCTTAATCATACAATGGATTTAAGAGAGGTTCATTCAGTAATGAGAAATGTGAGTAGAGTCAACAATTCTTCTTTGATGAAGGCACTTACTGGTGAATGGTTTCCTGAATGTACAACAAAAATACATAGGAAGGCATGAAGATGAAAGGTCCTATCTTTTCTAAAGCTAAAAAATTCCACTCAACTTCCACCATTGTAAAATATATCAGGAGCATTTCAAAATTACTTCTTCCATTTGTTTGAATTGAAGTCCTAGACATGCATATATGTTATAAATTGTTTATAAGAACAACACTGTTAAAATGTAGTATCTCTTAACTACAACTAAAATTTTATGTGACACAAATAAAATAAAGCTTGAATAAATTGATGGAATAATATTTTCATATAAAAATAGTGACGCCATGGTTTACATTCTCTATAATGATTTACAACAAATGTACGCTCAAAAAAAATTTGTTTGTCATAAAACAATGCCATGACAATTAAATTAGAAGAAAATATGTAGAATATATTCACATTGAGTTCCATCAATCATATTATACATTGAATCAAGATTTTTCAATGATGTTCCCATCTCAGATCAATAAAAACTAAAAATAACTGCATCAACTATTCAAATTGAGATTCAATCATCATATTAGTGATTAAATCAACATTTTCAAACATGGTCCTAATGGGGACAAAACCACTGACTCATAAGATTGCTCTAACCCAATGAGTTTGTGACCAAGGCTCTAGGGTAATTGAGCAAGTTGATGGATTTTTCATCTAACAAGTGGTGTAGGTTAAGGTTCTTTAGTAATTAACAATTTGAGTGTGTAGATGGGCGTGTTTTAAAGAAGACAATGATTAATGAAGGTTCTCCTTGGCATACAATAAATAGATATAGGAAGGCATGAAGACCAAAGGTCCTATCTCTTACCAGGCTAGAACCATTCCAGTTACTTACACCATGGCAAATCCTATAGTGAATCCTTTTAATGACTTATTCCATTTTCTTGACTTGAAGGTATATCTATGGATATATATTAGATATATATTATAACAACAATATGTTAAAATGTTATATTTACTGAGTGAAATTAAAAAATGAATATGACATGGATACATAAAGCTTAAATAAAAAAGATGAAAAAAAATCATATCAAAAATAGTGAACACCCTTAGTTAACGCTCATTAGTATGATTTACATCAGAATAAAATGTACACTGATATTTTTTTATTATCATAAATCATGTCATGCTTATAATAAATATATAGAACATGTAAGAAATATTCTTAGTTAGTTCAATCAACTATATCAGAAAGGTGAGACAACCTTTTTAATGATGTTCCTAGTGGGATGTTCCTAGTGGGGATTGAACTCATGACCTTATGCAAATTAGACCAATGCTCCAACCAACTTTTATACATACAAACGTGTTGTTTAACTAGATAATGGATCTTTAATTCCATATATGATTTTGGCTAAAATCATCCAAATAATGAGCAACGTGAGTAGAATTGAAGCACCTAATTTATAGAAGATATTCGTTGGTGAAGGTTCTCATTAAACATAAGACACAGTGTGATAAAGTGGATTTTTTTGGCTTAATTTTAAGGACAAAATTTATTGTAAGGTGTCTAGGATGTGATGGAGTGAAATTTTAGAATCCCTAGAACTTAAAGACATAAGTGAATACATGTGTATTTGAGTTATTGTGAGAGTTCCAAATGTTTTGATAACGTTGAGTGTTGATTGATGTTGATATCATTATTAAGATCCCTAAGGTTATGTCGTTTTTAGTCATGTAATGGACAGGTCAAATAGTTGTGTTTTGGAACCAAATTTGAATAGATTGTAGCTTGAGATATGATACAACTATGATTAACTTTTCATTAAGTTTTGATGTTTCTAGAAGGATATTTATAGGTTTGAATGTGGTAAAATTATTGATATTTTGGATCAAGTTATTTAATCTTTTTTGGTCGGTCCAAAACGTGTGTTACTATTAAATGAAGTCCAAAAACTTTGGGCATAGAAGAGCACCCCTTACAATCAGGATATAAATCCAGAAAAAACAAAAGGCCTACACCAAGACCTTCCTAGAAGCAGAAGGAGAAAGAGATTGAAACAAACCCCTATCCTATGCTAGCAACTAACACATAGATTAAGAGCTGCTACAAACAACTCAACAATCACTGACAGTATGACCACCTTCAAAGTGTGACATCAAGCCGCCCGAGGTAGCCTTAATCTACATGGGAAGATAGCAACTTCAAAGGCTAGCCATCAACAGACTCAAATTACTTGCAGGCGTACAACCGAACAGCAGAGAAAGAACCAAAATAGCACATCCAATGGTTATGATAAACAACTTATGTCCATGGAGGGGAAACCCCCCTGACCTCCATATGCAATCTGCTCAATCTCTGAAAGAATGGATTTCAAGGTTGTTTTCCCCCATCTTCATCAGCCGTTAGCATACCCTTCTTAGGAGCCATATGATAACAATCTACAACCATACATGAAACATACGGCTCAAGCTTTTGCAAGTCCAATGAGCACAATAGTATCCAACGGCCTTTATATGCACCGGACAAAATGTCGAACACCTAGAAGGTGCTCCATATCACAGTCGCAGGGAGAATCCAACCTCCTCGAACACCTAGAGAGCATCCGAATTCTGGTTCCAGAGAAGCGCGCACAAAGTGGGAGAGAATCTGCCCACCATAGCCACACCACCCACGAACAGCAATCGGCAGAGCAGGAAAATGGATACCAAGACCCCAACCAGCACCACCCTGAGTCGGAGCAGAGAGTAAGGAGACAGTACCCCAACGCAAGCGGCGCCTCCATCTGCCAGGCCTCCACCCGAGGCAGAGCATCGGGGGCAAGACTGGAACATGTCTGTTTTGGAAACCGGCTCGTTTGAAGAAGAAGCCCAGAGCATAACTCCGTCGAGAAGCAACTAGGGAGACAGAATCGACCTCAGAGGCGATGCAGGGTGAGCCCAATCGAAGAGAACACCCCGAGCAACTTACTCAGGTAGCCTGCCACTGAGAAAAAGGACAACCTCAATCCATCCGCCGCTCGAGGTCCTCTATCCATCCACCGCGACACAGAACGAGGTCGAGATACCCAAAGGTAATAATAGCCACCTGAGCATAGTCACCTGGAAGGCTATCAGGCGAGCTAGGGCGAGCCCTAGACGCCCCACCCGCCGCCATAGCCGCCGAGGAAGAACCAAGTTGTTGTCGAAGGGGCTTCATCAACCTGGTAGGACCAGGTCATACTCAAGAGGTGAGGAGGAAGTGTGCAAGAGAAAGGGGTCGGCGCGGAGCAATTAGTGAGTGGGAACACTCTTTCCATCTGCCACTCTTGGACAAGCTGGAAGTCGACAGAATCGACAATGTGAACTTCAGACCTCGCCACGCTCCATGCGACGCTCTGCGAATCCCAACCCAAACCACTGAGAAGAATCCCCAACGAACCAGACAACTCGCGTCTCTCTACAGGCAAACAAACCACCTCTCACAGGAACACAACCGAGGACGATGGAAGACCAGGGGGAGGAAAGCGCCAAGGGCACTCCCTCCCCCCAGCGGCGGCCGCCAGGAGGAAGCTAGATAGAAGGCAGACCTGTAACCCTAGAGAGAGAGAGCGGCAGATAGTTATTTAATCTTGATATCCTTATATATATATATATATATATAAGAGCCACATAGCCTTGGGGGCTGACCGTTGTGGCAAATGTGCACAACTGGGGGGTCACATCACTCCATCGACACAGTGTAACTTTGCTATATGTATATATATATATATATATATATATATATATATATATATATATATATATATATATATATATATATGTATGTATGTATGTATGTATATATATATGTGTGTGTGTATATATATACATACATATATATACATATATATACATACATATAGCAAAGTTACACTATGTCGGTGGCGTGATGTGACCACCCCCCCAGTTGTGCACATTTGCCACAACGGTCAGCCCCCAAGGCTATGTGGCTCTTCTTTTACCGTGCATCCTATATCTAGTGGCAATGCCTTCAATGAGATGAGATTCCACAGATAGCCATGTTTGGAGGATCCGTCTCAGCCATGAATAAGGAACCAACAACTGAGATTGCATCTTCTTCCTAGTAGTTGAAGTAAGTCTTGGAGCAGTGCGCTCTCACAACATTGAATGACCCTGATAGTGGGTCATTGTATAATAGGAGATGAGAACAAGTCTCCACATCATCATGGGCATCTAGTTGACCTCTTATTTTGGATGAACGGCCAACTCAGGAGGAAGTTTGAGCTCTTGCCCTCTCCACCTCTCTACCACGATGAGAAGGTTGAAACTAGAGGAAGGGAATGGTGATGGGTGAGGTGTCGACCAGATTTAATCAAGGCTGAAGAAAGATCATTATAAAAGGGTTCAAGTACATGTTCTTTCATGGTTTGTTGTGGTGATGGTGTGGCTTGCGAAGTTGAGGTTGACCAAGGTAGAAAACAGAGTTATAGGTGTATCTTCAAGCCTTCCCATCCCTCATGGAAGGTGTGGTCCAGTTCCTGGATACTTTGTGGATGTATTTGAGGCCTCTCCTTCTACCCAGATTGCAAGGGTAGAGAATTCCCCTTTCCAGCACCGTAGCGACGGTTGTTGCCAATGACCTCATGGAGGGCGAGCTTCAGAGGTGATCCAGTAGAGTACATCAACCATAAAGGTTTAGAAGATTCCATCAAAGCTAATGGTAGCCTTTGAATCTAACCAAGAGAACCTTGGCTCTATTGTTTTCTCACCAGAGGAGAGCCAGTAATGGAGGCACTTGTTTATCGGATAATAGAGTCATGATCGCGTGAGAGAAGGGAAAGAGATCGGACCAAGTTTCTAGACAAACCAATGAACCAGGTGGCCTAGTTGAATCTAGTGATCAGACTGGCCAGCTTGATGTTGAACCAAGTAGGATCCATGAATGAGAAGCACCCTTCAATGCCCATGTGGCATCACATTAGTGGCTCAAAAAAGGTAAATATCCAGAAAACACTTTTATCTTATATAATTCATAAAAATAGTCTGGTTATCAGAAAAATATAAATAAACTACCAAAATTCACAGAAAATGAGTATAATAACATGGAACCATCTTTTAAGTCTTGTGATGCTTAAATAATAATGATATCATGTAAGATGTATTATACTTTTTCATGAGTAACAAATATCAAATGATGATCTAAAATTATGAGAATGCATCAGTAACTCTAAAACATGACATATAATCCATACCATGTCAATCATGATCAGGCTTAGAAATGTAATCATGTAATTTGCTTTTTATGGCTAAATAGGGCTAATAACCCAAATTAATGTGAAATAATTACAGAAATACTCCATAAATCCTATAAATTATAGTGTAACCTTATTTCATTACTTGTAACCCTTTATACAATTATGAGATATTAATGATGCATAAACATCATATTACATGTTAATTGTTCTTAAAATGATTTGAAACCTGAACTAGAATAATGTATATAACCTAGGATTAATAAGTGCACAAAATGATATGGAACCTGATGTTAAAAAGATGTATCTTAATCTGGAATCTAAGATCAGTAACATAAGACCAAGATGAAATGAAAACTAATAATGAGATAAGTAAAACCCTAATGGACATAACTAGGGTTAATTGTGATGAGAACCTGAGGATGGTACATGTAACATTGTCTTAATCAGGGCTTGACCAAGGTTAGAGTGGACTCAAGAATATGCGATGATTAGAATATCTCGGTTCAAGGTATGCTTTACCTCTTACTTGGCCTACTATTTAGTATTCTTATATTATGTGTCAAAACACTTGGCATATGATATTGGATGAAATAATCATTACTTGTATGCTACCATGACTGATTTTCTAAATATATAGTCTTGAACACATGAAACATAAGAAATTTTATCTATTATATGATAGCATTAGATCTCTTAGGTAGAATAGTCCATTTACAAAAGTACTAAGTCTCTGGGGCAGAATAGTACATGTTAGCACTAAATCTATTTGGTAGAATGGTGCATTTATGAATGCACTAAATCTCTTTGGAAGAATAGTTCATGTCAGCACTAAATCTCATTGGTAGAATAGTCCATGTGGTTGATCAACTTTACATATAATGGAAAAAGTGCCTAAAGTGTGTGTTCTCTTTTATTAATAAACATCATTGTTCAAGTATGTTTTTTTCATCTATTATTATTGCCAAGTATTAGTTTTATCTTATATCCAAGTCATAGTAATTAGAGGTATATAAAAAGACACATAGGTGTACTCAGCACAATATTTAGTATATTGTGTTGATGTGTACCTCTTGTAATTTTTTATTTAGGTTGTGGACATATGATCTTGAAGAATAGTAGAGAGTTGTGTGACAAGATAATGTACAGGTGGACCTATTGTCTAAAGATCCTATTGTAGGTAGTAGTATGTGCATATGTAAAAGTTTAATGTTCATTGTGTAATATCAATTTGTAATAATTCATCTTGTAATAATATGTTGAATGGTGAGCATGTGTTGTATGGTTTTGTTCTTGTTCATGTGCATGTGCTACTATCAATTTCCTCTTACTCCCTTGATTTTTTTCTTCTTGGCCTAGTGTGCAGAGTTCAAAATTGGGATTCTCATTGAGGTGAGGGTTTCAATTTGGAGGTCACACATGTGGTTAAGGAGTTGAAAATGTGGGGACGCCAAAGGTGGTAGAAGAGCATGAACAATAGCAAAGTCTGACATTTGTTTATTATCCAACTCAAAACTAAACAAAAACCTTGAACTTTAAAATCTTTAAGGTTAGATTAGTTGTCTTTTAGAGACTAGATGTGACCTAGCCTCTAGATTATAACCTAGATGTCGGAGAACTAGGTATAGACTAGTTCTTGTTGTATAGAAAGATCTAAAGTGTCAATCACTCCTTATAATGTGGTGGTGTGGGATGCTACATTATTTGGAGATGATGGACATCGAGGGAAGAGAAGCCCTTGACATATGATGCATCTATATTTTGGGTATCTACACTAGTCTACTCTTTGTTCTCACCCTTTTAATTAGATAACACAGCACTAGACTCTCTGCTATGTGTGGGACACTTGGCTTGTGATTTGCTTTTGTTTCCAATCGGTTGAATCTCGATAGTTTTCACTAACGTTTGTTTTACCAAGAAAAAACTATATAATATTTTATTATATATGTAAGTAACTACAATAATGTGTCCCCACACATGTACAAGTAGGAGGTGGTCATGTAACCTAAGTGAAAGTGAGTGACATCAATCTAGAAGAGAGATTAGTTCTAGATTAGATGTCTAGAGCCTCGTTAGAATATATCATAGATGAAATAGATGAAATAAGATTAGATGATGATCTAAGTTTTGTATGATGAGATAAGATGGTTTATGATGTTCAAAGTTGAATTTGATATTTTGGTTTTAATTTTGAGGATTTGGCATAAGTTTTGATGATGCAAGTACATGTTCTTCTCTAAGTTAAGATACATGTTCTTCTCTAAGTTAAGATAAACTAAGTTAAGACAAGGTTGTGAATCAGCAAAAGCCTCAATCTATTTTGCAAAGGAGGAACTCAGTGTTAGGACCAGTTGTAGGGTTAACTCCAGAGAGAGTGAGACCTAGAGGGAGAAGGTCAGAGGACCTAAACTTTAAGATATGAGAATTATGAGAAATATTTGTTGTGATATGTCCTAAACTCGACTACTCCTGAGTAAATGAGTTGAGTTGATTATGTCATATTCATATAGCTTTTTTTATCCCTAGATATCCCTAGGAAGACCAAACCCTAGAGTCGAGATAGGCTTCTTTGTACACGTGACTATGAAAATGAGTACCTACAAGGTGATGGAGAGAGTCCCAAGATCTTGGAAGAGGAAACTATATTAGTTTCTATAAAGCCTGAAACTCGGGTTGGTAGTTCCTTGTAGGAATATAGTGAATTTGTATATAAGAGATAATTGAGAAACAGTATGGCATGGGTAGCGAACCTATCAAGAGTATGTCATATCATGTTTTGGTTTATGCATATGAGGCCAGAGCTGGTAAAGCTATCAATTGGTTCCAATGAGGTAGACCTAGAAACCCTAGACCAAAGAGGGAAGCTAAAATATTTTCTTGTGAAATAATCATAGAGATGAGTCTACATAGAGAGATTAAGAACACCACTACCCTCATGATAAGGGTTATGAGAACCTCGATTGACTAGATAAAGTTTGATAGATATTTAACAAGCCACTTGTATAAGCTTCTTTAGCACAACTCTAATATAATACATGTATGTTTGTGATCTGAGATTGAGATATAATATGTGGGTATGATAGGATGAAAACCTAGAGATGGTTTGATAGTTCTTTATATATAAATGGTTAACCATTTACATGAATAATGATGATATAATTTACTTGGTGAATCTAGTATGCAAATCACTAATAAAGTTTGCAACCTAACATGAAAATGAAGTGAGATCGTATTAATGATAAACGTTAGATGATGTGTTAATGTATATGATTAACAAAGAAGTTTGAAAATATTTCTGTAGAAAGTTGTTGATTATAGTTTCAAAACATAACACAATATAATGATGATGGCACCTTGATATGATCTAGATGGATAAAGTGGATTAACTAGAATTAACTCCTTATGAACATCATGAATGTAATTAGGGAACCCTAAATGCTTGGGTAATATAAATATGAAAACCTAATGGAGGATGTAAATCCTAAAGTATGAAAGATGACATGAAAATCTCAGCTTATAACCCTTGTTCCAACCTTATATGAAGGTGGCGGATAATCCTAGATTCATTTGAAATCTCCTACAAAGATATGGATATAGTCCTAGAACTTTTGTTTGCCGATATGTTACACTTATAATCCTGTATTGCATAGTAAAGCTAAACATATAGGGGTCTATAATCACTTTCTTCATGACCACATTGCCAAGAAGGATATTTATATCACACATGTGGATACGGAAAAATAGTTAGCAGACATTTTCATTAAACCTCTATCTAGAGAGAAATTTACTTTCATTAGATCAAAACTTCTTATAACTACTCTAGATGATATTGACATGCCTTATAGATATTTTTTGTCTTTCCTATATGTTTCTTTCTCAATTTTGATCATCTCTTGCTTGAATGTGCTATAGTTATCTTGTTTTATGCCTTGTTTTTCTCTTTTTGGGTATTTTTGCAAATGCTTGTTTTATCGCAAAATAGTACCCTATGATGAGTGAAATGTGCCTTAGTATGTCTAAAATGAAAAATGACTAAAAAAACTTAATCAACACTCAAATGGCTAGAATCTAAAATTTCTAATGTTGGAACAGGTTGACCATCGGTGGAGTTTCCAACTCGACTGATCCATGGCTAAGGGCTTATGCATAAACTCATTCACTCAAGTTTGTCTCTCATAGAAATTGACTGATGGTTGGGATGGACCACATCTTAAATAGGTTTTGACCGACTATTCTCCCTCTCAACTAGAGAAAAGTCGACTGATTCATACTCTAGCTCTCATAAATCCTCCACCCTTGCATTGACCTTCCATCTCCTAGCCCTAGCCAACCTCTATTTGACCTACCTATCCCCTTTTCCTCTCTACCCTAGATGGTTAGATGACCTTTGGTGGTGGTTTCTTCTAGTTTTGGCTTCCTCTCTCCTCCAAATTGCCATCCATGGCTACCAACTGAAGAAAGAAGGCCATTTCTACTAGAAAACCCTCATCTTCCTCATCTTGCCTCATTTCATACAATGATACCTTTTTCTATCCACTGAGGCTCTCAATCGCTACTAGGAGATCCTCCCATGGAACCCCTTTCCATTCTGTGCATTGTTTGAGCCTTGTCCAATTAGACAAAAGGTATTAGAGGAGGTAGTTGAGCTGTTGTACAACCACCATCTAGATGCCATGAGTGTAGAACGTAGGTGCATTCATAACTCTATTACAAGTGAATGAGGACCTCTTGGTTTTTCCTTAGAGTATTAAAATGGCTTAGTTTTGAGGATGAAATTTCTTTTAAGATGTATATGATGTGATAAAGTGGATTCTTTTGGATTAATTTTGAGAACAAAATTTATTTTATAGTGTGTAATATGTGATGGAGTGAACTTTTGGAATCCCTAGAACTTAATGACATAAGTGAATTCAGGTGTATTTGAGTTATTTTGAGAGTTCCAAGTGTTTTGATAAAGTTGAGTGTTGATTGATGTCGATATCATTATTAAGATCCCTTAGTTTATGCCTTTTTTATGTATGTAATCAGTGGGTATAGTTGTGTTTCACACCAAATTTGAATAAATTGTAGCATGAGATAAGATAAAACTATGATTAATTTTTCATAAAGTTTTGATGTTCCTAGAAGGAGATACATAGGTTTAAATATGGTAAAATTATTGATATATTGGATTGAGTTATTTAATCTTGATAGCCTAAGTTGGTGATAAAATATGGTGCCACGTGCCCCTTGTTATTTTCATCAGGATACGTGTCTCTTCCATTATCATGTGTCTAGATCTAGTGGAGTTTTCACTGTTATTATCACAAAAGATAGGAGAAGCATCAAAATAAATGTTAAAGTATTGGAGCATTTGCTTCATCCATAGGACTTTGTCAGAACAACTTCTAACTGCAATGTATTCAGTCTTGATATTTGAAAGAGCCACACTGATTTGCTTCTTATAGAACCAAGAAACTAGGCAAGACCCTATGAAGAAGCAAGTGCCACTTGTGCACTTTCTATCATCAAGCATCCTTTGTAATCCCCATCACTATAAGCAGTAAGAGTAAAGTCCCTTGACTTAGGATACCATAGTACAAAATTTTGGGTTTTGGCTAGATACCTCAAAATCCTCTTAATGACTATAAGATGTGATTTCCTAGGACTTGATTGAAGGCAAGCACACAAGCTAGCACTAAACATTATGTCAAGTCTAGAGGCAGTTAAATAAAGTAAACTTCCAATCATATCTCTATAGAGCTTCTCATCTACCCTTTTCACCTTCTTCATCTCTATCAAGCTTGGCGGTGATTAACATGGGGGTGTCCATTGGTTTGGTATTCTCCATCCCAAAGTTCCTAAGTAGCTCATTTGTGTACATGAATTAGTTGATGAAGTTCCCATTCTTTGTTTGCTTGATTTGAAAGCCAAGGAAGAATATAAGCTCCCCCATCATGCTCATCTCAAACTCACTTTGCATAAGATCACTAAACTCCTTACAAAGATCAAGATTAGTTTCGCCAAAAATAATATCATCAACATAGATTTGAATGATAAGCAAATTGTTAGAAGTATGTTTTAGAAACAAGGTATAATCTCCTTTGCTCATGATATAGACATGATCTAACAAAAAGTTCTTTAGTTTCTCATACCAAGTGTGAGGTGCTTGTTTGAGACCATACAGAGATTTTTGCAACAAATAAACAAGCATGTTCAATGCCTGGGGGTTGTGAAACATACACTTCCTCCTCAATTGTACCATTCAAAAAAGCATTTTTAACATCCATTTGATAACGAAAAAAATTATTGTGACTGGTAAAAGCAAGAAACATTCTAATTGACTCCAGTCTAGCTACATGTGCATGTGTTTCATCAAAATCTATACCTTCTTGTTGATTGTATCCTTGAGCAACTAACCTTGCATTGTTCCTTACCATTTTGCCATTTTCATCCAACTTGTTGTGGTAGACCCATTTGGTGCCAATGATCTTTCTATCACTTAAACTTGGCACAAGAGTCCACACTTTGTTTCATTTGAACTGCTCTAGCTCTTCTTACATGGCTTGGATCCATTCATCATCCTTTAGAGCTTCTTTGACATTTTTTGTCTCCATTTGAGAGATGAAGGCATTTTCTTCTTATTCTTTGTTGAGTGCACCCCGTGTCTTCACCCTTTCTAAAGGATTGCCTAATATGATCTCCTTTGGATGATTCTTTGGAAAGCGGAGAGTTGGATCCTTCTTTTCTTCATTCTTCTCTTCTTCATCAACTGACACCTCCTTTCCTTTATTATCGATGTTGAGATCCTTTAAGAGAGGAATCACCTCACCTGCAACATCATCATGTGGAACAATATCTTTGGAAATAGAGGAGTTAGTCTCAACAAATCTAACATTTATAGATTCTTCTACTTTACACAGTTCTATATTATATACTCTATATGCCTCGTTGGTAGTGCTATAACCAATAAAGAAAGCCTTGTATGATTTCAGATCAAACTTGTTGAGGGAATCCTTGGCGTTCAAAACAAAACAAGGATAGTTAAAAAATGAAAGAAGTTGATGGAAAGATTTCTACCATGCCATAGCTCATATCGGGTTTTCTTAAGCGAAGGATGAGTAAAAACCTGATTTTGTACAAAACATGAAGTACTGATGGCTTCAGCTCAAAACTTCATTGGAGTTTTGCACTCTAGAAGCATAGTCCTAGACATCTCCTATAGTGACCTATTCTTCCTCTCTACAACCCCATTTTTTTGAGGTGTTTGAGGTGAAGAAAATTTATGTGCATACCCGGATTCCTCGCAAAACTATTCAAACAAATTATTTTCAAACTCTCCCCCATGATCATTGCGGATAGAAACATTCCTGAAAGAAGCTTTGTTTTCAATCCGTTTGCAAAAATTCAAGAAAACATCAAGAGTGTCACTTTTTGAAATGAGAAAGAAGGTCCAACTAAAGCACAAGAAATCTTCGACAATCACCAAAGAATACTTGCTACCTCGAAGAGATTGCATACGCATTGGTCCAAATATATCAATGTGAAGAAGATGAAGATCTATCTTGGTACCAAGGACTCCTTTGGATATGAAGGAGGACTTAGTTTGCTTTTCTTGGGTACAAGGTTGACATTCCTCATCCTTTTCAAAATACAATTTCGAAAGTCCCTTCACCAAGTTCATTTTGCTCAACTTCTTCATTTGATGCATATTTAGATGACCAAGCCCACAGTGCCATAAAGAAACATCATTTGAATTGGAAAATAGACATCTACCAACAAGAGGCTTTATAGAGTCAAGCACAATAATACAAAGATTACCATTTCGAGTTACCTTATATATGACATTGTAGGAGCAGGAATCAAGAAGAAAGCATTCTATAGAAGTAAGAAGCACAAGATAACCATTATCACAAAATTAATAACACTAATTAAATTGTGATGTAGGCCATCCACAAGAAGCACATTCTTGATACAAAGTGAATTGCCCGCATCACCCTCACCTATTACCTTACCCTTGTTGTTATCCCCAAAAGTCATTGATCCACCTTTCTTTTTTTGAATTGCTTGAAGAGGTTGATTTCACTAGTAATGTGTTTAGAATAGCCACTATCAATAATTCATTGGCCTTTAACCTACAAGAAAAGAAGATAATTGGTGCCCATTCAAACTTTGGGATTCGAGGTTAGCTTGGGGACCCACTTCATCTTGGGGTTGGCCCCCTTCTCCCTACAAGGACAATAAGTAGAATAATGATCATCACTCTTACAATGAGAACAAACCATAGGGTTCTTTGATCCAGATCACTCTCCGTGAAAGATTAGAAGTTCCTTGATCTTCTTCTTCATACCCTTACCTTTGCCTTTTGAAATACCCTCATATCCTAGACTACTCTTACCACTATGTTTGGTGGAGAAATTCAAAACTTCATTAAGGGACTTCTTCCCATTGAGGAATGTTTGCAAAGTAGCTCTCAAATTATGGTTTTCATCGGTAAGAGTAATAATAGTAGAAGTTAAACTAGAAATATCATCATTAGCATGCAGCAGGTCAGCCTCAAGACAGAGGGCTTTAGTCAAATAAAAATATTTTTAAGAGTAACAAAAGCAACATCATTGCTGGGAGAAATAGGTCTAGAAGATAAATCATTCACTTGAGTAAGAAGCTTAGCATTATCATCTTTAAGAAATTTAATTTTCTTAACATAAACATCTCTTTCATCTCTACGAGCATCAATAACAATCTTAAGTTCATCATTTTCCGTTTTAAGCAACTCAAGCTCATCAAGGCATTTTTGTTCTCTTCCTTAAATGTAGTGATATTATTAAGGTAGATACCATTCTCAACTTAAACCCCATTTTATTAGAGCTCAAGATCAATAAATTGGCCTTGCAAAGAATCAATGCTCTTAAGATAAACTTCCTCATTTTTATTAAGGATGTCAATTTTAGCATAAAGATCATCAATAATCTTAGTCAACCTTTTATTCTTATATTTACACTTGGAATAAGAAGAACGGGTAGTATTAAGCATTTCAATAAGAGTTTATTTGCATAACTCTTGCAAGCTTACCTCACTTACCTCACCTATGTCTTCACTTGTGGAGGTCATGATTGCAAGATGGCATTCACCTTCATCAGAGCTTGAGCTTCTTGAAGATGAGTCTTCCTATGCCACATGAGAAGCATCCTTGCTTCTTTTCTTCTTCGTATCCATCCTCTTATACTTTCCTTCTTTCTTGTAGTCATCCTTCTTCTTATGGTGAATCTTCTTGGCCTTTGGGCATTCATTCTTGTAATGCCCCTTTTGTCCACACTCATAGCATCTTGGAGTTGAGGATGAAGAAGACTTTCCTTTGAAGTGTTTTCCCTTAGAGTATTTAGCTTCATGGTCACTAGGGCCATCATCTTCACTTGAGGAGTTAGGAAAGGATAGGCCAGCAAGTTATTGTTGAAGGATCATTGCCTTCACTTGAGCTTTGAAGGCATTATCTTTGACTTTCTTTGACTCCTTCTCTTCTTATTTTTCATCTTCCTCTTTCTTGTCTAGTCTTGGCTCATGGGCTTGAAGGTTGCCAATGATCTCCTTCGTGGCTAAGTCTCCAAGACTTATAACCTCTTCAATTGAGGTCACCTTGGGTTCCCATCTTTTTGGAAGAGACCTAAGTATCTTGGTGTTCATTGCACCTCTATCCATGGGTTGTCCCAAAGCTGCAAGTCAATTGGCAATGGTGTTGAGCCTTGATTACATGTTCACCACTCTCTCCTTCTTACCCATCTTGAAGTTCTCAAGCAGGCCATTGAGCATGTAGATCTTGGACTCATTGACAATTTGTTCCAAATCTCATGGGTTGTATCCCAAGATGATATTTGGTTGAACTTGGAGGGAGTGAGGGCAGCATAGATGATGTTAACCGCCTTGGCATTGAGTTGGTCCTTCTTGACTGTGGCTTCATCCCAAGTGGCTAAATCCCCAGTTAACTCTTTTTAGGGGACAATCACCACCTTCTACATGTCATAGTTGGTTCCTTGGAGGAAGAATTGCATCCTTCTTTTCAAAATAAAGGAAATAGTGTCGTCAAAGACTGGTGGTCGCATGGAGAAGCTTCCCTCTAGGTTGAGTGATCCAAGTAAGCATCCCATCTTCTCATCTCATGGGATATGTGTCAGAGAAGACCATGGATGTAATACCACTATTGGATCTAAGGTCTCTAGGGGGTGAATAGAGCTTAAAAACTTACACAAAACTTGTTAGACCTTCAAGTTACTTCAAATAAGCTTAATAACAAATAGTGATTTTAATAGCAATTGAAACATACAAAGAAATGACGAGAGAGATTAAAGCAACCCAGTCAAGAAGTTTTTTTAGAGTGGTTCCACTCTCCAAACTAGGAGAGAGACAGTGTACTACCTAGAGAGGTCAAGCTCTACGATTTCTAAGATGTCTACTATTTATATTCCTTATAAGAGATACAACATATGAACTTCCTTTTTCAGGACAAGGATACCGAGCTTCCCTTTTTGGCCAAGGGAGACAACTACCTTACAATAAAGGGCTTACCTATCCAAGAGATAGTCTTCTACCTCAAAAAGGTCTTACCCACTCTTACAATCAGCTGGATGCCTTCACTAAGGTCCTCGCCTTCATGCAACAAGTATTTGGCCGTGAGGATATACCCACCAAGATCCATGGATCTTCTGCCTTGATCTTCTCATTCACTCAGAGTAGCCTTGAGTACCTCTCCTGCTGAAGAATCTTGCTCCTTCTCCTTCTCTTGGAGAAGCTTTCACCAATGGTGTCTTCAAGAAGGGGGATTGAAGAAAGAGAGATCTTAAAAGCCTCACAAGTGTACAATGAGGTGGCTCTCTCATAGGAATCCTATCTCACTCATACTGAATAAAATGAGTTGTAATCAAGAGAGAGAAAGGGGCTCAAGTGTACTAAAAGCACTCAATTATAGCAAGGACCTTGGATATGATGAATGAGCAACCTTGGCATGAACTCCAAGAGGTTCTATTTATAGCTAGGGTGTCCATTTGAGTGTGGGATCACTTAATGTCTAAAATTAGCCATTTGGAGGGTTGCAACATATCTATTTTTGATGTTAGAAACTCTCAAATAGTTATAATCACTTTTCTATGTAATTTGTATTACATTTGGTTGAGTTTCAATAAAGGTAACTCAACCGATCCACTATGCAACAAAGCCAATTTTAAATCATTAGTCGATTTTGTCTTAGTGAAAACTCAACTAATCAGATAAATTGACTTTGGACAAAATATTGGTCGGTTGAGTTATGAGGGTGTACAACTCGATCGATCCAAACCATCTTCGAAATCCATCAAGGGTCGGTCGAGTTCCAAACTCAGTCGATAAAGTGCCTTCTATGAATTTTCCAAAATGATTTTTGAGTGATCAAATATTTGAATTAAGGGTCCCTTGTTTTTCTCATCTTAGTTACAAGTCATATCATCAATACAAATGATTACAAAAATATTCTAAGGTCGCTAGGAGTGGTCTACGCAAAAGTGCATTTGCATTGCTTTTGACTTGAACTAAGCCAAGCTAGGGCTTGAGCGATTTGATCATTTTCATGTACCTAATGATTAAAATCAATCTTAAACAAACATATTAGATACATATGAATTGAATGGTTAAGTAATTATAAAAATATGGACAATGTTCACCACTTAGGTCAACATAGAGGTGGAGAACAAGAGGGGCAGAGCAATTCAAGTTGGTTTTGTGTCCAGGGATTCAAGTGTGATCTTCACAAATGCTTGGGTAGAATGTAGAGGGATCATACCTCCTTTGATAGCCTTAGGGTTGGGTATTGACGAATCTATGAATTGTGCAAACCCTAGGTAGGCCTCCATAGGTGGAAAATCCTAGGTTAGTTATGTAATCTTGGCCTCACGAAGCCAATGGACAACTTTCCAAGATTGCTCGATCATTGATGAGGGGGAGAGAATCAATGAAAAAATTCGGGTCACTATTTCTGACTTGCCTATTCTGGCACTAGGTAGGTGATGATTAGATCACTGTGGGATCTTCATCTGACAACCATTAACCCACACAAAAAATCAAATATATATATCATGTATGAAAAAGATTTTGTGACATTTAATGTTTATTTACATTTAACCACACACTTTTGAAATTCTAGAAAATCACATATCTCTCACTCCTTTAGCCCTTTTAATCCTAAATTTTGAGGGAAAGTTTTAATGACATTATCTACTGTGTGTGATATTAGGAGACTAAAATATCAATGTTAAATATACTTTCCTTAATCTCCAATACTCCCTCTTTATCTTATTATTTAAGGCATCAAATCGATTCTTTTCTCTTTATACTTTTTCCATATCCTTTATTTTGATTATTTTCCTTAACAAAAACCAAGTGGAAATGAAACCAACCCATTATTGGCCTTTAACAGCACTTTTCTAGAGATAGCAACATAATTCCAATAGTAGATTATTAATTATCCATTTTTTTTACATTGCAATTAATATTAGGTTTTCTTTCTTCCTTTTTCCCTTATTCATTCTTGGTTCATTCAAATTAGTGAGAACCATGAAAATCATTGTAAGGGAAGATTTACAAAAGAAATCCATACTTTAAAACAAAGCACACCAAGTTTCAAATATAGCCTTATTGTTCAAATAATTGCATTTCAATTATGTAAATTCATGTGAAAAACCATATTGTAACATAGGGTGTCTTGAGAGCCATTAAAAGTTTCTTTGTGTTGTGTGAGTCATGGAAGTTCATGGGGGGATTATATAGGAATGGACTTGCATATAGTGGTAGCTAAGATCAGTCGTAGGTTTGTGGAAAGGGAGATTTTCATATTTCCATTTGTTGAGGATATAATGTGGAATCTTAGGTTGGTTATATTCATGATAAACACTCGATTTCAATTCTATTGTCAAATGGACACAAGGAGGGTCAGAGAGGGAGAGAGGAGTTTGGGTGTGAGAAGGATTTTGGCTTTTGTGGGGTAGATAAGAGAGAGGGTGAGGGACATGAGTTCCCTAATCCCATTTGACCCCAATTTGTGAGTCCCGTCTCGGATGGAGTATGATTTCCAACTGATATTTATCTCTCTTTTAATTAAAAATCCAAAATATGAAACTATTTACTTAGCCCATGATAATGCTCCAAACGATCTCAAATTTTAGGATAATGATCATATTACTATTATCCATCATTTAGAAAAATATCAATCCTTAAATGGTATATTGTTATCTAAAACTTTCTTCAAAGTAATATTTATATTTTATTTGATTAATTACATAGGTCACAAGACAATTTAGAATCTTGCAGAGCTTTTCCCACAATCTAATATTTCAATTATCAACCAACTAAATTTATTATTAGTATACAATATGAGCACATGATATTGAAGTTTATTCTATATACCAAGGACCCACTTGTGAACTCTACCATAAGCTTAGATCTTGGACCCATGCTTTGAACCTAGGTCCTTTAGTGTATCCATAAGCTTCACCCTAGTAGTGACTACAAAATTAAGGATTGAAACACCATTATTACCTCAATTGGAGTCTCGTGTTAATATCTTGATTCAATACTTCTTATTTACTTGAATTGAAGACTTAATCTATGTTTAGAGCTCAAATTCATCAACTAGAGTTATATTATTTTGATTGCCATTCAAATCTGATCTTCATATCATATTCTTGAACAAGATCTGAAACTTACAAATTTTGAGGTTGATACATCCATCTCACCTTAAAAGGAATTTTGTCTACAAAATTCAAACCTAATCAGGTTAAGGTGAATGACAACTCTATTATCCTCGTGTATTTTAGGATTAGCAACCTATTTTGGACAAGTTTTATCTAGTTCACCATTGATAACTTTTATTTAGGTGAAAACTACCTTTAGTACTTATTACTAATGGGGGACATGGATTTACTTAGAAAGTATCTTCACGTCATCATTCATTGCATTCCATTGTCACTATGTGCTTAACTTTTCATTTGGTTATTGTATTTTCTCCTAGGCCTCAAACATACTAATCATTATTTAGTTGTATGTGTGAGATGGTGATGCAAAACGTCCATACCCCAGATCTTGTCATCAATTTTAACTTAGAATATTCATTCTCATATGTCAATTATATGTACTACATGTGGCTACCAAAACTCACACACTTATACTTGGTCAAATAGATATATGGATGTTGTCAAATTAAAAAGTTCACCTTGATTTTTGTGTATAGAGATGATGCATCCACATATTAACTTATATTTGGAATTAGGTAGAGCCACCCTAAAAAATAACCCAAAAACTTAGACATCTTTTTATCTTCAGTGAGCTTTCTTAATTTTCATTAATCCAAGGGGAGAGTGCTTTTCTATAAACTCTTGTATTTATGAACAACATCCCTTTAGATTTTATTTCAACCATCATTACATAAGTTCGGGTATTTTTTACATATCATGTACCATTGGAATTTGTCATTCCCTTAAGGTCTCTTGGGGTATAGGTATCTTCAGAATGATATCCTATTGACCCAAAGGCCATTATTTACTTATGTAGTGTCTTTTCCTTGACCCCTCGGGCCACATGTACTCATGGAGCAGCCATTCTCCTGACCCCATGGGCCTTATGTACTTACAGATGGCTTTCTCTGGACCCCATGTGCCTTATGTACTTAGGGTATAGCCACATCTTGATCCATTGGGTCTTAGGTACCTTTAAGCATCCCTACTTGATCCTAGGATTGACTTAGGGCTCTACACTACCTGGGGATGAATGAGATGTTATATTTATATTTCAACTCTCTCAATAGTTACATCTTGTTTCAAAACAAGGGTCTCCAGTATCATCATATTTCTATGTCCTATCACTCAACATGAACAAGGAGGGTCTATGAATGTCATATAATTGCTTATAGCATATTAACTTTTATTACTCTGCTAGGTTGAGGTTTCTCGATCTAAATCTTTCATAATTATATATGTACATCAAGGACATTAAGCAAAACACACATCTTTCCTATTCAGACTTTGTAGTTGTATCGATCTAGTTTCAACTTAGTCATCTAATTAGGGTTTACTTGGAAAATTACATGCTGAAATAGGGTTATCATTGTTTGAGTATGATTAATTATGTGAGTCTAATTATGATATTTTAAATCCGATAAGAAACTTAAAGCTTTATTTTATTTTAAAGAATCAGGGGTTTGAGAAGTGTAAACCCAAGTCGGTCAAAATTTGGGTTTTGATAGAATATGAATACAAATTTTGATTAATACAATGGTGTAGTAAACCTTTTTTTTAATATTTTATAAGTAAAATGCATTTACTTGAAATTTGGGCATAATTGGGATAAGTTAATTGTAAAGGCGTAAAATCGATGTATGTGGTTTTTTAGGCTCGTTATCAATTCCAAGCTCAACCCTGGATAGGCGATGGAAAGTACTAAGTCTGGGTACAATAGGAGCAGATGGAATTTCTAGTGGATCCATGAAATGTGTACAAATCAGATTGAACACCAACAAAAATGTTAGTGAAAATTTTCACAATATTTGGATGTTTCTTGGATATATTTTTTGATCAAATTGCAATTCAACCAACCATGTCACAGACTGTAGTATAGTAGTGAAGTGTTTGATATATATATATTGATAAGTCTAAATAACATAAAATTTTTACATGAGATCTAAAACTTCATTTCATATGGCATACTAGTTTTCATAATTTGAGTTTTGATAGATTCAGATAACATTTTTCATAATGTTGTATGACAGAAAATTCTATTGAAATAAATGAAAATATAATGTAGGGAGAATTTGGAATTGCCCCAAGTACCTTAATTTCTCTATATGAATTTCGTAACACACTAGTAGCTTGCATATTTCATAATTCATTCCAAAAAAACAAAATCCTAGTGAGAGATGGAGAATTAGGGTTTGAATGAGGAAGGAGGTAGAGATGTTGATCTAGGGTTTTATCTTTTAAGGAGTGTCAAAAGCAAGTAAATTACCTTGTTGGGAAAGGTTTTATGGTGAAATTTCTCTTTCATGCCTAGATTTATTCCCTCCTCTGATTTGATTCAAAATGGTATCAAATCTACCTCTTTCATCATTCTTTCTTGATAATTCTTCTCCATGATTCTCTATTCCTAGGATTTATGAGTTGGAATGAAGAAGTAAATGATGGATTTCTTGAAGTTATATATAGATTCAATGAGATCAAATCTTGGGAAATACATTAATGGTGTTTCATACCTTAGATGAGTGGATACTTCCATCTAACAATGTATTTCACTAAAATGGATTGCATCCACTAAAATCTTTAGTTCTTTATATAAGATAATAAGCCATAAATTTATCTTTTAGTTCTAGCTTGTATAAGATGATTTACAAATGGTTTGTCTCCTGATGTGATTAATTTTAGATGATGCTATCATATTAGAAATATATACAAGTCATATAGAAAAGAAATCCTAAAGTTATGGAGAAGTTAGAAGAAAATATTGAAACCGCGGATCTTCAAATTATATTTGAATTTGTAGTATAACTAAGTAAAGAACAATTATCATACCAATATTGTGGTATATTACTTAATTGTTTAGATAAAACAAATAATAGTTGGGGATTTAATTGAAATTATCATATTTTTATTGATATATCTGTAAGGAAGGTGAAACCCTAGATGAGTGAAAACATAGGAGTTTGTGAATAAATATAATACAGGTCAGTAAAGATGATTCATGTAAGGACCCTGACCTTCGTTTTGGGCTTACCCTATTTGTTTGCCTAAACCTGGTGCTTGGTTGCTTACTAATCACCTTTAGTGGTGATTAGGGCTTGCTTGTGCTTTGTTGAGAGTTGAGGTGCTACTTGCAAAATAACCTAAGTTAGGGTTGAAGAGAAAGTTTGCCACCTTGAGGGATTTCTTTCTCTCTCTTTGCTTCCTCTAGGGTTGAGAGGAAGGTTTGGGTTCGTACCTTGGGTTGTCTTGGGCTTGGTTGAGCTCTTTTGGGCCTTGTTCTCCCTTGTTTGGGCCTTGCCTTGCTTGGTTGAGCTCTGTATCGGGCAAGGGTTCTTTGTGTCGCCCATGGGGGTGTATCGGCCTTGGATGGAGTGTGTCGCCCTTTGACCTTTGTTGACCTTCTTGCCTTGGTTGTGTCACCATAGCTTGGACAAGTGGCCGACCCTTGGGAGATTAGTGGCATGGCATGTGCATGAGTTTTGCAAGGTGGTAAAACGTGTGGACAAGTGTCCCTTGGTAAGGTGACACCTTGCCTTGGTCTAACCTTGACCCCCATCTATATATGCCTTGCCTTTCTCTTCCTTAGGAACCCTTTAGTTCTTTGTTGCTCCTCTCTTCCTTGGTGCACGATACACCTACCCTTTGGAGTAAGTTGGTGGCCGATCCTTCTCCCTTGGTGGTGATCCCTTCTTCTTCCTTTAGCTTGGTGACCGAACCCTAGGTGGGTCTTGTCCTTTGGTAAGCATCTTCCCTCTCTCCCTAGCATCTTCTTATCCATCTTGCTTACTCTTCGGCCACGGTGGTTATGCTTCTTGTTCCTTTTCTTGAGGTGGTCTAAGTAGTGTGTTTGGAGCTAGGAGCTAGAAGCTTGGAGCTTTGGAGCTTGAGGAGTTTTCTTAAGGCAGGTTACATAACTTCTAACCCTATCTATACTACTTTCTCTATGTTGCATGTTTCATATATGATGATGATCGGCCATGCATGTATGTTTATTGCCTTAGAACATGTTGTTGATGGTTTATATGCCTTTACACCTAGTTGGTCGAACCATAGTTGGGGTTTTCTTTGGTAGCAACACCCCTTTCTCTCCTTGGTCTAGAGAAGTGAGTTTGAGCTCTAGTAATATGGCCAATACCCCTCTCTCGTTTAAGTTGAGAGGTGAGCTTATATTCTAGTTGCTTGGGCAATACCCTCCTCTCACCATGGATTTGAGAGGTGAGCTTTTGATGACCTATGTTGGGGTGCCTTGGGCGATACCCTTGGGTCGATATGGTCCTTGCTGATGGTTAGGCGATAGTGAAACCTAACCCTAACCCTAGTTTGGTGCATAATAGGCCTTTGGCCGATAGCATCTGCTGATGCACGGTACACTCTGCCCGACACCATGAGTTGGGGAGTCCTTGTTGCGCGATAGTTGGTGTTTGGGTTGGCCGTTTTGGTGGTGAGCTTGCTTAGGGTTGGAAAACCATAGCTGCTACATCCTTTGATGAGGGTTGGCATTGCTCACCATGCTTAGTAACGGTTGCAGGAGTTTTGGTGAGGGTTCTGATAACCCAGAATGTATATAGTTGATGGTTCTCTTTTAATAATGATAACACAAGTGATATGATGTAATCACCTTGCATCCTGCAACTATGATGATGAGATATAATGATAGGTTGTGAACCAGGATGCTTGGAAACTTATGATGTTGCTTCACATGTTGATATAACACACACATATGGTCACAAGTATAAGGCATAATATATGCCCATGACTAATAATATTACTATGAATGATAAAGCTTGTGTGATATACTTATGGATGCTTCTGTATACTTGATAGCATGATCATTCTGTTAATCCATGATGGTTTCAGTAATGTCTACGAATGTGTATACTAACCATGCAGGTATTTCATGTGGATTCATAGTCTGGTAAGAGCTATGAGATATATGTGCTTTGACTAGCACAATGAGATGATATTCCTTGTTAATAAAGTAACAAGTTGATAGTTCTGAGGACCTATAAGTATGAGTGTCTAGTTGAGGTGTTATCCTCTGATGATGAGATAAGGGATGTGTTCCCAGGATGCTGATGCATGATTGTGATGCCTTGATAGGTAGTGGTCGATATAATGAGGGATTGAGGTCCCAGGACAGTATGTTGATGGCAATAATGATGTGACTCTATATAAGAATATGTTTATACTTTGGTTGCCTCAACAATTGGCTTAAAATATATTAATCAATGGTAGATGAACATATCATGTAGTTTTCCCTGGCCATAGATCCATTACCATCAGTATTTGGTGATGGTGAAACAAGTTTATCATGTGGGATTACCTGCAGCGCATATTGTTGAATGTGTGAGGTTTCCCCTAGCCTAAAATAGGAGGGTTGAGTGCAACTATGGTTGCAGACTCGGGATGTATGGAGCATGGTGAACATATCCATGGCTCAGGATATGTGATGATGAGCATGATGTGTTCATGGCTCGGATGTATGTACTAGCACCTATGATGAGGTGATCTAGAAATATGGGTAGCTTGCGGAGCTAACCCAGAGGCTGCGGCCTATAAGCATAAGATTGCGGTCTTACTTGATGATTCGTGTACTGACCACGGGAAGGTGAGGTCATGGAGTCCAGATCTCCTTAGACCTTGTATGGAACTGGATTGGGCTTCACAGCCAATGGTTGGATTTGAGCTGGGAAGGCTCACTTCCTCAGGGCATAATAAAATGTAATCCAGCCAAATAAATATATCTTGCTTAGAGCAAAACACAAAACATTGATTGAGGACTTGCTTACATAGCTGATCTAGTTACTCCTTGCAGATACGTGTACGATCCTTATATCTTGTGATAAGTTCTTATAAAGCTTATCTTGTCAATCATGTTCCATAAAGAAATACTTGGTAATATTCCTCCTAGATATCTTGGTAAGCTTGATGGTAATCATAGCCTTATTCAGTATGCTGCTCTTGTTATACGCTTTTATCAGTTATTTGCTATTATCTACTTTAACGTTTGAGGTTTTATAGTTGTGGCGGGGAGTTATGTTTCTCACTGGCACTGTGTGTCTCACCCCGCTGGTTTACACCCTTTTTAGGTGATCACTCTAGACGTGGTGGTGGTCATGAGGTTGCGGCCGAGCAGTAAGAAGAGCAGTAGAAGGCAAGAGATGGACATGCTGCTGTTTTGGTGGTTTTGTAGTAGAGTCCTAGAGTCATCCCTGTACTCTCAGGTCCTCGGAGGTGTTTGATGGTGTTTTACGATGTTTAGCTGCTGTAATTTTTGTATATTCTGTTGCTGGCCGACCGTGGCCTGTTATGTATGTATAAACAGGTGATGAACTAATATGCAATGTTGCGACAGTGGGTGGATTTCAGTCATGAACATATCTGGCAGGTGATGTGGAATATATCTATATATGACCTGAACTTCTTACAGGTCCTGGTTGCAAATGTTCTGTACGTATGTTTCCGCAATCAGCTTTAATTAACCCGTGTTTTCGGTAATTTATGGTTCCGCACATTTTCGCATGTCATCTCGTTGTCTATGTGATGGTGGGGTGTCACAGTTGGTTTGGTGTCAGAGCTATAGGTTCGCTGAGTCTACAGGGATCTAGGACTAGGTTTGCGTCTGTTCTTGTGAGTTTTCCAGATTTTCTTACAATAACCTTCTGCTCTTAGCAGAAGATAAAGCTTAAAGATGTCTAGAAACCATGAAGAACATACTGCCAAGAGCAGTGATGCTACATCAGTTGATGGAATAGGAGGGCAGGCACATTATGATCAGGTTCCTGAGGTTCCCCAACTTGACCTAGCCATTCTTGAAAATCCTTCCTACCAACAGCTTATGGGGTAGATGATGGTTACGATGAATCACATGGTGGAAAGGTTGCCAGTGCCTCAGCCAAGAGCACATGCTCCCCATGGGGAAACATCGGGTATTGGGAAGACCTTTGAGCAGCTTCGCTGAGTCGGAGCTTCAGATTATGTTGGAACGGCTAATCCAGCAAATGTTGATCTGTGGCTGACAGGTCTTGAGAAGGCCTTCCGGATCCTCGACATCCCCGAAGCAGACAAAGTCAAGCACGTTGTCTACCTTCTGAAGGGCAGTGCTGGCTACTGGTGGGCCATCGAGGAGGAGAAGCGACCCGGTGAGGAGATCTTCCGGCAAGAGTTCGTCAGCAGATACTTTTTGAAGACGTATCTGGACGAGAAGATTAATCAGTTTGAGCGTCTACACCAAGGATCGATGAGAATCACTGAGTATGAAGCCAAGTTCATGGATTTGTTGAGGTTTTGTCCTCGCATGGCAGCGACAGATGATGAGCGGATCAGGCGGTTTGAGAAAGGTTTGAGTGTTGAGCTGTCGACACCTGCTGCTGCTTTAGAGAATCGAGAGTAGTTTGCCACATTTGTGGAGTCCGTCTGCAGGATTGAATGATCTGTTAAGGAGAAAAGGGAGTCCATGCTCAGGAAAAGGCATGATCAGTTCCAGGGACAGAGGTTTGGTGGCTTCAAGAAGTTAAGGTTTTCAGCACCTTCCATGATGAGAGGTTCTAATGCACCGTCACAGTGGTCTCCGAGTAAAGGAAGAGGTCATGTTTCTTCACCATCTAAGGTACATAGTACAGCTTATGTGGCAGTAACCAAGCCATCTAGACCGCAGAAAAAAGGCAGGTCATGTTACCATTATGGACAGATGGGGCATTTAAAGTCAAATTGCCCAAGAAGAGATGTTGAGGTAACACAACAGCTGAGACAGAGTTAACAAGGGTCAGACAGACAACAGCCCAATGATAGCATAGGGTGAGGACGTGGTCAAGCGTCGCAAGCAGGATCGTTTGTTCAAGGAAGCAGAGGACGTGGACAAAAAGCAATGGCTCGATTCTATGCTATGAGTCAACCAGAGGCGATAGTCAACCCGCGAGTGGTGGCATGTCAGATGGAGTTATTTCATTATGATTTGTCTTCTTCTTACTTTATATCTATTTTGGTTGACCCGGGTGCTACACACTCTATTATCGCACATAGTCTGCTTGATAATTGTCCTTTACCTATTAGTTGTAAGAAACATAGCTTGTTGTTAGAAACCCCTCTTTATGGTTCCTCGATGCTTCGAGAGGAGTACATCCATCTTGTGTCCTATCTTTTTTGGGACACAGTATACAAGTGGACCTTATACCACCCGATATGCATGGATTCAATGTGATCCTTGGGATGGATACCTTAGAGAAGTATAAGGTCATGTTGGACTATGGTTCCAAGCAGGCAGTGTTTGATGAAGATGGAGAGAAGTGGATCTTCCAAGGAGATAGGAAGATTCTTCCGATATGTCTAGTGCCAGCGATGGTGGCCGAGAAGTTGTTGCGGCAAGGTTGTAGAGAATTCTTAGCTCATGTTGTGGATACTAAGGAAAAAGGTCCTAGCCTTGAGGAGGTAACGGTTTTCCAAGAGTTCACAGATGTGTTTCCTGATGAGTTTCCCGGTGTTCTCCCACCTCGAGAGATTGATTTTGAGATCAATCTGATACCAGGAACACATCCAGTTGCACAAACACCATATAGGATGGCTCCAACAGAGATGGCAGAGTTGAAGAAGCAGTTACATGAGTTATTGGAGAAAGGTTTCATCTGACCAAGCATGTCGCCTTGGGGTGCTCCGGTGTTGTTCGTTAAGAAGAAGGATGGGTCGATGCGGCTATGCATAGATTATCGGCAGTTGAACAAAGTTACGATCAAGAATAAGTACTCATTGCCGAGGATAGATGATTTGTTCGATCATTTGTGTGGTGCTACAATGTTCTCAAAGATCGACCTACAGTCTAGATATCACCAGTTGAGGATTAAGGTGGATGACATACCTAAGTCAGTGTTTAGGACGAGGTATGGTCACTTTGAGTTTGTGGTTATGTCGTTTGGGCTAACCAATGCACCTATTGCTTTCATGGACCTGATGAACCGAGTGTTCTGCCCATTCCTAGATCAGTTTGTTGTAGTCTTTATAGACGACATCTTGATCTACAGTCAAGACAGTCAAGAGTATGAGGGAAATCCTTAACAAGCGTTAACTCTTCTTCACCAACATCAGTTGTATGCCAAGTTCAGCAAATGTGATTTTTGGTTGAAGGAAGTGACATTCTTAGGTCATGTGATATCTACAGAAGGAGTTAGATTGGACCCTAAAAAGGTGAATTCAGTTGCAGATTGGGAGCAACCAAACACGCTGACAGAACTTCATAGTTTTCTGGGTTTGGCTGGATACTACCGGAGGTTTGTCAAGGACTTCAGTGCAATAGTGTTGCCGGTGACAAAGCTGACCAGGAAGGATGTACCTTTTGTTTGGGATAATCGTTGTCAACAAGATTTCCAAAGTTTGAAGGAGAAGTTGACCAGTGCTCCAGTGCTAGTGCTTCCAGAGCCTGGGAAGGGCTATGTTGTTTTCTGCGATGCTTCCAAGAAAGGCTTAGGTTGTGTACTGATGCAGGAAGATCATGTGGTTTCTTTTGCTTCACGACAACTTAATAAACATGAGGAGAACTATCTGACACATGATTTGGAGTTGGCAGCGGTAGTCCATGCACTAAAGATTTAGAGACACTATCTTTATGGGGAAGTGTGTCATATCTTTACAGATCATAAGAACTTGAAGTATATCTTTTTGCAGAATGAGCTGAATATGTGACAATGTCGTTGGATGGAGCTAATCAATGATTATGATTGTACCATTGAGTATCATCCTAGTAAGGCAAATGTGGTAGCTGATGCGCTTAGCAGAAAGACTTCTTCTCTCTCCATAAAGAAGGCACAGTTGAGTTCCTTGGTATGTCATAGGCGGGATATGTTTGTCTCCTTGTGATGGATGAATGTGTAGTTGGAAGTTTCCTTGTTGGCAGGATTGTTGGCACAAATGCAAGTCAAGCCTATGCTGAGGCAATAGATCAAAGATGCACAACAGACAGATGATACAGTGCAACTGATCAGGTCAGAGTTTGGTAGCAAAAAGCATGATGGGTTCCATGAGTCTGAGGATGAACTAGTTTACTATCATGGTAGGATGGTGGTCCCCGATGGTGATAACCTAAAAAAGCTAGTGCTCGAGGAAGCACACACATCGATGTACGCTATGCATCTAGGAGTCACCAAGATGTATCATAATCTGAAGGACCTATATTAGTGGTCTGGCTTGAAGAAGGATGTAGCAGAGTTTGTGGCTAAGTGTGCAGTATGTCAGCAAGTTAAAGTTGAGCATCAAAAGCCGGCAGGTATGTTGCAACCCATGCCGATACCGCAATGAAAATGGGATCATATAACCATGGATTTCATAGTTGGTCTACCAAAGACAGCTAGGAATCATGATTCCATTTGGGTAATAGTGGACAGGTTGACAAAATCTGCTCATTTCATACCAGTAAAAAACAACGTATACAGTAGAGAAGCTTGCTCGGGTGTATGTGGACGAGATAGCGTGTTTGCACGGTGTACCAGAAATAATAGTTTTCGACAGAGGTCCTCAGTTCACAAGTCATTTCTGGGAACCGTTGCACAAAGCGTTGGGAATGCAGTTGAGGTTCAGTACCGCTTTCCACTCGCAGACGGATGGACAGTCTGAAAGGACTATTCAGACTTTGGAGGATCTTCTCCGGGCTTGTGTTTTGCAGTTCCTAGGCAGTTGGGACATGCATCTTAGTTTGATAGAGTTCGCTTATAACAATAGTTACCAGCAGAGCATTGACATGGCTCCTTATGAGGCTATATATGGAAGGAAGTGCAGATCCCCTTTATGTTGGTATGAGTCTAGTGAAAATCAGCTTTTGGGTCCTGAGTTAGTACAGCAGACAACAGAAAAGATCAGAGTGATATAGTAAAAGTTGAAAGCGGCACAGGACAGACAGAAGTCTTATGCAAACAATCGTCGATGACCTCTAGAATTCCAAGTGCGAGACAAAGTGTATCTCAAGGTCTCACCTTGGAAAGGCGTGCTACGGTTTGGCCGGAAGGGCAAACTGGCACCCAGGTATATGGGGTCGTACCCGGTAGTAGCACGTGTTGGCAAGGTAGCTTACAAGTTAGAGCTGTCGCCAGAGTTGCGCAGGTTGCATCCAATGTTCCATGTGAGTATGCTGAAGAAAAGTCATCTAGACACAGAGACAGTGATACAGCTAGTTGAGATTGATGAAGACGTGACCTACGAGGAGGGTCTGGTGACGATTCTTGACAGAAGAGTAAAGAAGCTAAAGAGGAAGGACTTGGTTCTTGTGAAGGTTCTATGGCATCATCGTGGTGTTGAGGAAGCCACGTGGGAGCTTGAGGAAGAGATGAGGAGGAAGTCTCCCTTGCTTTTCTCTTCAGATTTTGGGGGTGAAATCCCTTTGTAGAGGTTTATGGCTTGTAAGGACCCTGATCTTCGTTTTGGGCTTACCCTATTTGTTTGCCTAAACCTGGTGCTTGGTTGCTTGCTAATCACCTTTAGTGGTGATTAGGGTTTGCTTGTGCTTTGTTGAGAGCTGAGGTGCTACTTGCAAAATAACCTAAGTTAGTGTTGAAGAGCAAGTTTGCCACCTTGAGAGATGTCTTTCTCTCTCTTTTCTTCCTCTAGGGTTGAGAGGAAGGTTTGGGTTCATGCCTTGGGTTGTCTTGGGCTTGGTTGAGCTCTTTCGGGCCTTGTTCTCCCTTGTTTGGGCCTTGCCTTGCTTGGTTGAGCTCCGTATCGAGCAAGGGTGCTTTGTGTCGCCCATGGGGGTGTATCGGCCTTGGATGGAGTGTGTCGGCCTTTGACCTTTGTTGACCTTCTTGCCTTGGTTGTGTCACCATAGCTTGGACAAGTGACTGACCCTTGGGAGAGTAGTGGCATGGCATGTGCATGAGTTTTGCAAGGAGGTAAAATGTGTGGACAAGTGTCCCTTGGTAAGGTGACACTTTGCCTTGGTCTAACCTTGACCCCCATCTATATATGCCTTGTCTTTCTCTTCCTTAGGAACCCTTTAGCTCTTTGTTTCTCCTCTCTTCCTTGGTGCATGATACACCTACCCTTTGGAGCAAGTTGGTGGCCGATCCTTCTCCCTTAGTGGTGATCCCTTCTTCTTCCTTTAGCTTGGTGACCAAACCCTAGGTGGGTCTTGTCCTTTGGCAAGCATCTTCCCTCTCTCCCTAGCATCTTCTTCTCCATCTTTCTTACTATTCGGCCATGGTGGTTATGCTTCTTGTTCCTTTTCTTGAGGTGGCTGAAGTAGTGTGCTTGGAGCTAGGAGCTAGAAGCTTGTTGCTTTGGAGCTTGAGGAGTTTGCTTAAGGCAGGTTACAAAACTTCTAACCTTAGCTATACTACTTTCTCTATGTTGCATGTTTCATATATGATGATGATCATCCATGCATGTATGTTTCTTGCCCTAGAACATGTTGTTGATGGTTTATATGCCTTTACACCTAGTTGGGTGAACCATAGTTGGGGTTTTCTTTGGTAGCAACACTCCTTTCTCTCCTTGGTCTAGAGAAGTGAGTTTTAGCTCTAGTAATATGGGCAATACCCCTCTCTCATTTAAGTTGAAAGGTGAGCTTATATTCTAGTTGCTTGGGCAATACCCTCCTCTCACCATGGATTTGAGAGGTGAGCTTTTGATGACCTATATTGGGGTTAGTCCTTGTGGTTTCCCAATTTGTGAAAGAGGTTCTGCAACACCCCTCTCTCTTGGTTTTTGAGAGGTGAGCCACCCTTCTTGATCAACTAGGGTTTGGTGCCCTTGTGCTTGAGGTTGAAGACGACCTTGGTGGGTTGTGTCTTGCACGATATGACCTTGGGATAGTGCTGCCCGATAACCTTCTTGTCTTGGGTTGTAACCTTGGTTGTTACCCCTAGCTGGGTTTGGTTGGTGCCCGATATGGTGCTCTTGGTCGACACTTAGTGGAGATGGGGCTTGGGTGTTACACCTTGAGCTTGTGCTCTAAACGTCACCTCTGAAGTAAGGTTGCACGATGCCCCCCTCCTGCCTTGTGTTGATCTTGGCCGATATGCTTTGTTGAGCCTTGTCGGCTTGATGCCTGGTATGCCTTGGCTAAGATGAGCCTTGTGCTGGATGTGCTTTGACTGATATAATGACTAATAGCCTTCTTGTGTTGGGCAATATGAAGTATTCTTGTGATGCCTGATATGATGGTTGTATAGAGAACCCTAGATGGTGCCTTAGTGGTGGCCGATATGGGTAGCTTGACCTAGATGGAAATTAGGTGTGTGTCGGGCATGGGGTTGTGTTGCCCGACGCAACCCTAGTGGAGTTGGCAGAGTTGCTACTGGTTTGGCCAGCTGGTCCATGCACGATATGGTATCATGGGCGATAGAGTACCCTGGTCGACATGAAGGCCTCTTGGACGATATGAAGAAGGTTGGACATTGGGGCGCCTTGGGTGATACCCTTGGGTCGATATGGTCCTTGCTGATGGTTAGCCGATAGTGAAACTTAACCCTAACCCTAGTTTGGTGCACGATAGACCTTTGGCCGATAGCATCTGATGATGCACGGTACACTCTACCCGACACCATGAGTTGGTGAGTCCTTGTTGCACAATAGTTGGTGTTTGGGTTGGCCGTTTTGGTGGTGAGCTTGCTTAGGGTTGGAAAACCATAGATGCTACATCCTTTGATGAGGGTTGGCGTTGCTCGCCATGCTTAGTAAGGGTTGCAGGAGTTTTGGTGAGGGTTCTGATAACCCAGAATGTATATAGTTGATGGTTCTCTTTTAATAATGATAACACAAGTGATATGATGTAATCACCTTGCATCCTACAACTATGATGATGAGATATAATGATAGGTTGTAAACCAAGAAGCTTGGAAACTTATGATGTTGCTTCACATTTTGATACAACACACGCATATGGTCACAAGTATAAGGCATAATATATGCCCATGACTAATAATAATACTATGAATGATAAAGCTTGTGTGATATACTCATGGATGCTTCTTTATACTTGATAGCATGATCATTCTGTTAATCCATGATGGTTTTAGTAATCTCTGTGAATGTGTATACTAACCATGCAGGTATTTCATGTGGATTCATAGCCTGGTAAGAGCTATGAGATATATGTGCTTTGACTAGCACAATGTGATGATAATCCTTGTTAATAAAGTAATAAGTTGATAGGTCTGAGGACCTGATATAAGGCTGAGTATCTAGTTGAGGTGTTATCCTCTGATGATGAGATAAGGGATGCGTTCCCAGGATGTTGATGCATGATTGTGATGCCTTGAGAGGCAGTGGTCGATATCATGAGGGATTGAGGTCCCAGGATAGTATGTTGATGGCAATAATGATGTAACTCTATATAAGGCTATATTTATACTTTGGTTGCCTCAACCATTGGCTTAAAATATACTAATCAATGATAGATGAACATATCATGTAGTTTGCCCTGGCCATAGATCCATTACCATCAGTATTCGATGATGGTGAAACAAGTTTATCCTGCGGAATTACCTGGAGCGCATATTGTTGAATATGTGAGGTTTCCCCTAGCCTAAAATAGGAGGGTTGAGTGCAACTATGGTTGCAGTCTCAGGATGTATGGAGCATGGTGAACATACCCATGGCTCAGGATATGTGATAATGAGCATGATGCGTTCATGGCTCAGATGTATGTACTAGCACCTATGATGAGGTGAGATAGAAATATGGGTAGCTTGCGGAGCTAACCCAGAGGCTGAGGCCTATAAGCATAAGATTGTGGTCTTGCTTGATGATTCGTGTACTGACCATGAGAAGGTGAGTTCATGGAGTCCGGATCTCCTTAGACCTTGTATGGCACCAGATTGGGCTTCACAGCCAGTGGTTGGATTTGAGCAGGGAAGGCTCAGTTCCTCAGGGCATAATAAAATGTAATCCAGACGAATAAATATATCTTGCTTAGAGAAAAACACAGAACATTGATTGCGGCCTTGCTTACATAGCTGATCTAGTTACACCTTGCAGATACGTGTACGATCCTTATATCTTGTGATAAGTTCTTATAAAGCTTATCTTGTCAATCATGTTCCATAAAGAAATACTTGGTAATATGCCACCCAGATATCTTGGTAAGCTTGATGGTAATCATAGCCTTGTTCAGTATGCTGCTCTCGTTATACGCTTTTATCAGTTATTTATTGTTATCTGCTTTAACCTTTGAGGTTTTATAGTTGCGGAAAGGAGTTATGTTTCTCGCTGGGACTGTGTGTCTCACCCCGCTAGTTTACACCCTTTTTAGGTGATCGCTCTAGATGTGGTGGTGGTCGTGAGGTTGTGGCCGAGCAGCAAGAAGAGCAATAGAAGGCAAGAGATGGACATGTTGTTGTTTTGGTGGTTTTGTAGTAGAGTCCTAGAGTCATCCCTGTACTCTCAGATCCTCGAAGGTGTTTGACGATGTTTTACGATGTTTAGCTACTGTAATTTTTGTATATCTTGTTGCTGGACGACCATGGCCTGTTATGTATGTATAAACAGGTGATAAACAAATATGCGATGTTGCGACAGTGGGTGGCTTTAAGTCCTGAACATATCTGGTAGGTGATCTGGAATATATCTATATATGACCTGAACTTCTTGCAGGTCCTGGTTGCAAATGTTTTGTATGTATGTTTCCACAATCAGTTTTAATTAACCCATGTTTTTGGTAATGTATGGTTCCGCACATTTTCACGTGTCATCTCATTTTCTATGTGATGGCGGGGTGTCACAATTCATTTGAAGTTAGTTATTTAATTAGTTTATTCTTGATGCGTGATATTTTAGTGAATGGTGTCAAAACCCTACTTTAGTTTCATACTAAGGTTTCATATACATGTTTAGTTGTATGTGAGCTAGTAGAAATAGCCTTCTTATATGTTAAATCTCATGTTGAAGTTCTTTTATGCAAGTCATGATTAAATGTGAATGAGACAAATAAAACCCTAAGAATAGGGTGATCGGTAAATCAAGTACATCCATTCCAATTTACTTAGTATGATAACTAAAGTAGCCCAGTAGCTCAATTTATAGTACAATTATAGAAAATCTATAAAAAGAACTAAATCTATGATATGTTGATTATATGATTGAACAATTAAATTAAAGAGTGAATCAAACATTAAATTCCCTAAACATCATAGATTTCCTAAGGAGGCTTGCACTATAGTGGAGAAAATGTGCATATTGACTAAAGTTCAGGGTGAGGTAGTCGGAGTATACAAAAGGGGTATAGGAGACTACAACATGGAAGGAATCCTTACAATAGTAGGGGTATCCAGCATTAATCAGAAATTATAGTGATTCCCAATGGTACCCAATATTAACTACAGATCCCAATGGTACTGAGTTTAGTATAGTTTCACTTAGGTAACCAACACTTATCAAAGATCCTAATAATACCCAATTCAGTTACTACTCAGTGAGTCAGTCCATGTGGAAACACCAAAGTAGATAGTTTTAGCTAGAGTGTTTTTTACTCCCATCTGAGTACTTAGCTTTAGAGGAGGAGTCAAATATTTACCGACTACCTATTTAGCCGTTGAGTCCATATGTGGCGAGGCCCGTTGCAGATCGAGCAGATAGTTAGTAGACTTAGAGTCTCCAGTGTAATTTAAATCTTGTGTAGTGAGATCATAGCTTTCTATGATGCTTTCATATGTCGTGGTAGACTTTTGTGAGTTTAGGGTAGAATAATATGAATGAGTAATTTCCTTTGAGATTAATCAAGTATGCTCAGTTATTGATTTATTGTTTGTAGATATCTACAACAATCTACCATTTGGATGTTCCTGTATGAAGAATTCCCTTTGAGAATAATCAAGTAGTTTAGATATTGATTTATCTTTGTAGATATTTAGAATAATTTGCCATTTATATGTTTGTGAATGACTAGTTCCTGTTTAGTTCTTGACTCTTCTACTACAAGTTCAACTACTCAAGATTTTTTTATTATTTAGTGGTTTAAACTATTTCTTAGAAGTACTAATTTACTGGGTGAGTTCTCATCACTCTACTCAAAAAAAAATTAGGTACACCCTGAGCATTTGAAGATTTAAATGTATATGATATATTTTTTCACAAGTCAGATGATGGAGAGGTCCAAGTTGTAAGTCATTGTCACTCTAGGTCCTTGTTTTAGAGTCGTAAGAGTTGTAAATGAATGAAGTTGTAATAGTGATGGATAATGACAATGTTTGTATTTAATAGTCAAGTCAAAAATCATGTAGTGTTGAAAGATAGTATTGAGAGTTGAATCTGTTCTTTTATGTTTTCAATTAAATCTAAGATAAAGGTTTCATTTCTCAGATAAGGTTAATTCATGTGATTGGTTTTAATATACAGTTCAACTTTTAGAGAGAAATAAATAAAAAAGGTTAAGAGTGGTCTTTTTTTTGCTTGATCTTAGATTATTCCCTAATTTCATGATCTATCAGTGATTTTGGAATCTAGGGTGATAGTTTGGTATCAAATCTTAGGCTAAGTTCAAGTTAGTAACTCAGAGTCATAAATGTGGCAGTTAGGATGTGATGTTGATATATCTCTAGGAGGTCTGGGTATTTAGATACCGTAGCCTAACATCTAAATACTTTTCTTGACCAATATCAAGCTACTTTATCTATTCTTCACTGGATGCCCTGACCAGGTTTACAAATAGAGGATGAACTAGAAAGAGACCCTAGAAATATTAAGATTAGAAGACCAGAAAGTAAGAAAAGAACAAGAGCCAAAAGATAGAATGTGATACAACTTTTTTTATTATTGTTTTGATTTGAAAATAGAAAAGCTACTATCTATATGAATCTAAATATAGTTTTCATTATATATATGGTTCTTTCACATTGTTGTACAGATATAAAGTTACATCATATATTGTTTATATTATTTACATCAATTAGACCAAAAATTATCTTCAACTGAGTTTGGCCTAAGTGGAAATTCTTTTCACATGTTTGACATGAAAGGAGTTGGTTAATCCTAAGTAGATCTTGTCTTCAGGACTGTAGGTTCATCCTGGTCCATCTGGTAGGATGTATTATTGGGATCCAATTTATTATGATGTAATAAGAGTAAACTATGGAGACGTAAACCCACAATGTAATGAGAATGTACATACACTAAGACATTAAAACATAAGTGAAAGACTAGAATTAACAAAGAATCAAATTGAACTAATAACTATAATCAAGTGTTGGACATCATATTAGAAATCCTAATAAGACAATAAAGGAAGTAGGAATATAGATTGAAGAGGCAGAATAATATGGATCATACAAAATGAAGAAGAAAGAATGGATAAAAGTAAATGATTCATAAAATTAATTGAGGAATTTATATTCAATTTGAAACAAAGGAAATGAGTTAAAGAATATAGAAAGACACACAAGAGATGGATAAATTATTATAATCCTCACAATGGTAAAAGTAAGGAGCTAACACGTAAGTAAAACATCCTGTTTTAGTAATGGAAGGGGGCCGAGATTGGGATATAGGTGAATAACCATACTGCCCTCAGGCTTTGAGTAGGCGATTAGGGGTGAAATGATCAATTGAGTATGTTTCACCTTCCCTTTCCTCGCATAGAGCCCCGCGTCAGTGTGACTGCGGGCACACACACCTATGTGAACTTGACCCCTGGTGCAGTGCATCCTATGATGCCGATTCATTACATTCGGTCCCTTTACTTCCACCCAGGTTCTTATCCATCCTACTCTCTCTTGCTCTCTCCCTAGTTCTTATCTTTGTGCTCTTGCTCATGGAACCTAGTTCTATCTTCCCGTTCTTCTACTTATGTCTGTGCTTCTCTCCCCACGCCTCACATCTCCAGCGAGGGTTTGATCAACCCATCCTCCATCTCCTTTGTCTGCCTTTGAGCAACAACCCGACCTCCATCAACTTTTGCTACAACCCTGAAGGAAAAAATTTCGCCTTCATTCAAGCCTTGTGGGCTCGTCCTTCCCCACCAAACATCCTACTCTATTTCTTCCAATATCATGATGATCGCTTGCTGCGAAGAGACTGAAGTCGCCTCCTTGGTAAGCACCTCTGTGAAGCCCACCTCTTTTAGGCAGTCCCCAACTCCTTGCTACCATAATCAAGGGGCATGGGGAAGGTAGAAACTAGAACCCTATTAATGGTTACTAGGAGAAATGACCTGGGTTACTTTGATTGAACCCTATTGTAAAAACCTTCCTCTATCGACCAAGTGAGAGGGGTTTTGCACAACCTCAAGCATATCGGGCAACAAGGGTAGAGCAACACCCTATCGGCCAACCAAGTCTACATATCACCCAAACATCTAGGCCATAGGCTCACCTTTCAACAACCAAGGAGAGAGAGGGCTTTTGCCCAAGAAACTAGAGCATAGGTCAAATAAAGAGAAATAATAGAATGAAATCAAAAGGAAATGATATAAAGTTGGGATTAAGGTTTAATAATATGTAGTGCATGAAATTTGTAAATATGAAATATGGGCAATATAAGAGAAAAATATGTATGGAACGGCAAGATAGAAATAATGAATTATGGGGAACCAATCATATAATCAACTAGAACGTATTTAATCCCTCAAAACAAAGGAAAATACAAGAAAAAAGTCAAAGTATACAATACATACATAGAAGTGGCGAATTTTTAGAAGAACTAAAGTAAAGATAACTAGATGAACATGTAAAACATAAGTTTAGGATAAGAAATTATATGAAACAAAATCAAATGATGGAAAATATAAGTTTAAGATAAGAACTCAGATGAAACAAAGAAGATGATGGAAATGATGATCTTGATTAAGGACAGAGGGTTACATAATATAACAAAGAGAGTGAAATGTGTACTTCTATTATGAAATTCAACGCATTCATCCTAACTAATATTTTGATTTAATATCTCAATAGAGTGACTATGTAGTTTGAGTTGGATGTACTTCATTAGCTATTTGTGATAAAATGAAACTAATTTTAAAAAGATAACAAAGATGATGCTAAACAAATAACTAATTCATATAAATGTGAATTATATGAGATCATAAAATCTTGACAAAAAAATTATGTTTAACCCCTGCACGAGACATTTGAATTGAAATGAAGGACATGTAATGTAGTAGGTATAAAAGAAACTAGTAGGAATAATATTAATCAGAAATTCAACTTGATAAAGTAAAAGGATAATAGTAAATATATGGCATGGAATATGGAATCATACTCATGAATGAGAAATATGATCTTAGAAGATAATACAAGTTAATAATGATAGATAGAATGGTGTCATACATGAAAAAATTGATGGAAAATAAAGAAGTGTTTGAAATATGAGGGTGTAATATATATGATAAAAGAGAGAGATTGTGAGATGTGAGAAAATGTTAAATAATTAAGTATTCTTGATGATCATGAATTAAACCTAGATAGGAGAGGTGTGTTAAATGAGTACTTGAATATCACAATTCTAAATTTCAAAAGCATGTTCTCTTTTGTATCGTCCTTAGTGAGAGTAACCTGGGGATGAAGTGATGAGGAAATAAATTTTAAATGATGCATAACCACCAGGATAGATACATCTATTGAATGTAATAATGACACATAATCTGATGATGAAACCTCAATGAGATAAACAAAGAAAGTAACATATCAGAAATGTCAAATAAGAGAAGAAATTCAAGTGATAAAAGATAAGCAAGATTTTAGTAAACTTAAAGAAACCTATAGTTTGATTTGTGAATTAAATGAGGTAAAAGCATGTTTCTAGGAGGTTAGGTTATGAATAAGAATCACATTTTGGAATGCTTGGGGTTGTAGAAGTTCAAGATATGCCACCAATAATCTAAATATAAGTACTAACAACATTACAAAAGAAGACCCTGAAATTAGCAATATGAGAAGAAACTAACAGTGATAGTAATGTATGGTTTAAAGGTTGAAAATGAAAATGTGGACAAACAACATGGAAATTATTAGGAGCAGAGGATAAAAAATAAATTTGAAATGTAGGAAGTGTGATTTGAACAAAAGGAGAAGTACAATATGAGCAAAGCGTGATCTGTAATAAAAACAATTAGTGATAGAAAGAATGATGGATAATCCATTCTAGACTCATATATTTAAATCATAGATATGCTTCTTTTCTTTATGATCAAAAGGGAGAAGGTTAGATAAGAATAAATAAGTAATAATAAATAAGAAAGAAGGAAAACAAAGAAAGTGGTTTTCAGTAATATATGAACTTGTTTTTTAGAAATATAAATTTTGAAAGACAAGGCAAAGGATGTAAATTTGTTTACATATGATTCATTTGTACATGTACAAGCAATATATCAAATTGGAAGGATAGTTATTTATGCTTTTAGTCATTCATACTAGTAATCCAGCTCAATGTTGCGTAGTTGTTGTTGATCCCAGTCTTGTAGTTTATAGGTGCTTTGAATTTAGAATAGCACAATAGTAGACTTCAAAATGATAGGGTGAACTATGCATAGTAACTCAAATGTGATACAAAACAACAGTAAATATTAAAATATATAATTGATATAGTAAAATTGGATTACCAGTAGTAAGGTAGCACCTTAAGAGAGTATGACAAGCTTTAAGATGGTTTATTTCTCTTTCTCCTTCCTAGTAATTTATTGTGATATAGAAAAATCTTTCTTTATCATTGAAAGACCTTGTTTCAAAAATGTTGTGATTAGATGAGAAAAAAATGAACCAATGTAGAAGTTAGTAATCAAATGAAAAATACAAGAGCAAGTGAGATGTAAGATTTCAAAATTTTAAAAGAAACCTTGAATGTACTTTTTCTTCATATTATACATTTCAAGGATGAAAAATTTAAGAATTATAGATTGTAATGACCTAGTCTCAACTTAGTCATCTAATTAGGTTTAGTTGGTGATTACATGCTTAACTAGAGTGATCATTATTTAAGCTTAATTAGTATTGAGACTCTAATTAGGATATTTTAAAACATAATAAGAAACATTATGCATACTTTTATTTTAAATAATTAGGGTTTGAGAAGTGTAAACCCTAGTCTACAAAAACTAGGGTTTCGATAGCATATGAATAGAAAATTTGACAAATATAGTGGTGTAATAAATTATTTTTACTATTTTATAGGTAACTTGGATTTATTTGAAATTTGGATATAATTTTATAACTCCATTATGCGTGTTAATAAAAAAAATTTGAATAGTTGGATGTTCTTGAAATATGTTTGTTGATCAAGTTACAATTCAACCGACCATGTTGCAAACTGCAGTATAACAATGTAGTGTTTGACTTGTATTTGTTTATTGGTATTTTTGAATGAAATAAAATTTCTATAGAGATATGAGACTTCATTTTAGACAACATACTAGTTTTAATAATTTTTGGAGGAGTTTTGAGTGATTTAGATAACATTTTGCAGTAACATTTTATGACAGAAAAGTTCGATGAAATAAAAGAAAATTGAAGGTAGGGCTAATTTGCAATTGTCTCAAGCACCTTAAGTGCTATATATGAGTAACCTAACATAATAGAAAATCTCATATTTTTTTATTCATCACATAGAAATGAAATCTTGGAGAGGGATGGGGAATAAGGGTTTGAGTGAGGAAGGAGGTGGAGATGTCGATCCAGGGTTTCATCTTCTGGAGTAGTGTTGAAAGTAAGTAATTTTACATAGTTTAGATACATTTTCATGATTTATCTTCTCTTTCATGTCTAGATATTGTACCTCATCTAAGTTGATTCAAAATGGTATCAAATATCCCTATTTTCTTATTATTTATCTATAAGTATTTGTTTCTAGGGTTCTTGAGTTGGAAGGAAGAAGAAAATGTTGGGTTGCTTGAAGTTTGATGTAGATTAAATGAGATCAGATCATGGGCTACAATTTTAAGGTGTTTCACACCTTAGGTATGTGGTCATTCCATCTAACAGTCGATTTCACTAAAATAAATTGAATCCACTAAAATCTTCAGTTCTTTCTATATGCGACAATAAACCCTAAATTTTCCTTTCATGTCTAGATTGAACAAGATGATCTAGAAATGGATTATTTCCTAATGTGATGGATTTCAGATGAGGAAATCATATTAGAAATGGATTCAAAACATCTAGAACAAAATTTCTAAAGATAGTGCAGAAGCTAGAAGAAAATGGTGGATCCTAGGATTTTTCATATTTATTTGCATTTGTAGCATAACTAAGTAAAGAACAATTGATGGTCTGAATCTTCTTGTATATCACTAGATTGTTTTATCTGAATGTTTAGTACAGATACACCAAATAAAAGTTAGGAATTTAATTGAAATTATCAATGTTTTGCTTAATATCCCTGGAAGGAGGGTGAAATCCTAGATGAGTGAAAACTTGGGGAGTTTTTGTATAAAAAGAAGTCATTAAATATGATCATTTGAAGAATTTTAGTTATTTAATTAGTTTGTTATTTATGCATGATATTTTATAAAATGATGTGGAAATCGTAGTTCAATTTCATACCAGGGGTTCAAATACATGTTTAGTTCTATGTGAGCTAGTAGAAATAGTCTTGTTGTCATTTATAGCTTATGTTGTAGCTCTTTTATGCAAGACATGACTAAATGTGAATGAGTAGATGAAATCCTAGGAATAGGGTAACCAATAAGTGAAGTACTTCCATTCTAATGTTTCTCAGTATGAGAAGTAGAGTAGATTAGTCTATAGTACAAATTATAGAAAAGCTATGAAAAGAACTTATCACAAGATAAGCTAAGAAATGTTATTAGATGATTAAATAGTGCAATTAAAGGGTGAATTGTACATTATATGCCATGAATACCATAGATTCCCAATGGAGATCCGCACCGCACTGGAGCAAACATGCATACCAATTGGCAGAGTCTAGGATGAGGTAGCCAAAGCATACCATAGGGGTATGAGAGTCTAAGCCGAGTAGGAGTATCCAACATTAACCTAATATTCCGGTGATACCCAGTGGTTTCTGACATTAATCAGATATCTCGGTGGTACTAAGTTTAGTACAGTTCTAGTTAGGTACCCAACACTTGCCAGAGATCCTTGTGGTACCTAGTTTACGACTCAGTGATTCAGCCCTTGTAGAACCATTACAATAGACCATTTATCTTAGAAGACTTGTTACAAGTCAGATTCTAGAGAGGTCAAAGTAGTTGGTCCCTGTAACTCTAGGTCCTTGTTTTAGAGTACAAAGAGTTGTAACTGAATGAAGTTGTAATAATTATCAACCACGATAGCGTTTGTATTTGATAGTCAAGTCAACAATCACGTGATGTTGAAAGATAGAATGGACAACTTAATCTATTCTTTTATGTTTGCAATTAGATCAAAGTTAAAAGGTTTTAATTCTTGGATAAGGTTTACTTATGTGATTGGTTTTAGTATATCATTCAAGTTTAGAAAGAGATAAATAAATAAGGGTTAAGAGAAGTGTGTTGTTTTCTTGACCTTAGGTTATGTCCTAATTTCATGATCTATCAGTGATTTTTTAATATAGGAGTGACAATAGTAGTAGGCCTTAGATTCCTTGAATGCACATTCCTTTCAATCTACTATATTTTTCATTACATATTTACCCTAGATTTTTCTCTAAATACTATTTTCACATTTATCTATGTTGAACTTTTCTTTCAGCAATCAGAGATACTTATTCTGACTAGGAGGTGCTAAGTGATTTCATGATTTGTATCTCTGAATCACCTAATCTTTTGAACTTTAGGTCCTTTAGTGGCATCCAAGGTTACCTCAATCCTTAAATGAGGTTAGTCAACTCTCATCCTTCTGGGGAAGTTCATTCTAGGGCATCATCTTGGTTTTTTCAATAGGAGGTTAGTTTCTCCAGTCACATCCTAGCCCCATGGGTTTAGGGTTATCCTTCCTTCATAGGTATTCTCCCATTCTCATGTTGACCCACACAATGCATAAACACCATCCCTAAAAGATGAGTTGAGTGTCCTTCATTTGTCCTTATGTAACCACTAATTTCCTACATTTTGTCTATATATACAAATTTCTATATGTGTAGCTTACATGCATGCATGATTTTGTGTACCCTTACATACTTGCATACATGGGACAAAAACTAGTACCTAGTTTTGATAACTAATCCAAATTAACCAAAAATATTTGTACTTTCTCTTTCTTTTACCCCTATTTATATTTTTTCTTGGATCAGGTATTATTTTCTTCTAATCTTCATGTATACACAAAATTAAGGTCTCTAATCTAGATTAAGGGTTAACCTTTAGATCATAAGGTTTTCTCTCTCCTTTAACCCACTTAGGTTATTATAACTAACTGGTTATCCTAACACAAATCATGGAAAGTTGGAGTATCCCAACCCATCTCTAGGTCTTTCTAGGGTTTACCCTTACTAGATGGTTATAATTAATATGTCATGTCTTCCATGTCTATTTCTATAATTAACATTACATGTATTTTAGTTGGAAAATGATGCCTTAACCCTACTTCTTCTTGAAATCTCAACTCAAGATAAGGACATAAGTGAATTCTAGGGATGAGAGAGCAAATAGATGAGAAAAGGAAAATCTAAGATGAGAAGACCTAGATATATTTTACTTTGGGAAAAAGCCACAAAGTATGTCCAAATGAGATTCATAGGGGCCCAGGAGTCCTCATTAACCAACTAGTGGTGTGGAGGAAAAGCATACCAGCCTTGGGTTGTGAACCTTTCTACACAAAAATTCCCTTTGGAAAATGTCCTAATAATTCCCTTATGGATCAATGAAATAACTGAAACTAATATTAGTATAAGTAATTTGATAAATTTGGACTTTGATACTAATTTTGACAACCATAGATCCCCCAGTTATCCCCATTGAAGGTGGACCATAGGGACATGTAACATCATATCACTTTTCAAGATCTAGATTTGGGAAATAACAAATAATAACCAAGAATTTTATTTCATAAACTTCGTTTGATACAAAGTATGATAGAATTCCCTTCAAAGGAGTTTACATAAACTTTCCAAGTAAAGAAAAGATACAAGGAGAGATTTACTACATGAGATGAGATAACTATTTATCCAATCCTCCTTACCACGTTAACTTTATGATAATCAATATACTCATCTGAATCTCCATATCTTCATATTGTTACGTGAGTCATCTACCTAAAATGCCAAAAATCAAAACATGTGGTCAATATATTACTATATTGTGTATGTGGGTGCATACAAAAGTGTGTATGTATGATTATCAACATATATTACCCAACAATAAAAAAAATTCACATACACACTTGTAATTTCATTTAAATATTCTAATACATGTTGTCATGCCAGCTCGGAAGTAATAATTTTTATCATTGGAATTTTAATGATCTACCGGTTGGTAGATCTATCCTTGGGTTCAGAATAACATACTGTGTATTATGTGATACATATAACCATTATATTTGAAGTGGAACTGAATAAATTTTGACTACTTTATCATAAGGTCAAACACTTTAGAAAAAATTTAGTATTCTAGAAACAATTGATATGATCAAGTATCCATAATATAAACATGTACCTTCAATGAAGAAACCATGAAATATACTTCAAGTACTTCAAGCATGTATGCAATCTAAATAATCAAGCATAGACCCAATAAATCATTCAATCTTCATGTATGTATAGACTAGGTTGTCACCATTGTAATCATATAACTTGAATCAAGGCCTTTCTAAGTATGGATCTATGGTTCTTTTTTTGGAAATCGGTATTATATTACTTCAGAAAAGAAAAGGAAAAGTGTCAGCTCCAAAAGAAAGGAGCTACAAGCATAAACCCAACCTTGTACACATGGATTACACTACAAAATCCCAGTAAAGCCTAATCTGTGGGGTTAGGTTAGCATGTAGAGGAGGTTTGTCTATAACAAGCCTAGCAATCTCCTTCTGTAAACTATCAAATAGGTGTAAGTAATCCATGGCGGGTTTCCCATGAATTATGTTGTTCCTCTCCTGCCAAACCTTATGGAAAAGCCCCGTCAGGCAAATACCACCAAATCGGGAAGTCATCTTCTCCATGGTCCAAGTCACTGCCTCTTGAAGATGGATAGGTGGGGAGTGGCCCCATCTGTTCTTGAGGCATAACTGTTCCCACATGTAGCGGGAAACTTTACACTCAAACAAAAGGTGGGTATGGGACTCCTCATCCTCTCTGCAAAGCGGGTACATGGTCTCTGTATCCAGACCCCAACAAGCCATTATGTCTCTTGTAGGTAATTTCCCCAACATCACTCTGTAGGTTAGGGTACTCTACTTGGGAGTGAAGCACCTACCCCAAAGAAGTGAATGCCAAGGGACAAGGTTGACTGCCATCATCTTCTAAGGGTGCATATGGGGATCCGCAAGGTTCCAGATCCCATCACTATCATGATTGTACAAAAGTCTAACCTCATCCCACCCCATGTTCATATGTTTCCACACGTGGGAATCGTACAAAGTGGTGGCATTGGACCCCCAGAGTGTCCCATTGTATCTCTCTCTCATCTAGGAAGCCCAAATACCCAGGGGCTGCCTAAGGAATCGATCAACCCTTTTGATATTGGACTGTCTGTGGGTCTCACCCATGTCTTGTATCCCTAGACCTACGAGATGAAGTGGTTTGGCAATGGTATCCCAAGAAACACCATGACCCTTTCCACCCCATAAGAAAGAAGACGTCAGGCGTCTGATGATCAACAATGTCAGAGTAGGAAGGGTGCACAGATCGCACCAGAACTACACCATACTCTGAATGACTGACTTGATTAGTACGAGTCGGCCCACTAAAGAAATATGTAGGCTAGACCAACTATCAATTTTGCCCCTGATATTATCAAGGCACATGTTGTAATCTCTAGAGAACCATCTCCCTCCCGATAGAGGAACGCCAAGGTATCTGGTGGGAAAACATCCTCTCATGATGCCAAAGTAACTTCTTAGCCTTCCCCTTCTCATATTACAAGATTTAGAGAGAAAAATCCTTGACTTCACATTGCTCATGTATAAACTAGTGAGCCTCCCAAAGTTCACCATAACCTTCTTGAACTCCACAAGTCTTTTAGCATGACTCATGGAGAATAGGAGAACATCGTCTACAAAGATGAGGTGGGATAACACCTTAGTGCCTTTGATCTTGAATGGCTTGATCTTGTTGTGGTCCTCCGCATTCTTAATCAGAGTCGTAAGGCCCTCCATGACTAATTTAAAGAGGAGGGGAGAGAGGGGGTCACCTTGGCGTAGTTCATTCTTAGCTGTGAACATACCCACATGGGCCCCATTTACAAGTAAAGAGAAGGAGGTGGTTTGTACACATTGTTGCATCAAGGTGATCCATCTATCGCAGAACCCCATGGATCTCATGATCTTCCATAGTGTGTCCCAGTTGACGAAATCATAAGCTTTGGTTATGTCGAGTTTAACACATGCCTTCTTAGAACTATTTTGAACTTTGAAATATGTAAGAAACTTCAAGGCAAGCAGCGCGCGGTCTGATAGCCTTCTCCCTTTAATGAAGGTTGTTTGATTTTGTGAGATGATATCAGGGAGGTACATCTTGAGCCTATTCGCTAAGATCTTGGCAAAGATCTTATAAAACATCAAGCAGCATGCAATTGGTCTAAAATATGTCATATTGTTGGAAGGTATATTTTTGGGGATGAGCTTGATAAAGGTGTGATTAACCTCCCTCACCATTCTCCTCCGACCATAAACCATCTTACCGCTCTGCATATATCATCTTTGATTACCGGCCAACTTGTCTGAAAGAACCTCCCGTTGAAGCCGTCGGGGCTAGGGGCCTTATTAGCCCCTATTGAGAAAGCAGCCTGCCTCACCTCTTCGTCTATCACCTGTTTACAAAGGTTTAAGTTCATAGCCTCATTCAATCTCCTCGCAGGGAGAGGCATATTATATTGTTGCATAGTAGGTTGGTTATACATATTTTGAAAGTATTGCACAACTTCAATACCCACCTATTTCCTCCCCTCAACAATCAATCCATCATCTTTGACCAGGGAAAAAATATCATCTTTAAGGGCCCTCTTCTTCACAGCTGAATGGTATATCTTTGTGTTCCAGTCACCATCTTTAAGCCATGCCATTCTACTTCTTTGCTAGTAGAAACATTCCTCATCTTTCTCAAGATTGACAATCATTTTCTCCATGTCTCTTTCCTTGTTTATCGCTTCAGGACATAGCGGATTGCTATGAACCCACAAGGCAACTTGCTCATAATCAATCCTAGCAGCGGACAACAAGTTTTTGATATTGACTTTTTCCTTGGCCCAATTCCTCAAACAAAGTTTGGTATTTTTAAGCTTCTTACAGACAACATAGAGTGGGTTCCCATCTATACAGACATTCCAACCTTTGTCAACGATCTCCTTGAATCCCAGCCAAGTAGTCCACAGATTGAGAAATCTGAAAGGTTTGGGGGCGGAATCCTCATTTTTCAGATTGAGCTGCATCCAAGCGTGGTCAGTGAAAGGGTGTGAACCAAGCTTGATGAATGAGTTGGGAAAGATATATGCCCATGCTTCATTAACAAAACCTCTATCCAATTTGCAAGTGATTTGTCTGTGAATTCCTTTCTTATTGGACCAAGTCACATGCCCACCAGTCATATTAAGTTCTATGAGCACGGCATCATCAATCACATGGTTGAAGTTATCCATAACAGACTCAGGCACCTATTTCCCTCCTTTTTTCTCACCAGCCATTCTCACAATGTTGAAATCCCCGACCACCAGCCAGGGGATCTACTGTTGCACTGCCTGTTTAATTCTCTCCCACATCGGGAGTCTGTCTCTTTCCAAATGTTCCCCATACACAGCAAAGATAATACATGAGAAACCACCTTTGTTAAAGCAGATAACAGTGAAGCACTGCTCCATTTCAGCTTTAGGAGCCAAGCTCCAACAGGATGGGTTCCATCCAATATAGATCCTACCCAATTCAGCTTGATTAAGGTTGGACAAGTAATTCCATCCAACTGGGAAAAGGGTGCTCACCATCTCCTTCATGTTTCTTCTTATTTTCGTCTCCAAATAGAAGCACAAATCAACTCCCAAATCATTGATGATTGCTTTGAACTTCTTTTGGCTTCAAGGAAGTGAAGCGCCCCTCACATTCCAAGTTAGGATGGACGTAACTATCTGGTGAAGGAACCTCTCCCTCTTCCAGAGTAGGTCTGGTTGTTGCTTCCTCCTCTGCCATTACCAGTGATGTTGTGTGTGCGTCGTGGGCTGAGGTTGGGACCTATGTTGCCCAATATCTCACCATCTTTAGTGCTATTGTTGTTGAGTGCTGCAAAACAGTTGGCAGTCCCAACAAGATCATCACCTCCTTGGTTAAGCATGTCCTCAGTAGTTGTTGGAGTCGGTGAGGCCTGTGAGCCCACCATTGACCAGGTAGAAGAGTCCAGCTTTGTCTGGCTTGTGAAACTAATCACCTCAGCAGTCGCAGCCATAGGGTCATTCCCCCTGGTATTAGCCTCAGGGGTCTCTGCATCAGTCATGGGGATGTCGTGCAATGACACAGTGGTCATGGGCGTGGGGACGATGTGTAGTGGAATAGATCTGGGAATAATGTGCAGCGGAATAGAGGTTGTGGGGACGCCTTGCATCGGAACACCCACCTCCAGCACTCCTTCGGTCAAGTGGAGGCCAGGCTCCTACTGTCTTCCTTGCAGGTCCTCTCTGGTACCACCGAATTTAGAGACTGGTCTTATAGACAGGCGTCGTCGTCTACTTTTGGACCTGCTTGTCCTTAAGGTAGGGTTTGCGGTCGCAAGTGGTCGAGGCCCAAGGCAATCCCCGTTGATGTGTCTGAAAACAAGGTAAGAACCACAACGATCAGGAAGGGCCTCGTAAAGCACCTTGATTTCCCAAGCTTGACCATCGGGGAGCTCCACCATCACAACAAGTGGGGGTTTCTTGTCCACCGAGATGTCAACGCAAAAGTGAGCACATCCTATCTTGAATCTTTGGGTCCTTTTGTCGAACACTCGAGGTGTGCCCACAGCATGGGCGATGATCTCCATGGCTCTAGGTGACTAGTGGGTGTTGATGTCGTGCAGCGAAGCCCACACTGAGGCAGTTTTGAGAGTCGCGTGATGGAGGTCAGCCTTCGGCATCCATTTCCTTACTAGCACAAGATGTTGGTCAAACAACCACAGTCCCATCTCAGTGGCCTTCTTCATGTCATTACTGGTCGCAAATCAAACCAGTATCAATCTGCTCACTAGGATCGAGGCTTCCAGGTCACCCCGAGGTCTCCACGTACACACCATCCAACCTTGGATCTGTTCGATCACTAGTTTATTCTTTTCCCAGCACATGGACCAAAAAGGAGAAATGGTGGTAGTTGTTCATGTCGGTGAGCACCGACTCGGAGAAGCTTGTCCACGGTCTGTCATCCCTGACCTTGTAGAAGGCTTGTCATGGATCCCCCAGTGCCAAAGCTCACTTGATAGTGGCATCTGCTTGATCCTCGATCAGGGTACTGATCCAAGGTCTCTCCAAGGTGGCGTCCACATCCAGGGAGGACCATAGCACCACCTTTGGGTCGTTAGGCCGTCGAGCCCCTCCATAGGTAGGCAGATCGGTTGTTGTGGCAGTATGTGGTGAAGGGGTTGGGGTTGGGGTTGGAGTTGGGGTTGGGTTTGGGGTTGACGATAGGGTTAAGGATGTGGATGTGACTGAGGAGGTATTTGTGGGTGGAGTTGGATTGGGGTTGTTGGGGATAGTAGTTGGCACTATGCCATTACTGCGAGTAGAAGAGGTGGTTGGGATAGGGTGAGAGGTTGGAAAAGTAGGGGTTGTAGGGGATTTTGTGAGGGAACCACCCCCGCCCTCCATGGAAATAGTGAGTGGAGCACAAGCCCCAGTCCTAGAGATGGAAGGGAGGTTTCGTTCTCTACAATGTAGGTGATATTTCTAGTTAGGGTTTTGGATCTATGGTTCTTGGTTTAAGATTGAAATTAAGGTTAGGTTCAAACCCCTAATTACCATGTAGCTAGTTTAATGAGTTTAGAAACCCTAAGTGTACATCATTACCATCCTAATCTCACTAAGATCTTAGGATCTCACTATTATTCAACAATATCAATTTCTATCATAAGTGAAACATACTTAATGAATTCAACATTCTATTCATCAGATCTAGGGTTTACATGCAGTGATCACCTTATTGATACATTAATGAATACTTTTTAACAATTATTCAAATCATATAATTGGATCTATTTTATTGGATTCTATGTCTTTATTAGTTTGGTATATAGTTCCACTAAAGTATGAGCTACCATGTAAATTCTACCATTAATGCAAAATAAACATAATCTATCTAATAAAAATGAGTCATTTCAACATATATAATCCTATTTCTAATCATCATGGGATTGGGCTTGATCCAATGTGCTTATGCCACATCAGCACCCTACTCCACATGGCTATGCTTTGATTAAAGGAGAGATGCCCTTTCTACCGATATGTGAGATTATGTGTCACGTGATTTGAGTGTATCTAGGTAAATCCTTCATGAGGATTCATCCCCACCATGACTCGCACCCAACACATCAAGGCATGGAGTCAACCTAGGGATTGACTTCAAGTTTTGGCTCTATTTTTCATGGCCAAAGCCACCTTTGTATCCACCAAGATTTGGTAAATTGAAGGAGCATCATAGGGTCATCAAGGGAAGGTCATAGGGGTGGTGTGAGGATCTGGTTGGTATGTAGAAACTTGAGATTGGAAGTGGAGATAATACCTCACAAACTCTACTCTAGAAGACATGGTTAGGTTCTAGGAGCATTGATGGAGGTTTACGGCAACCCAACAATATAAAAGCTTCCTAGTTGAAAAATATCAGAGTCATCTTGTAGTAGTTGCAGGTGGTGGTTGAAGAAAGGTTTTCTGGGCTTCCTCATGCCTCTATGAAGGTAGGAGTGCTTTTTTGGACACCTAGAGGACTTCCAGGAAAGGGAATTGGTCGGAACTACCTTATTCCACCAAGACAATGTCTAGGTTATTAGAGGGGAAGACAGGGTCCATTGGGGAGTCTCGTTGTGTCTTGAGAACAACTAAAAGTTTCTCTATGTCGTATGAGTCATTAACATTCTTGGAGTGACCTGACACAGGCCTAGTTTGTGTGTAGTGATGGATAAGGCCGTCCTTAGGTCCATAGTTAAATAGAGATTTGGGCATTATTGTTTGTTGGGAGATAATGTAGAATCTCAAGTTGGTTGGATTTGTTATACTCTCCCAAGGTCAATGGTATTTTTAGATGGTGATGAGGAGGGACAGAGAGAAAGAGAGGAGTTTGGGTGTAAGTGAGCTTTTTGCTTTCACAGTGTAGAATAGAGGCTGAATGAGGGGCATGAGTTACATGTTCCTAATTCTACCTGGGTCCAGGTCCCAGCTTAACTGGACTCCACTTTCTAATTAACATTAATTTCTCTTTTTTTATCACCAAGCTACCAAACTAATCATTTAGGACAAGATGATGATCTAGATAATCTCATATTTTAGGATAATGCTTACACTACTAATATCCTTCTTAAAAAAAGACTATTAGTTATCTAAAATTTGGATACCAAGAAATATGTAGAATATTCTTTGATTAATTACCTAGATCAAAAGATAAGTTCAAATATTCTAGATTTTATTGCATAATATAATATTTGATTATCAACAAACCAAAAATTTTTATGGCATGTGATATGAGATGAAATACTAAAGTCCTATTTATTCACACACAAAAAATATTGAAGTCCTATTTTGTATACCACGACCCTACTTGTAAACCCAAAAGTAGTCAAATTGGGCTTTACCATGGATCCAATGGATCCATTTGATTCACATTATTATGCAATATAGGTTTGAAAAACCATTAATACTTCAATTGAATCTCGCATCAATATCTTTGTTCAATAATTATTTATTAACTTATATTGAAGACTTAATCTAAGTTTAGATCTCAAATTCATTAATGTGAGTCATATTAGTTTGATTACTACTTAACTTTGATCTTCACATCATATTCTTGAATTATACCTAAAACTTCCAAATTTTGTGGTTGTTACAAATATAAGTATTTAAAAAGTAATATGACACAGATGATATAAATCTTAAATAAAAGTCATGAGATATTATATTAATATCTATGATAGTGAAGGTGTGACAATCGGGATTTAACTCTCATCTATTATACTCTTCCCCTCTTGTGAAATGTCTTTCTTAATCAATTTGATATCAGTTTTGTAGTTGGAAGGTTGGGATGCTCCAATTTGTTCACCTCCATGATCAATTTCACAATATGTGCCTTCAATTTGTGTTATCATTCTAATGCCATGCTTTAACGAATCAACCTCTTGGAACATAAATTAAACCCATTCAATAAGATCTTCTTGTTCTCTAATGTATGTCATAAGGTAGAGGATTCAATCAAAGAAGTCCAACTTGTAGAAATTGTCACAATCAGACTTTTATAACCCAAGTTATAAGATTCTGAAGTTTGCCTTTATATACCTTGATATAATTCATTTTTGCTCCTTTGGATACTATATCAGCTGGCCCTTTTAGCCCATTAAAGGGTGTGTGGCCCAGTTGTCACCACCCCCCTTGAGCACTTCTAATCTAGGTTTTAGGATGATGGATCTGAGAGCTCTCCTTCTTTCATCTGTACCCTACACCTTGCTACTGTATCAGAGGTGCTTTTCGCCAGCAAATCTACTCAACTCTAGCCTTTTTTGAGCTATTAACTAGCCAAATCTCCCTCATTCTTCATTCTTGGTTGTTACCCTCTCTTCTACTTTATTTTCATGCTAGTCCCCCCATGCTTTCTTCTCCTTGTTGCTTCCAAAGCGGCACCCCCATAGCTCAAATTGGGTTTCTTCCTCTAGTCTACCTTGGACCTTGATTCCTAGCCCTATGGTTCTGCATTGCCAAGGCAATTGTCGCCAGCTTGTTTGTGGGCCTGCTGCAACCCCTAGTAGTGCCCTTACTAGAGGTCTATGACTTCAAAGAAGTATGGACAATGGCTCATAAGTTATAAGGAGTGTCTACCGCACTCCAACAAGGTGCAACACCCACGAGTGGTTCGTAGTGCTTGCAAGCGGTGCCCAACTTCTATAAGCAGGGTGCAGAGACCACAAGTAGCACTCAATGCCTAATGGTGATGCTCAACAGTCAACGAACAGAGGAGGATAGAGGCAGGGGCTAGCTCAAACCTATCGCACTACACCACCACTACAGTCGTGCCACTACCTATCTTTAGTCATACTATTGAGTGTGGGTCAAAATTTTGAGTAGAGCATCCACAAGGAGTGTGTTGTGTCAATTGTCGCTACCTCTCCTCATCCCCATAAAAATGATGATGATATTAAGGGTATGTCACCATAACTCCCTATAGTTTTAATGTAAAACTTCAAAAAAACATATCTTGCAACTCCTATGGCTAAAATATACAAAACTATATTTCAATTTAATCAGCGCGACAAGATCTTAATAGACATGAAATCTACTACTTGTTCTTGATTTTTACCAAAAGTTATAGCTTTAGTTATATTGAACATATTTAATGCATATTTATGATAAATATTGAACCTTTGATGATCACCTATCCCCTTAATCTTGAATTCAATATCTTTTGTGCATATTTGAACTATATGAGGGACCTATTGCTCCTAAGTGACTCTTTCCATATGTGTGATTGGATTGGACTTTAATGATGAACTTTGGACTATATTGCTAATCTTGATTCTGAATGACACCTAGACTCACCTTAACCTTGAAAATCGGTAACCATGTCCTTCAATATCTCACTAGCATCAACCCTAAACCCCTTTTGACTATGATTTTCATGTATCATCCTAAATGCATGAATGTGATTATTATAACCTGAATTTTTATGTATTTATACATATATTTGGATGCAAATAATGGATTATTTTGGACATATTAGAAAGTTTGAGTTTTCCTATGTCTTGTTTGGTAATTTTGGATTGTGAGTGCAATTTCTCAATATAGAGAGGATTTCATGTATTTTTGGTGTTTTCAATAATCCATTTTTAACTAATGGTTAAAGAAAAGTGGAAAACTCAAGAATATAGGAATTTATAGAAAGTAATGAATGATTGATAACCAAAATAGGGAATTTTTTAGGAAATTTCTAGAAAAACAAGTTTGAAGGAAACTAATAAACATAATTTAGCCCAATCTTACACACAAAGAAAGAATATATTAAATAGAATTTTCTTGCCAAGTTTGGGAAGGAAAAGAGTTGTTATATGCCTTGAACAATTCAAATAAAGAAAATGCTTGGGAGGCAAGTTATAGAAATTTAGCCTACGTGTTTTGCCACCAAAACTTACCTAATCCAAGATTAAGCTACTAAGAGGTTTTCCTTAGATTTGGGGTCAATCATAGAAAGGATATGAGAGATATGAATTTATAAGTTTCTATAAATTTATGTGATTAATGGATAAAGATATAAAATGTTCACATATAATATTACTCGGAATCACAAGTTGTGTCCTTTGTTCTATTGTGCAGCCTTTTGGCCACCAGATCAGGGATCCAACAGTTCTTTGTCATCTCCTACCTTGATACAGATTGGGAAAGATCGTGAACAGGGACCCTAATCTTAGCATGCCTAGTTATCTCTCTACTAGTCACCTCCCCTCTTACTTATTTTCCTTTGAACTCAAAAGGTGATTCCAAATCTACCCAACCCCCCAATCACCCTACTTTGGAGTCCTATAGGGACTTTCCCCAATCAGCACATGGAGCCAGGATCCATTGGCGGCCAACCTTACAAGGCCCTGTCTATATAAGGAATAGGAGCCCTCTACTAAACCAATATTGCCTTTGTGAGACTCTACAAGACTCAATTCTACTTGCCCTACCTTCAATTCCATCGCAAGCTCTGTCTTCCCCTCGTCTTTCCTTCCTGGTGCACTACCACAGAGTCGGGCCTTCTCCCACTCTAATCTTGCCTCCTCTAAATAGTTCGTAATCATGGTTAGTTTGTCAAGACCCTATGAAGATCTCTTAATTTCCGCCCATTTCCCTGATGCCCAGATAGCAAAGTCAACTCTCGATTGACTCAACCAAGCACAAGGAAGGACCCATTCTAAGGTGGAAGACAACTGGGTGGAAAAAGACATCCCGACCCTCGAGTATCTTTATTTATGTAAGAGGCATATTTGCCTTTTTATTCTTTGTCTCGCACAAGACACGCGGGCCTCCACCATGGTTCGAGTCGATTTCCTCAGCCACGACCTAATGGCACATTCTTTATCTAGTCGGTTGCCAATGTGGTAAGCCCTGATTGGTCCAAAAGGAACTGTTTTACAAAAATTCTAGAAAATCATTGGTAGCTTCAAATATATCATATCTATATATGATTTTCATCAAGAAAATGCATAGATCCAATAAAGTGGGTTTCTTTACCTAATTTGGTTCCTAATTCCAAAAGTATATAAAAATGCATACTTTGATAATATTTAACACATGTAAACCTTAATTTCATGAAAGTGATTATCATATCTTGATTACTTAGTCTTAATGAGTAAGGTCTGATCTAATTTGATAAAAAAATCACCTTGGATCTAATATAGGATAAAGGATTCATTTTATAACCTGGATTTTAATGTTTTTATACATATATTTGGATACAAATAATGGATTCTTTAGAACATAATAGAAATCTTGGAATTTATATGCCTTGTTTGATAGTTTTGGATGAGAATGCAATCTCTCCAATATAGAAGAGATTTCATGTATTTTGCTATTTTCAATCATCCATTATTGTTTGTTGGTTAAAGAAAAAGTGAAAAACTCAATAATAAAGGAATTTTCAAAAGTAATGATTAATTGATAACTAAAATAGGGAATTGTTGGAAATTTTTGAAAGACCAGTGAAAGGAAAATACTAAATATAATCCATTCATATCTTTCTCCAAAAGAAAGAATATACCAAAATAAGATTTCTTGCCAAGTTTGGGTGAGAAAAGAGTTATTAAATGCCTTAAATAATTCAAATAAAGCAAATGCTTAGAAAATAAGTAAAAGGTATTTAGTCTCTATGTTTTTTCACCAAACCTTACCCATATTGAGATTAAGTTATAAAAGACTTCCCTTAAAATCTGGAATCAATTGGATAAAGGAGGAGAGAGATATGAATTTAATAGTTTTCCCTAAAGTGAAAGGATTAACTGATTTATATGTGAATTGTCACATTTTAATCACGTAAGAAAACATAGGGTCTGACCCTTTTATTTTTTATGTGCGGCCTGGTTTCCCTTGTATCTCGGATCAAAGATCCACATATCATCATCTTCCTCCAGTCAGATTAGGAAAACCAGAAACAACTTTGATCATTTTCCTTTTGTAATTCTCTCTCTCTGATCCCCTTTGGCACTTAAAAACCTTCCCAACTAATTTGAAAGGAATTTCCCAACCCAACGATTTCTAGTTCTACTTGCTTTGGAGAGCTATGGGGACTTTCCCCAACTAGGACATGGAGTCAGACTCCATTGGCAACCAACTCTACAAAACCATGCCTATAAAAGGGGATAGGGACTCTTCTACAAGATCACACCTCTTGTTGTGAGACTCTATGAGACTCAATGCTACTTACCCTACCCCCAATTTCATTGCTAGTCCTTGCCTTACTCCATTTTTTTCTTTCAGTGCAACACATGAGAAATCCAATCCATTTTCTTATCTTCTTTGGCCTTCCTAGGCAATTGAGACCACTAGTGTAATGACCCCATTACCCAACAACCCCCAATTAAGGAAGGACAATAAACTAGAGTCATTATCCCAAAAACAAGATCAAATGGTTTTGCACATAATCAAAAATAATTAATAAATTCTACTCACTAAACTTGGTACAGGATTTTAAAAAATCCAAATTTTACAAAATATGGGTTCTAGAATTTACTGAGAAATAGACCAACTATCTATATCCTCCGGGCCTTACTTCATTTGTTTGCTTTCAATGTCTTCTTTCTTGAGTATCTGATTTCTGATAAGATTATCCTAAAACACCGACAATCAAAATGTTGGTTAGCATAACAAGTCATACTGGTATGTGGGGGAAACAAAATATCACTGATAATTCTAACAACATAATTCAACAATTAATGTTTAACAAACCAAATTTAACATTTTCACCATGACTACCCCATCTAGGTTATCCGCCCTGTCATAACCCCTCATGGCCTCATACTACAGTATTCACTATCTTCCCCTATCTAGGAGGATGACTTCATCATGTCTCCCCCTATCTAGGCGGGTGACTTCTCATGTCTCCCCCTATCCAGGAAGGTGACTCCTCATGTCTCCCCCTATCCAAGTGGGTGACTTCTCATGTATCCCCTATTTAGGTTGGTACCAAAATATGCCTTCCCCTATTCAGGCGGATGGCCTTTCCATAGATCCATAGGTGGCCTAGATTTGGGCTAGTCATGTTCATATATAATGTGATAATCATAGTCACTTTAAAGTTTTCATGGAATGAAATAAACAAGCAAGCATATAATTTCAACCATGTGAGGAAAACCTTCAAGAAACTACGTGAAACTACAATGGATAATCTTAGGCGTAAACACATACTTCTCTCAGGAGAATTTGCAGTCCAAATAGGAATAGTAGAATTAACCACATAATCAAGTAAATCAACCTGAAATTCAATGCATACTGTAACGTCTCATGATTTGAGGCCTCAGATAAAATGATCTTAAAAGGAATGATTGGACTACCCATATCACCAAGGTGCACCTCCTTTTCCAAGAGCTCGTTACTAAAGAACTCCATAGTTAAGCGTGCTCAGCTTGGAGTAGTACTAGGATGGGTGACCAGTCAGGAAGTTGACCCCAGCTTGCGTGTTAGTGAGGACAAAGTGCGTTGTTAAGGCTAGTGGTGGTCTGTTGGGCCAGTCGTCATTCCTAAAACTCTACTAGAGCCTTGGGCAATGGGCTCGGGCATTACAAATGGTATCAGAGCCATGTGTCACTTCATGACTCTAAATCATATCAAAGGACTGGCTCGATTCTCAAGTTAGGTTTTATGTCCACTTTTGTATGTCTTTATCCATATTACCCTTTTAGTCCCACTATTGTTCCTTTCCACTTTCCAAATCCACAAACCCTAATTTAGGTTCCATATATATATGATTGTGCTACAAAAAGGTATCTTATGCAAAAGTCCCAATTTTATCCTTTTTAGGTCAAATTAGGGTTAGAGAGGTGAAAAGATGAACACTTGACACTTTTATGTTTATTGGGTTGATAAACCCTAGTTCCATCATCTAATACACCTTTATGCATAAAGAAACCCTAACTCTACAAAACTTGGATTTTAATATCCATATGAGTTCAAGGTTTTCCTTTCATTCATAAAAGATCAAACTTTGATTAATAACATTAACTAAGTCTATTAGATTCATCAACATTGAAAAATAAGGGTTTTGGATCCATTATAAGCATTAAAAGCATAAACTTTGAACATATTTCAATTGGAAGAAGATATTGATCAAGATTATATTTTTATCATGTAGCTTGCATTTTTCTGATCAAAATACATATATTACTTATAATTTTTGGCCAAAGATCGGATTTTTAATCAATTTTACTAGACATAAATATTTCGTTGATATTCTGACCAGAGAGATGATTTACCTCTTATTTTTGGAAATATAGTGGCCATCAGATCCCGGGTCTCCATTGATCAGGTGAGGATCGGTTGGCTCGCATCACTCACGCCCACTCAGTCGCTTGGACATGTGGGGAGAGTCTTGGGTCGTTGATATCCTCGCGATTCAGCGGTTGACTCAAATCCTACAGCTCCTTCACTTCCCCCTACCTTCTGATCTATAAAAGATCTCACGGTGGTGCTGCGAAGAAGAACTCATTGGAGAGAGGGCAATCACATGTGTGTGAGAGAGAGAGGGAATAGGAATGAGAACTAACCATTAGAGTTTTTGGGACTAGGGTGAGGTCATGGGTGATCATCTAAATAGGTGTGGGGGCTAGATTGAGGGTTTCCAACCCTTACCGCCATTGGGTTCTTGGGCAAGATTAGGAGTTTTCTCTAGAGACGTCCACACCCCTCGAGACCTAGGTTAGGATGGTTCTGAATCCTCTCCCCAATCCAACCCAGCAAACACCTTGTTTGCTCATGCACTAGGTTGTGAGAAAATTGAGATCAAAGATCTCATTTACACTGCGCAGACCTTCTCCTATTTGAACTAGATGATGCACATGTGTCGTTGAATCTTGGATCCAATGGTTGTCATCATGTGTGCCATCTTCTAATCTTTTAGGAAATCCAATTTAAATGTGACATTTAATGAAATTCCAACACTTTAGGGGTTTTTCAATCATTCATATCTCCTAAACTATTAATCTTTTTAATCCTAAATTTTAAGGGAAAGTTCTTGATGGCATAATATACCATTGGACACAATTTGGGATCAAAACTCAAAAATAATAACTCTTTTTCTTCATATGCAAGTCATGCACTAAAAATGCATATATAATGCATTAGAACTCATATTTTCTGTTTCTTCCTTTTCCATTCTCTCAATTTCGACTTATCTATATATTAGAAGGAAAGTGGTACTAAAACCATCCTATTGTAGCTATTTATGCCACCTTCTAGAGAATTCCATATTTTTCTTAAATAAAATATATGTTATTTACTTTCTTCTTGCCTTTTCCCTTATTATGGATTTTTCTTTTGTTCTTTATCCTTCCATTGACTTATTAAAATAGGGAAAAATGAAATTCATAATTCAAGACAATTTTGCAAAGAAACCCAAGTTGTAAGAAAATGCACACAAATTGTCAAGCAAACCATTTTTATTATATAATTACATAATAATACAAACAAAATTGGGGTTATAACATCCTTCCCCTCTTATAAGAATTTTGTCCTCAAAATTCAGTTAGTCGTACAAACAATTCAGGATATGATATTTTCATGTCTGTCTTCAGCTCCCGTGTGGCTTCATCTGCTCCATGGTACTTCCAGAGAACCTTTACCATCTCTATCTTTTTGTTTCTAAGTTCTTTCACCTTAGTATCTAGTACTCTCACAGGTGACTCAAGATATGTCAGGCTCCCCTGGAGCTCAATAGGTTTAATGCTCAGCACATGGCTTGGATCTTTCACATATCGCTTCAGATTGGATACATGGAACACATCATGCATCATGCTATATAGTGGGGGTAGGGATACATGGTATGCTGCTTCACCAATCCTTATAGAACTTCAAACGGACCCACGTATTGGGGACTCAATTTTCCTCTATTCTTGGCTATAGCTCAGAGGGGCTCGATCATCAAAAACACATGTTCACCCATAGTGAAATGTAAGTCAATCTGCTTTGCATCCGCATACGAATTCTATCAACCCTGGGCTCTCTTTAGCCTCTACCTGATCAAAGCAGCTTTGTTAACATAAAAATGAAGTTCCTCTGACCACAACAAGGTCCTCTCACCAACCTCATCCCAATGAAGTGGTGACCGACACAGCCTCCCATCTAGCGCTTCATATAGAGGCATCTCAATACTTGCTTGGTAGATATTATTATAGGAAAACTCAGTTAGAGGAAAGTATTTTTCCCATGATCCACCCCAATTGAGCACACAGGCTCTCAACATGTCTTCTAAAGTCTGGATTGTTCTCTTTTACTGTCCATCAGTCTGGGAGTGGTAGGCAGTACTACATTTCAACCTTGTCCCAAGTTCTTCAGGCACCTGCATCCATAGCTTCAAGGTGAACTTGGGGTCACGATAAGAAATAATTGAGCTCAGAATACCATGCAGACAGACTATCTCCTGGATATATAGCTCAGCTAAGTCTGACACTTTGGCGGTAATCTTCAAGGCAAGGAAGTGTTCCGACTTGGTCAAACGGTCCACCACGACCCATATAGCACCATGACCTTTCTTGGTCTTGGGAAGACCCACCACAAAGTCCATAGTGATCTGGTCCCATTTCCACTCAGGAATCTCAATCGATTGAGTAATCATTCGGGTCGTTGTGTTCAGCCTTCACCATTTGACACGTGAGACAAGTGGCCACATATGCCGCTATGTCTTTCTTCATTCCAGGCCACCAGAAATACATCTATAGGTCCTTAAAACATCTTGGTAGCTACATGGTGTACAGTATACTTAGAGCCATGAGCTTCTTGTAGGATACGAGTCTTCAAAGGTGACTCCTCAGGAAATAAAATGTGATTCTTGTATCAGATCCCTTCATCCACACCCAAGGACAAGTGTGTCTGAGGTTTCTCTAACAAACCGCTCATCTTCTCAAGCTCTGGGCTCGCCAACTGGGTAGCTACTAACTCGGTTAGTAAGTCAGGTTTTATCTGAATGTTAGCCAAATGAATCTAATCCTCTAACAGTTGTGGGCCCATCTAGCATACTCCTCCAACTCCCTCTACTGAGTGGACAAGATAATTGCACATCTAAGTTGTTTCCAGCTAAGGGCGTCTACCACCACATTGGCCTTTCCTAGGTGATACGTGATGATGAAATCATAGTCTTCCATTTATTCCATCCATCATCTCTATCTAAGGTTGAGGTCCTTCTAAGTCAGGAGATACTTCAAGCTCTTATGATCAGTGAGGATTTCAAAGGTAGAACCATATAAGTCCAGATCTTCAGGGTATGTATGATTGCAGCCACCTATAGGTCATGTGTCGGATAGTTTACTTCATTTGGCTTGAGTTGTCAGGACGCATAAGCAACAACATATTTATTCTGCTCTAACACACATCCTAGTCCCATCTTGGATGCATCGGTGAAGATCATAAAACCTTCGTTGTCAGATGGCAGAGTCAACACAGGTGTTGTGGTCAATTTCTCCTTCAACTCTTGGAAACGGGCTTTACACAACTCAGACCATATGAACTTCTCACCCTTTCGAGTGAGCTTGGTAAGAGGCAGGGTAGTCTTTGAGAAATCTTGAATTAATCTTCGGTAATATCCTACCAATCTGAGGAAGTTGTGAATTTTAGAAGGATTCTTCGATGTTGGCCGATCACGTACATTGGACACCTTGACAGGATCTACTGAGATCGTCCCTCCGGAGATGATGTATCCAAGAAACATGACGCAATCAATATAAAACTCACATTTTGAGAACTTCCCGTAAAACTTCTCCTTCCTCGGGATTTCAAGGACTCTAACCAGATGATCTCGGTGTTGGTCTAGGTCATTTGAGTAGACTAAGATGTCATATATGAACACTATGATGAAAGAGTCAAGGAAAGGTTGGAACACTATGTTCATGAGGTTCATAAAAACACATGGGGCATTGAACAGTACAAATCGCATTACTAAGAACTCATAATGACCATAGCGGTTATGAAAAGTGCTCTTCGGTATGTCTTCGTTCTTAACTCATAATTGATGTTATCTGGAAGTTAGGTCAATCTTGGAAAAGACTCATGCCAACTTAAGCTGGTCAAACATGTCATCGATTCTGGGTAGAGGGTACTTATTTCTATGGTATCTTGGTTTATCATGTGATAGTCAATGCACATGCAGATTCATCCATTCATCTTCTTCACAAAGAGGACTGGAGCTCCCTAGGGTGAGGTACTAGGCCTAATGAATCCCTTGTCTAGCAATTCTTGTAGTTGCTTCTTCAGTTCTAACAGCTCAGCAGGGGCCATCCTATAAGGTGCCCTGGAGATAGGGTTCGTTCTGGGAGCTAACTCTATGGTAAAATCCACCTCTCTCTCTGTAGGCAAGCCAAGTAAATCATCTGGTAACACATCTGCATAGTCACAAACTACCTCTATCTCTCCTAAGGGTTTAACCTTAGGTTCAGGTTCTGTAACAACTATGAGGAAAACTTAAAAATCTTTGGCTATCATTTGTTCTGCTTTTAAGGCTAACACATACAAACTAGTGGTTGCATCCTTCCTCCCTCTAATGGTTAAAGGGGGGTAACCGAGTCTCTTTATCAAAATATTTTTCTCCCTATAGTCAATATGGACTCTATAGGTATAAATCCAATCCATATCGATTGTCACATCAAAGTCATTCACCCAACAAAACAAAATTGGTAGGGAAATCATGACTCTGATATTTAACAAGTAAAATAGGGGTTTTCACAAGAGACGTAAGAATCTGACTGCTCGGGGTAGTGACATCCAATACATATCCTAAATCCTTAAAATCCAGATAGAGCATAGTTGCAAGATTTCTCAAAATAAAAGTATTTGTTGATCCACAATCATAAAGAGCTTTCACACTTTGTCCCATAATTTCAAGTGTGCCTACATATTCAAACTTCCATTACATTGCATAATCAAAGATGGAAAAACTACTCTAAGGGTTATTTCCCTCTATCAGACGATTGGAATTAGTCTGGCTTCCTCATTGTCGATGGCAAAAACTTGAGCCTATCTACGATCTCCTAAAGGTGGGACTGGTGGGGCTGATACTGTTGGTTGTGCCATTGGCGGTGTTGTTGCCACTGACTGGGCGGCCACTGGGGCTTGTCCGCTAAGATCAGGAAGGGGTAAATTATCCTGGAAGTGACCTTCTTGATGGCATCAAAAACACACCCTCCTTTCCAAGTGGAACTTCCAAAGATGATATCTCCTACATTTGCAGCATTTGGATGATGCCCCTTGTTGTCGTTGCTCGTTGCGTGGCTTTCCCTTTCCTCCCTTTCCATGGTGATGACCCTGGTTCTTATGGTTGTCATTCCTTGGACTGGAACTTCCTTTAGTGAAGTCGAGATATCCCTTAGGTTGGTTATTTTGGGGCATGGTTGTCTTCTCCATGTCCAGGGCAAAGTTGAGAGCTTCAGAGAGAGTTTTGGGCTTACTTGCCATGACATGGGACTTAATGGTAGGATGAAGTCTGTCCACAAAATGTTCGACCCTCCTTTCTTCAGTTAGCATGTAGCCAAAATGATCCAAGAGGTGAAATTGGTGAGCGTAGCTAGCCACGGACAAGTTCCCTTAAACTAGGAAAGTGAACTGCTTTTCCTTTTCCTTCTTGGTTGCGGGACATATGAATTTTGCAGTAAAAAGAGCATGGAAATCTTACCAGGACATGGGCTCTTCACTTAGGTCTTGGCCCATGATATGGTTCTCCCATCATATCTTTGTTTCTCCCTCCAAAAGATGAGTGGTCAAAAGAACCTTCCTGCTTGGATGTACCTCCAAAATGCAGAACCCATTTTCCATAGCCAAAAGTCAAGTGACGGCCTTGTCTACTACTTATGTCTTATCTTCCCCCCAGAACTTTCCAATATTTAGCTTCACAAAATCTAAGATGGTGGCACCGAGGTGGGGATGTATGGACACAGGTTTGTCATTCTCATTATGGGGAACATCTCTGAGGGAGAGGGCATTGATGGCTTCAGTCAACTTATTTTGTTGCTCTAGCCAGAGCATCTCAGTAGCGGGTGTCACTATTGGTCTGGTTGCCAGTTTGGAATCAGCCGCAACCCTTACTTCATCTTCATGCATGGGTTCTTTCTCTGGTCTAGGGCTTTCTTCAGGGTTATTTATGTTGAAGGGGATGGGTTTAGGCTCATGATCTTTCTCTCTAGAGGCTTCACCTTCTCTCTTCCTTTTCTAGGAGGATTTTCCTTCTGGATGCCTTCTCTTTCTGGAGGAGGGCATCTTCGTGTGCGTGGGCCTCAAGTCGAGGTATTCATCGGTGGTGTCATTAGGGACGACAACTATTTTTACGTGGGCCATGTTGTAACACAGATAACTATATTAACTATAGTTCCATAACTTATGATCATCTTATATCCATGACATCTTGTTTACATGCATTTTATTATTTGGTGGAGGAAACCTTAATCCTTATCATCCATAACCCCATTACTCAAGAGGAGGTGGAGAGATATAACCCCTAGGCACTTACAATTTGTTAATAGAAAGGGGGCAAAGAAGTGATGAGAGTAGATTAGAAATCCTACATGTATCTTGTTTCGAGTCAAATCTTTATAATTCAGCCAGGCAGTCACACAGATTCTGAGAGTCCTCATAAACTGACTAGCGGGCGGAGGAAAATTTTGCCAACCCCCAGATCGTGATCCTTTTCTATACACCTCCATCTTTGAAAAATCCTATGATAACTCCCTTTGGGTTCTAAAGAATTTGCAAAATTTAATAATTATTAAAGATTATGCGGAAAACCAAGCTCTGATACCAAATGTAACGTCCCAACATTTGAGGCCTCAGATAGCATGATCTTAAAAGGAATGATTGTACTACCCATATCACCAAGGTGCACCTCCTTTTCAAAGAGCCCGTCACTAAAGAACATAGTTAAGTGTGCTCAGCCTGGACTAGTACTAGGATAGGTGACCAGTTGAGAAGTTGGCCCTGGCTTGCTCGTGAGTGAGGAAAAAGTGCATGTTTAAGGCTAGTGGTGATATGTGGGGTCAGTTGTCATTCATGAAACTCTACTAGATTCTTGGGCAGTGGGTCGGGGTCATTACAAATGGTACCAGAGCCAATTCCCCTCCAGTAGGTGGGGCCCGCATGGGCATGTGGCATGCCAGTCTTAAGTCGTACGGTCCAGGCAAGTTGGAAAGGGTTAAGTTGGAAAGGGTTATGCACTGAGACAAGATGGAGCCGCCCTTTTGCCCTGGTAGCCGTGGATGGGAACTGGGCGTCCAGGGGTCATCCTAGGTCTGTACTAAAATCAGGAAGCGATTATGAGGATGTATAGTTGATCCTTGATGAGGACGTCAAGAGTCTAAGTGGGGGAGATTGTAACATACTAGGATTTGAGGCCTCTGATAACATAATCTTAAAAGGAATGATTGGACTACCCATATCACCAAGGTGCACCTCCTTTTCTGGGAGCCCATCACTAAAGAACTCCATAGTTAAGCATGCTCAGCTTGGAGTAGTACTAGGATGAGCGACCCATCGGGAAGTTGACCCTGGTTTGTGCATGAGTGAGGAAAAGTGTGTAGTTAAGGATAGTTGTGATCTATGGGGCCAATCATCATTCATGAAACTCTACTAGAGCCTTGGGTAGTGGGCCCAGGTCGTTACAATGAGCAAGTCCAGTGAGGTAAGGTAGAGATACATGCATGCTTGCTTGTTGCTCAGAGGCTTAGAAACCTGAAGTCAGTGAGGAATCTGATCACAAGAGAAGGAGGCTCGAGGTTGAACACAACTAGGGTGTGGAGTTACTTCCCTACCCTCGATTCTTCTACTATGAGGTAAGGGGCATCCTCTCCCTTACGCCCTTGTCTAGTTCAAGCCACACAAGTGTGGGCTGCCACATGGCGTGAGTCGATTGCCTCAGCCTCAGCCCCATGGAGTGTGACTTACCCAGTCAGGCGCTGATGTGGCAAGTTCTAATTGGTCAGGATGCATTTATCTTATAAAAAATATATAAAATAATTGGTAAGTCCAAATATATCGAACCTATATTTGATTTTCATCAAAAAAATATGTAAAGTCCAATAAGTTGGGTTTCTTTACCTAACTCTCACTTGAATTCCAAAAGTATTTAAAGATGAAAATTTTGGTTATATTTAACACATATAAACCCTAATTTCATGGGATTAATGTTCATATCTTGATTAGTTGGTATTAATAAGTAAAGTGTGATCTAATTTGATAAAAAGAGCACCTTGTATTTAATATAGGATAAAGGAATCATATGATACCAAAATTAGGGTTTCTAAAGTTGAAAAGCCTTAATATGTGATAATTAGGGTTTGAAAAGATTAACCCTAATGCAACCCTAATTTGACTCCAAAACCCTAACTTAGAGTCCAAGTCAGTCTTAATGGATATTTTGTGAACATAAAAGAATAGTGTTGTTTTACATTAATTACAAGTTGATTGTTTGATTGGTTGCATCTGCTCTTGTCTACTTGGAAATTAAGTCATCCTTGAGGAAAGGTACGTGGTTATGCCTATGAATAGTTGCATTATCAACTTCTGAGTTTTCCAGAGTTTCCCAAATGGATTACAACTAAACTACTTGTTTTTTTATTTACTTCCTACAATCTATAAAGCCCTTATGAGTATCACTTTATATAAAATAACTTGTTCGAACCCCACATGCTCTCTCTGGAAGTCTGAATATGGAAATAGAAAGAAAGTCATTCGATGACTATGACCAAGCCTCAGATTGGGAAGGTCACAAGAGGTCAAACCCCATATTGGGAAGGCTGACATGGCACCAATCCCCAAACTGGGAAGGTGGCCAAAGTCCACTATAGGGACAAAACCCCAGGAGACGGTATCCTAGAGATTGAGAAAATAGGGGTTGAGAAGTTATAATATAAAATACAAGTTTGATTATGTAATGATAATTGTTGATATGGTTGTTTATGTTGTTACACTTACATGCGTATATATTATTTCCCCCACATACTCTGTATAGAGATATCCTGGCCGCATTTTTGTTTCATGTCATTTTAGGTTAAATTTCCAATTATTTGAAGAAAATGACTTCTAGAGAAGATGACACCAAAAGAAAATAAGATAGATTTACTGGAGGATTTATAGATAGATTTATTTTATGTTGCAAACTTTAGTTTTTCCCTTTCCATGTAAATCCCTAGAGGAGATTCTATCTTCATATTGTTATCAAACTCTTTTCCATTCATTGAATTTTTTTTTGTTGTTTGCTAAACATTGATCATGGAATTATGATAATGTCCCTTGCCCTCTCGGTCTGCCTTAATTGGGGATAACAAGGGGAGGGGGTCATTAAAATTCTTATGTCACCAAATTATGGTTTATAAAGTTGGAAAAGTCTAATATGTGATAATTAGGGTTTGGGAAACCTAACACTAATGTAACCCTAATTTGACACTAAACCCTAACTTAGGACCCGAGTTAGTCTTAAATGATATTTTGTGAATATAATAGTAATACATGGATGTTAAACATTAATTATAGGTTTATTTCTTAGTTGGTTGAACCTGCTTTTTTTCTTGTAAATCAAGTCAACCCTAAGGAAAGGTATGTGGTTATGACTATGAATACTCGCCTTATCAACTTCTGAGGTTTTCTGACATTTGACAAATGGATTGCAATTAAACTGCTTGGTTTTTATTTACTTCCTACAAACTATAAGGCCTTATGAGTATCATTTTATAAATAACTACTCAAGTCCAAGATGTTACCTCTATTGGGTGGAATGTATAAAAAGAGAAAGAAAGTCATTACATGAATGACTAATGACCAATCCTGGAAAGGAAGGTCACAATTAGGTCAAGCCCAAAAGTGAAGGTTGATATAATACCAAGCCCAGAAGGAAGGTCACAGGTAGGTCAAGCCCAGATGGGAAGTCCAATAGGAAACCAAGCTCGAAAGGGAGGTTATGTCTATCCACTACAGGGACAAGAACTAGTTAGGGGTATACTATAGAGATTGAGAAATTAAGGGTTGAGAAGTTTTAAGAAAAATGCATGTTCGATTATGTAATAATAATTGCAACTATGGTTGTTTATGTTGTTACACCTACATGCATATATTTTTTTCCCCCACATACTCAATATTGAGATATATTGACTACATTTTTGTTTCATGTCGTTTTAGGTTGATCTGCAAACTATCTTCATAAATGGACTTCCAGAAAAGATGATTAAAGTCTACTGGAGGATCGACAGATATATTTACTTTATGGTGCACCTTTAGTTTCCCTTTCCATGTAACTCCCTAGAGGAGATTCAATTTTTGTATTATTATCAAACTCTTTTCCATTCAATGAAATTTCTAATTATTATTGGTTATTTGCTAAACCTTCATCCTAGAATTATGAGAATGGCCCTTGTCATCCGGTCTGCTTTAGTTGGGGATAAAAGGGGGAGGGGTTGTTGTAGTGATCTATGTATAGCAATTAATGGTTATACCCTATTCATATGGGATCATGGACAATCAAAGTATATTAGATCCTTCAATCATTATTTTTATGATGCCTTGTTACTCTAATGCCTAAAGCCAACCCCTCTTGACCTATGATGGTCTGCATAACCCTGGATACCATAGTGGTTGCCTTATTTCACTTATGTTACTTTTTTATCTTTCTTGTGCCCCAATCTTGATGTGAATCTTATTATTATGCTCTCCCCTCTCAAATTTCAATTAATACTTTTATTCTTTATCACCTTGTTGTGGATGTCCACCTAAGTCTTATGTTGACCTAATGGCATATGAACTATGTTGATGCTTGCATGTATGATGAATGTTGATACCCAAGGATGGGAATATGATGCCTAGATCCTAGGGGACATAAACATATATTTTAATGTGATTCTTATGTCCTAATATCAATAATCTAAATCATATCGTATGCTTGGACCTCTTTACTTGATGAACTATGGCCCTTCTTGCCTTATTATGAGTCGTGTGACCTTGTTATGTGCATAAGTGACTTAAATCCTGAAATATTCATATAAAATGAATGGAACCTCAAGATAACATGAAACTTTAAACATGCCTCGATGATGACCTCTAAATCAATAAAATATCATGGAATTGTCTAATAACAAAATTTGAACCTAACCTGGCCAAAACCCTAAAATGGAGCTAGTTAGGGTTAATGATGAAAACATTTATGTAATCTTGTGCTTACTAAGGTGTGGCTTATGGCTAGATGATAAATATTAATTTAGGTTATGAATATCTAAATTGGGTACAGGATTATTATATGACTATGGTTTTCTTACTTGTAGCTTGATATGTATGTATGCTTGTTTACTTTCTAAGATATTCAATGTAGTATTCTAGTATACTTGATGATTGCCTCATTGATTTTATAACTTGAACACATGATATAGAACTCTATTATAAAATTTTGAAATAGGTATTTTCTAAATGACTTTGTTCATTGAGGTTCCTCACGTAGAAATAGGGTTATGCTCAATGACTTAGTCATTGAGGTCCCTTACGTAGAAATAGGGTTAGCTAATCTTCAGCACCCTCATGGACTCTTCTGATGGAGACTTAGTCAAGGGCCTTAATACGTGACATTGGCGGTTTAACTGGAGTAAAAATGACATAAAAATGGTCTCTCATTC